>JAMPIV010010165.1:600000-1002629 GCA_024509875.1 Oreohelix idahoensis
GCAATTTTTTTATAGTCTCATATAACTTCATCTTATGTAAAAATTTACCTGACAACAATATGATGTGCCCCTTACGAAACATAAAGCCCCCACTTCAGATGGTCTCCCCTTCTCCCTCAGGAAGCCTGCATCAAGCATTCCTATGCTCTTGCTGCGGTAATTTCTGTGGCAATTCATTTTACATGATGAGGTTGCCTATCGTATGAACAACCTCATATTAGTCACTGTGCACAGATAGGCTTGCTGGAGAATCGACCCCAGGGCCTTCCGCACGGCAACATCGCCTAGCTATGGAAGCAAATCACACTATCCTCCCTGCCAACTAGGCAAAAATAATGAATATCCGTTCATCTTATGTAAAAATTTACCTGATAACATTACACAATCTCATAGTAAGTTAAATTAAGTTGACAACATCTATTAGGGAATCTCCGTTTACTTTCTGTGCTAAATTTTAATTCATCATCGTCATCATATCTTTCATATCCTGCCTGAGGGTGCTGTAGTTCTATTCTGTCTATGTCTCTTCAGACCCTCAGGAACTACTTGGGGCTGATGATATTCATACTCTCATCATAAGTTAAATTTAGCTGACAATGCTCGCTAAGGATCTCAGATGACTTTTTACACTAAAATTTCCATTCAACTAGGTTGAAAAAATTGCCATCATTGAAAATATCTGACCTTGGATGTAGGATGAAGTTTCCTACAGTAGATGTTGTCTATAAATGATATATGGTTTTCAGGGTGCCAATCATATGTGTAGACTACGACATCAAACAAGCTCTGGTCCAGTAACGAGTTAATAACAGGGATGATGGTTGAGCCATCCTGGCCTGCTGAGCAGTTACACAGTGACAAGCTGCCTGGAGCAGACAAAGCCATTAGTGGTCAGTCAATAAAAAGTGCTTATTTAAATGGAAACAATAATTAAAAACAGTACAAATAAAGTGATCCACTATAAAGGATACGCAGAGATTAGTTCATAACAGTATAAAATGATAGTGTCTGATTTAAATACTGTACAAATGTCTTAGTTGATAAACACCACAGTGAGATGTAGAATCATACATATCGTGGTAGCAATAGAGGCAAAGTTGGGGAACAGACAGTGATATCTCAAAATAAAGAATACAGAAGGCATGTGGAGCTTCCAATGCATTGGTAAATATTTGGAAATCAAAAGAAATCAAGTCCAACCAGAAAATATAAGAATCCTCAACTCAATAATAATTTTGTATGGCTCTGAAACTTAAAGAACATCAAAAGCAACATCAACGAAGTTACAGATTTTCACAAATGGGTGCTACTGTAGAATCAATCAATACCCTTTAGCTCCCTGAGGAGCATAGGCCTTCAACAAACACATGCCAAGTCTTCCTGTCCTGTGTTATCTGCTCATGTTCTTTCCATGTTTTCCTCATCATTTCCACCTCTGTATCCAGTTCTCTTCTCCATGTGTTTTTTTACATAAACTAGTGTAGAATAGAAGGACTGAAATGGTATGACAAGATCACCAATATGGAACTATGACAAGAACTAGACAAGTGCCAGTGGAACAAGAGATGAGAAGATACTGGATATGGTAGGACACACACTGAGATAACCTTACTTACTTACTTAGTCGTTCCCCTTCTACCGTGAGGTGTAGAGGTTTGAAAGAGAGAGCGCCAGACTATCCGATTGGCTATCTTCCTCCTGGCCTGGTTCCATTCTAGTCCTCGGTCCTTCAAAGATTGTCTAATGTTGTCCTCCTAGCGGACTCTGGGTCGTCCTGGGGGTTTGGATCCCTGGCTCTTTGTTTCCCATGCTTGTCGTGGTAGCCGATCTTCTCCCATTCTACAGACATGGCCAAACCATGAGATAACCTGCTGATAGCTTTACCAGGCAGTCTTTATTCTGGAATCCTTTATTTATTTTCAAAGGGTTAAGAATTGGGAGCACAGGCCCATCTAACATTCTGCCCTTCCATTCTCATTTACCTTGCATACTATACCCTTTCATAAGAGAGGCAGAGGGAGAACAAGGAACGCATGGAGAAGAGAACTAGTGAAAGATGTGAAGGAGATGAAGACATCGAAAGACCTTGAGCTGGTGGCACAGGACAGGAAGACTTGGCATAAGGTTGGTGAAGGCCTATGCTGAAGGATGATGATGATGAATAATTCACTATAAATACTTGATGAAATGTTACAGCTATTGGGTCTGAAATTAATCTTAGCTGATATTACAGGGTGTCCCTAAAGTCCAAGTACAACTTTAAAAACTTTGGATGTGCACCGGATAGAAGCACGCTGTAAACTGCTTATTTAAAAACATAATTTTTAAAGTTTTAACGCAATACAGTTCAAAAGTTAATGCTTCAAGATAACTGCCATCATTCATGACGTATCGGTCATTCTGATTTTCAGTTAACCTTTTCTTTTACTGTCGCCATTTTCAATCAGTTACAGAATCTCAAAATTCATAACACACATTTTTAAAAATGCATAAATTCTGCTTTTATATTTTTTTCATGAGCGTCCGATTGACGGAGTAGTTACAGCGCTGGTCTCTCACGGCAAAGGTGCTAGGTTTGAATCACGGAACAAATATGTTTGTCTACCCAGCTGTAAATGGGTACTTGACTTGTGCTCTATGAGTTAGGGAAGGAAAAGGCAGCGAGGAAGGGAACTGGTTCCCCCCCCCTCTCCATACTGGACCTAGTCTCTAACTCTTCGCTCCCCTATGGCAGTATCTGCTATGGGACTACATTTAACTTATTTTACCATTCTGTTTATAGTGTGCTTCTGCCATGTGTACACCCAAAGTTATTACATTTTAAAGTTGAACAAGGACTTTTAGAGACACCTTGTACAAAAATGCAGAACAGTGTCATATAAATAAAAACTCTCCATTTTTAGCAGTAAAAAAATGGTTAAGATCAAATGGGAAGATGTAGCCAAGCAGATAATTTTATTTCGAGATAGAGCATTTTATTTTACATACACATGTGACCAGTCATGCCAGTCAGTCCATAAATAAAAATAGTATTCCACATAGATAACCAGCTATATTTATGGAACATATGAAATATGCTAATAATATCTTGCTGAAACGTAAATGTGATATCTATAAGGCTGTCTAAGAAATGTTTATCTTATCACATTAACAATTGTAAAAACATTCTTATCATCACTTGATAACTTATCAATGTTTTCAAGCTCAAGTGTAAATAATTGTATTATTCACTGATAAGGAATACAACTTAAATATAAAGAAGTCTTCGCTTGCCTGTAAATATTTATTTGCCTATAAATAACAAGAGCATCTGATTGGCAAAGAGGTCAGAGCACTGGTCTTTTGCATACTGGGTTTGAAATACGGTAACACCATGCTCCAGTCTACCAAGCTGTAAATGGGTACCTGATTCTGCTCCTGAGTTAGGGAAGACAGAGGCAGTAAGGAAGGGAACTGGTCACCCCACCTCTCGAAGCTGGACCTAGTACTCTGACTAACTCTTCACTCCCCTACGGCAGTATCGGCTATGGAACTACGTTTACCTTTTTTCTTTTAATAAATAACGAGACCCCGTCATATGCTAACAGATGAGAAGTAGACACTGGAGATAAACAGAATGCACACTGAGGAAACCTGTTGATAACATGACAAGGCAGTCTTTGTTCTGGAATCCCCAGGGTGAGAGAAGCCGAGGTAGACTGAAAGTCAAAGAGAAAAGAGAACCAGACGATAGGAATGACAATGATGAGGAAGACATGGAAAGACCTTGAGCTGATGAAATGCAAAATGAGGAATCGGCATACGTTTGAAAAGAGGAGGAGGCCTATGCTCCTTGGAGAGCTGAAGGGTAAAGAAGAATCACAGGTTAGAGCACACACATAAACTAGAGCACACACATAAACTAGAGCACACACATAAACTACAGCACACACATAAACTAGAGCACACACATAAACTAGAGCACACACATAAACTAGAGCATATACATAAACTAGAGCACACACATAAACTAGAGCAAATATATAAACTAGAGCACACACATAAACTAGAGCACACACATAAACTAGAGCACATACATAAACTAGAGCACACACATAAACTAGAGCACATACATAAACTAGAGCACACACATAAACTAGAGCAAATATATAAACTAGAGCACACACATAAACTAGAGCACACACATAAACTAGAGCACACACATAAACTAGAGCACATACATAAACTAGAGCACATACATAAACTAGAGCACACACATAAACTAGAGCACACACATAAACTAGAGCACACACATAAACTAGAGCACATACATAAACTAGAGCACATACATAAACTAGAGCACACACATAAACTAGAGCACACACATAAACTAGAGCACACACATAAACTAGAGCACATAAATAAACTAGAGCACACACATAAACTAGAGCACATACATAAACTAGAGCACATACATAAACTAGAGCACACACATAAACTAGAGCACATACATAAACTAGAGCATACACATAAACTAGAGCACACACATAAACTAGAGCACATAAATAAACTAGAGCACACACATAAACTAGAGCACATACATAAACTAGAGCGCACACATAAACTAGAGCACATAAACTAGAGTATAAACTAGAGCACTCCCATAAACAACAGCACACCCATAAACAACAGCACACCCATAAACCAGAGCACACACATAAACTGGAGCACATAAATAAACTAGAGCACATAAATAAACTAGAGCAAATAAATAAACTAGAGCACACCCATAAACCAGAGCACACGCATAAACTAGAGCACATAAACTAGAGTATAAACTAGAGCACTCCCATAAACAACAGCACACCCATAAACAACAGCACACCCATAAACCAGAGCACACACATAAACTGGAGCACATAAATAAACTAGAGCACATACATAAACTAGAGCAAATAAATAAACTAGAGCACATAAATAAACTAGAGTGCACACAAAAACTAGAGCACACACAGAGCACACACATAAACTAGAGTGCACACAAAAACTAGAGCACACACAGAGCACACACATAAACTAGAGCACATACATGAACTACAGCACACACATAAATCACAGCACATACACAAACTAGAGCACATACATAAACCACAGCACACACATAAACTAGAGCACACACATAAACTAGAGCACATACATAAGCTAGTGCACACACATAAACTAGAGTACATACATAAACAAAACACAAAAACAGTTGTAATTTCTTCTGTTGTGTCACATACCTGATATGAAATCATTCTGAACATCAACTATCACCAAGGCTTTGACCGGACTTAAAATCTGATGTTAAAAGAATCAAGATAAGATTCAAGAAACCTGGTTAACTCTGTGATTTTCATCAATTATATCAATATAAATAAGCCTTCTCAGACAAGAATAATCACGAAAACAATGATATTTTTTTATGATTAAAAAAGAAACAGGCAATTCAGGGGGGAAAAAAAACTTTGAAAAACACAAATGCAAAACAAAAAGAAAAAAACTGAAGGAAAACATAAAAATAAAATATACCACATTAAAAAAATTAAAAATGACCAATAACTGTTGGGGTAGTCGTCCTGTTCTTTCTCCATGGAGACAAACAAAGAACATCTTTGAATCTCAGCTGCGGTCACCCAACTGTTCTTCTGCCATCTGCCAGTTGTCCGTAGAAGATATCTTTTGGGATGCGACCGTCTTCCATGCAGCAGACTTGGCCAAGCCAGCACAGTCTGCGCTGTCTAAGCACGTCAACATTTGTCACTTCAAAACAAATAGCTACAGACACCACCACTACAAGTGAACATGAATGCTCGGGTTCAAGCTTTCTGGAGACGGACCAGCTGCCGTGATCACTCCAAGCTCCATAAGGAGCAAGAGGGAAAATGATGATGATAAATAACTGAGCTTCTCATCATCATCATCATTACCCTACAGCACCCCAAGAAGCACAGACCTCCAACAAGCTTATGCCCAACCTTCCTGCCTCATGCCATCAGAAGGTCTTTCCGTGTCTTCTTCATTCCTTTCATTTCTGCCTCCAGTGCTCTTCCCCATGTGTTTTTCCTGTCTCCCTCTGACAGAAGAAGGTCCTTTGGTAAGGAGGCTCATGATACAACTCAAAATAGGAGGCTGGGTTGCTGACTCGCCTTTTACTATTTTATTTATTTTTTTAAACTAAGAACATTTTAAGATTTGGAACCTGGAATGTTTGTCCAGTAAACCAAAAAAACTCAAGGAGAGGAGAACTGGTGACATAAATTAAAGGGATGAGAGAGCCATGGAAAGACCTGAAATTGATGGTGTGGGACAGGAGGACTTGGTATGAGTTTGTTGAAGGTCTATTCTCCATGATGATGGTGATGATGATGATGGTAATAATGACGGTGATGATGATGGTGATGATGATGATAGTGATGTTGATGATGGTGATAATGATGGCAAAGATGGTGATTATAATGATGGTAATAATGATGGTGATTATGATGATTATAATGATGATGGTGATAATGATGGTGATGTTGATAATATTGATGATGATGGCGATGAAACCTTCAGTCAAAATTATTAACAACAATGGTTTAAAACTGACTGCAGCTATAAGAACTGATAACCAAATAGGTCATCTCCACCATAAAGCAGGCACTCAGGTAGGACTGCTTTCTGTCACCTCATCTCTTCTAATTATACATCATAATGAATAAATACTGAGATCCATAGCCAGGAATACCAGTCACAGGACACAAAATAAACAACATCTGATACGCTGATGACCTGGTCTGAAAAATCAATAATGAAGGTCAGCTAAAGAAAATGATTGATAAGGTAATGACAGAAAGTAAAAATAAAGGCTTTAGGAGGGAGACAACCTTTTGGTGGACACAAAACTGAGAAAGAGAAAACTAGAACCCATGATGAAAACTGACAAAATTGATGGAAGAAGAGACAGTGGATGACAAAAAAATGAACAGACAAATAATAGGGCAGAGGAAGATTACTCTCCATAGAAAAAAAAAAAAAAGCGAGTTGCGTGATACTGTGGTTTCCGGTGCGCCTTCTGGCCCAGTATCTATGACTTTAGCACCTGTTCAACGGGAGAGTGGGCTCATCCCTAATCTGTTTATGTTCCCAGTAGTAGACTATTCGCAAGCAGCCTGGGGGTGTCACTGCTCTGCGCGGACCTTGTTTGCCGAGGCGGCGTCCGAGCTCGTATGGTGAAAATATGGTTGCGTTATCTTCAAAATAGCCCTGTCTTTCCCATGGCTTTTCTGCCATCCTGCAACTTTGAGTTAGGGAGTTCTGAGCTCCAGTCTCTTTCCCAGGCATTTTATCCTGGCCTGGCACGCATACAGAGGACCCCACTTCTGGTTCTAAGTTAGCAGTTGGGGATAGGTGGGGTAGCACACTGTGCATTCCCCGTCATCCAGGGGGCTCTCCAACTATGCAGAGCTTGCACAATGCTGTGCTCTGGTTCTGGGCTCTCCCAAGGAATCCTCACGTCCTGCACAGAGCCACTTCCAGATACCCACCACCTGCCAACCCTCCATTGTAGAAATCTCCTGCATGCGGCCATCCAGTCAAGAGCCAGTATTAAGTCTGGTGCCCAAGTGATCCCCCCAAGCTCAGTGTGCAATGCTGGGTTCTCATCATGCTGCAACACAGGGGGGATTGTGATGCTCAGCCATCTCTCTCAACTCTGCACCAATAAGTGACATCGGGGACTTAACTGTGCCTCAGTACTGGGAGGCCCCGTTTCCGGGTACACCACACACAGCCAATTGAGGCAACGGTTGCCGTGGGCGTGTCTTCAGTGGGGAAGTTGTGGAGTCTTCCTGTCCATGTTCTTGCACATCCTAACACTGCCCGCAAGACATCGGAGGTTTGGAGAGTGGCCTTCTCTGCTTTTTTGAGCCGGGGTGGGCTCCCCGGGCAAGAATCGATGGGGATCGGGACGTGTCCACGCGCCAGTGGGCCCAGCATCGGCCGCATCTAATGGAGGACTTGCTCTGCCAGGTTTGATGTGGATTTCCTACCGCCCCGGGTAGAAGCCAGAAGTGTACTGTGCCAGCTCTGGGGGAGATAAAGGGGGTGTTTCTGCGTCTCCTTGTGATATGTAGCCAAGGTAGGGCTCACAGTGCTCTTTCCCCGCCACCAAATTGCCTGCTGGTTACGCCGAGTTCTCCGAGGCTCTAGGCATGTGACCAAGAGTTGAAGGCAATAGGATCGTCAAGTCCTGAGTCTCTGTGCCTGTACGATGGGTTCCGATCTTCAGGGAGCAGTCCACACTCGTTCCCACTCCCAAGACTTGTTCAGTATCCATCTGGCTCCTTCCCACCCACAGAGGGCGTGTACAGTGTAGTGCACCGGTTTTATTATCGAGGTTTGCTCCTCTAGATCCGTTGTGTTTAGCCTGAGGATTTGCACCCTCAGTTACCAGGACTACCTCGAGGAGGGTGTGGCTCTTCACCACGCACAACGATCTTGGGGTATGAGAGGTTTTGCTAGGCCAAGAGACTAACACCGCAATGGTCGCTCCTTTCATGAACAAGAATTCACTAGGCCTAGGGTGAAGCAAGGGGGGAAACCCACTACCCACAACACCAGCACATCATACCCCCTGTCTGTAAAAGACTTTGCCCCAGAGGAAGATTAAACAATAAGACAGAGTATCAATATTGAAGACCAGAAGATATAGAGGGATATGATCACCTCCACCTGTAGGCATCACATTTTTGAACTAAAGTAATGATTTAAAAGTCAAGGGTAGATTTCCAGAACACAATTCCATTTACCTGTCTAAAGCAGTATAACCATGCAGACTGAAACTCACTTAAGCTAAGAAGTCCATCCTGAAACATGAACAGCAGTCAAAGAAATGTTAACAGGTTAGCAGTTAAAGAAATGTTAACAGGTTACCGCGGAATTACATAAGATGTCCAAAATTTTACTAGCTGTGAACTATTTCTGTTCAAATGAACAGTAATATTTACTTGGTTATTTTTATACCTACTTTAAAACCTTCCTAGATGCCTTTGCCCTCCCTAACTCCAGAGCAGAGATAGGTACCCATTTAGAGCTGGGCAGACTGCAGCGTGACGCCACCATGCTTTTAAACCAGTATCTTTGCCACGAGACTAGCGTCCAAACCACTGTGCAAATTTGACACTCTACCTTTTTTTTTTTTTTTTTTAAATAAATTAAAAATGAGTTGGCTACACACTGATTTGTAGAAAGCAGTTACACATTCCGACACAGATGTCAAGTTGTTTGGAGGTGCAGCTAATAGGGTTGCCCCCTCATGCATGTCATACTAGATGACTAATATGAGGTTGTGCATAGGACCAGCTACCTCATCATGTACGATGAGGTGTCGTAAAACACTTTGCTACGGAAGCTAATGCTGCACAACAGCATGTAAATGCTTTGATGCAGGCTTCCTGCATGGAGGTGTAGTTAATGGGGGGGGGGGGGGGGGGGGGGGGGGGGGGGTTGCCCCATGTAGTTCCCGGGTTGGGGGGGGGGGGTATATTTGAGGAGACAGAGAAAGAATAGAACAATCGCTCCCTCATGCATGTCATATCACGTGACTGATATGAGATAGAGAATAGACTGACAACCTCATCATGTAAAACACATTGGTTCAGAATCTAACGCTGCAGAGCATGTAAATGCTTTAATGAAGGCTTTCTGTGGGGTGATGTAGTAAACACTGTTGCCCTGTGTAGTTCCCAGGGGGTGTTTATTTATTTTTTTTTTTAAATCGTACGCTCGCTATTACTTGAGGCGAAATCTCAGGTTAATATCTAACCTGAGACTGATTTTACGTGAGTATCCCATTTTCCCTGTACACTGACAGGTGTCCTCTCACCATTCAGGCAGATACTCGCCAATTTCGGAGGTACCCATTAAAGCTGGGTCGGCTCAGGAGCCGTTCAGGTTATTCCAGTCCCCTGGTCAAATGCACTCCTTCAAATGTCTTCGCCAGGGCTTGAATTATTCCAGTCCAAGTCCCGGTCGACGACACTCTTTCAAATGTCCTCGCCAGGGCTCGAACCTGGATCACGCGATTGCCAGCGCAGTGTGGTAACCATTCCATCAGCGCGGCTACCCCGGGGGTGTTTGAGGAGACCAAAAAAAAAGAATATAACTACTGCTCCCTCAGGCATGTCATGATCTGGTGACTAATATGAGGTTGTGCTTGGGGCTGGTAACCTGATCATGTAAAACTCATTGATATAGAAACTAATGCTGCAAAAACACATAAATGATTTGACGCAGGTGAAGAGGCCAGCTGCAGTGCTGTCTCCATGCTCCAACAGGAACAAAAAAAGGAAAAGAGAAAGGAGTTAATAAGGTTAAGTTTACTTTGTGCAGGTACATTGCCTGAAAGTAATAATAACACTAACATACTTTCTAACTACAGGCATGTATCATTTGTCCAAAATCTTCGGGGACGGCTTTGTTTCAGAAACCGGATATTTTTGGTTTCCAGATGTCACCCAAATCGCGTTCAAAAAATAGCCCAATATCACCACAAACAGTCAAAAGTCACCCAAAATGTGTTCCAAAATTGCTCAAAGTCGCCCAGTTGTGATCGAAAAGTAGCCCAAAGACCTTTTGATTTTCAGAATATTTTGGTTTTTGGATGTTCAGAAAAAATGATACAGACCTATAGTTAGCTTTCTGTGGTAAAGTGGGATGATATTAATATTTATAGGGGACTTAGTGTACTGACTGAGATCAGCTGTGAAGGTATCTGTATCTAATAAGTGTGGTGTATTACAGATGACCTTACTTGCTACCACATTTATACCTGTCAGAATTATTCTGGAATATTGTGATGACTACGTTGAATGTCTAGGGTTATGAAAATGATGAAGTGTAAGTCACAACAACAACAGACAGATAAACAATTTAATTTATTCCACAACACTTTACAACACTGTGACACTCACACACATATAACACTCTATAAGACTATCTTAAATGAGTCAAGTGTAAAGTTTCAAATATATATGTAATAATTACTTTCAACAATAGATATCCTGATTCAACTACACAGTGAACCAGGAATCACAATCAAATGTAATCCCAATTTATAAATATGATCTTTGTATTGACATAATGTATTAGTATTTTCCTATGTGTGTAAGTTGTGAAGTAGTACTATGAGGTAATACTGGTTTTGTTTTTCAAGCTAGATTGTTGTTTGTCATCATGACTTCAAGTGTTTGATTATCGTGGAAATAGTATTGGGAAAAGTTCACAGTTCCTGTCATTTGAAACAATTTATTGTCCCTCTGTGTTTAATATAATGTCAATTTTAGAGGGGGGGGGGGGGGGGGGAGGGCCCATAATGTTGAGCTGCTCTGGCCACAGAAGCTTATCTTTCGTGATGGCAGCAGGAAAAGACTCCTCTGCTCGATTGCTTCACTGTGTTCTGGAGACACCTCACTGGTCGCTATCTGGACCAAGGAGTATGCTGTCAGCCTCTGGATTCAGCAAAACTCAGACCAGGGGCTGCTTCAATAACTTAGGACCACGGTCCCACAATTCATGGAAATAATACACAAATACGTTGACTGGCGATGAATATGGCACAAATTCCGATCTGCCTCTGTCCCAGGCTTTTATTTAGAAAAAAATATAAGCTGGTTCTCAACGCACTGTTTCTGAGTAAGTTTATTTTAAAATGTGGCACTGAACTGACGCTCCTAATTGACTATATTGGCGGGTCTAACCAATCGGGCCATGTTTACATAGCTTTTCAAAAAAAAGTACCCCTACTACCGTTTCCCCTAACAACAAAAAATTAGTATTTGTAGTCCGACTAATCGTGTTTCGCCTTACATTTACTTCTATCCAATCAAATAGGATTTAACATGGAGGCCTATTTCCCGTAAAATGGTGGTTTCAAAACATGCCACTGTGCGATTATTATTTGGTGTTGTCTAACACCCTCACTATTTTCTTTTGGCTATAATTTGTTAATTCCTAGACTATTTGCGTAACACTTAACATATTCTTTGTCAGCAAGTCCTAAGGAACCTAAATATATAAGTTTTAAGGGAGCTAAGTGGCGGCGTTCAAAATATGTATTTTCTTCTAGGATAGTCGTGCTGTTACCACCTCCTCACTTCCAAACTTTATGGTGTCTGCTGTACTGTCAGACTTTCAAACGTAAACCAGTATAATGTCATGTTTCCCAATAAGCATTTTACAGGTTTTTAAACCTAACTCTCGTATGGGTAGTGTTTTTTATCACTGTCCATTTGAAGAAAAAAAAGCTAGTGCTTCATGCCTTACGCTTGGGGTGGCATTAATTGTATATCGCGAGACGCGTGTTAGTGTTGCCGGCGTTCCTGCTTTCAGCCCTCCCTCTTTCTATCCTAAGTCCATCTGTCTTTTCATTACGCAGTGTATAAAATGAAATTAATGCTAGTATTAATTTAGGTCATTAAGCAGCTTGCGTATCTCAAGGTTTTCTAAGAAATACAGTACACGTTTTATTGTTTTGTTGAAACGCGTGTATGCTGCTGTAGGCTTTACTAGTAAACGTGAAAGTGTGCGAATATGCAGACGAAGCAGAAAAAGGGGGATCTCGAGTACAGTCATTGTGACAGCACTGTTCTTTACCATTCTTCTTTCCTTTTATCGAATTTATGTGTTAGGCTTTACATTTACCTTTTAATTTATATATGTGTATTTAGAATGTCTCACGACACTTTCCTAAAGCATTTGTCATCTGTTGCCTTAAATGTCCATGGGATTCTTAACACTGCTCTAATTAGCCAAATTTTTCTTGCATCAGCACTTTTTATTTACTTTCATTGTCTTTCCACATGTCCCAGTGAGTATTGTTGGGAGAAGCAGTTTTCATTCCTGAGTATGATTAATTGCTTTGGCTAGTAGCATCATATCAAGTTTCTTGTATCAGGATTTCATTAGCACTGTCAATCTACTGTCCTCTTCAATTTGATGAAGTGTTGCCATGTAAGTTTAGAAACTGCTTCCAGTGTCTTTTCTTATTTGTTTTACTTAATACCTTAGATGCACTTCCTATGACTAAAACTTCTATTGCTGTTCTTATTACTTTTATAATTATTTCTTTCATTAGACCGTGTATTCTTTTTTTTTTTTCTATGCTGTTAACATTTTGATTGTGTCCCATACTACTCTATACCACTCAAGGTCTATGAATCAGACAATACTTGACAAATCCATTCTGTCTGTTGTCTTATGTACATGTACTAAAGGTTACAGAACACTACACATAAAAGAGAATTTTCAACCAACAACCTTTTTTTTTAATTACCCATTTGGGGCATAGAATAAGGTTTAATGATTTATATAGTGTAACATGTGTTTGATCTCGGCCCTGGCTTCGATCTGCGCCAACAGTGATCTGAAAGCGAACAGAATAATAGGGGTAGGATTCCACTGACATGCTGTTCTGTGTAACTAACTCTGTAATTATAATATAAAATTCCTAGTGTAATGCTATCAGAGTGTGCCATATGTTGCCAGAGCAGTAAAAATTTCATAAAATTCATTTTTATTACAAGCTGACTCATAGATGTATGAAGGTAATGATCATGTGCATTATATTTTTTAATCATATCTGAAAACAGCATTCTATAATATGAAGAGTATTTTATGCAACGGTTCTTTGCCAATGCGAGTAAGAAAGAGAGTTCTTCAGCATTATATAGAACCAATCCTGACGTATGGGAGTGAATCATGGACAGTTAGTAAACAAGTAGGGAAAGCACTAGAGGCCACAGAGATGTGGTTTTACAGAAGGATGTCCTGAAAGAGGCCATGCTCAAAGGAAACTTATTTCACGAGTTAAACAGAAGCAATGCACTTTCTTTGGGCATGTTCTGAGGAGAGAAAAGCTGGAATATATCGTAATAACAGGTAAGCTGGAATATATCGCAATAACAGGTAAGCTGGAATATATCATAATAACAGGTAAGCTGGAATATATCATAATAACAGGTAAGTCTGAAGGAAAAAAAGGTAGAGGAAGACAAACAGAGCAAATACTGGACAGTTTTACATTGTGGCATGGAAGTAGGTCAACAACAGAATTGATAAACTGTACTGGAGATGGGAAGTTGTGGAGAGACATGATCTCCTATGCCACTAGGCATGGTACTTGAAGAAAAAAAAATCTGAAAACAGAAAATCAAATTTTGTTTTAAAGAAAAAGTGTTGTTAAAATGCCATGTAATTGGATATATTCAATGACGCTTTTTATGGTCTAATTTTTTCCCTTAGTGACAAGTGAGTGACATATATTACAACCATTAAAAAAATAAAATAGGGAGACTAATATTTTTTTTTTTTTTTAAAGCAGAGCTGTTAAGGGGCACTACCCTTGCAAGAACAGTAAACAGTATGGAGGTTGCTGGAACTACTGCAGAAAAAAAAGACTGAGATTAAACAGAGAAGTGGTGGCACATTAGACAGCCAGACATGGAGTAGAAACTTGAATGACTCCAAAAACTTAACTAAACTGCACACGCAAGAGGACTAGCTATCTGAAGAGAAATGACCAACATGGTAGCCATGGATAGTCCATCACATCTGAGACATGTCATATGGTTCACATTCGATGTGAGGCCACATAAGGAAATCTATCACGGAAATACAATGACACATCGAATAAAAGCTTGCTTGCATGGTTCAGCTTCAGTAGGTGTGAGTTGGCCTTTAGGCAGTTATATATATGAGTTTGAAAATAAGTGTGAGGACTATTTACTTTAAGAGAGGTCATAAGATGAGCATCATAAGTTTGGGGTCTACTGTATTACATAGATTCAAAATAGCACTCACATTATCCAGATCCAAGACTGAGAAAAAAGATGCGGCATCTCCATCTGTTACTAACTGTTTGTGATTTGTATCCCTTGTCAACAGGTCTTGTAGCAAATCATAAAACTCTTCAGTATCAATAAACCCATCCCTGGTGGGGAAAAAAAAAGCAAAATAATCCAAAAAATGAGACATTGTGTGTGTGTGTGTGTGTGTGCATGTGCACACTTTCACACACTGACTGTAACAGAAAATTAGAACTGCATCATTAGGCAACAGGTATGACATAGGAGGCCAGTAATATAAGGCTGTGCATGGGACTGGTAACCTAATCATGTAAAATAAATTGCAACAAAAACTACCACTACAAGAGCACATACATGCTTTGATGCAAGCTTCTTGCAAGGGACCGGCCGCAATGGTGGCTCCACACTTCATAAGGAACAAACAATGGAACAGAAGAAGAATCATTTGGCAATGTAGCATCAGAAGGTTAAAATTCAAGGCATGGTATGCAGCACATTTTTTTTTCATTGTTCAAGTTTGTCTAAAGCAGTATAAAATGAACATTCATGACCTAAGAAGTACACAGTGTAAAAGGGAGTCCCATAGTTGATACTGTCATAGGACAGTGAAATCAGAAGGGTCATTATAAGAGACTTGTTGTTCGCAGATGATGCTGCAGTCATCACTCAAAGCCAACAGGAGCTTCAGAACTTGATGAATCGCTTCACTAAAGCATGCAAGGACTTTGGCCTCACAATAAGTCTAAAGAAAACGAATGTGCTGAGTCAGGATGTGGGTGCTGCACCAGTTATCACTATCGATAACTATCAATTGGCAGTGGTACACCACTTCACATACCTAGGGTCTACCATCAATGACAAACTCTCACTGGATACAGAAATCGACAGCCGCATTGGCAAAGCTGCAGCTACCTTTGCCCGCCTCACATCACATGTTTGGGGAAACTCCAAACTCACAATGAAGACCAAAGCTGCGGTATATAATGCCTGCATCACCAGCACACTCCTATATGGCAGCGAGACCTGGACGACCTGTGCTAAGCAAGAAAGAAGGCTCAATACCTTCCATTTACGGTGTCTACGCCGCATCCTCGGCATTTTGTGGAAAGATAAAGTGACAAATGTCGAGGTGTTGTCACGTGCTGGCCTTCAAAGTATGTATACACTGCTTAGACAGCGCAGACTTCGCTGGCTTGGCCATGTTCGCCGCATGGAAGATGGTCGCATCCCAAAAGATATCTTCTACGGACAATTAGCAGATGGCAAGAGAACAGTTGGGCGACCACAGCTGAGGTTCAAAGATGTGTGCAAGAGAGATATGAGGGCACTGGACATGGATCCAGCAACATGGGAGGATGAAGCTGCCAATCGCACTAAGTGGCGATGCTATTTACGGCGCCACCTCAGATTGGGTGAAGAGAGGCTCACACAATAAGCAGAGGAGGGGAGAAAACGTCGAAAGGAGCACCCGGAAAATAAGCAGCTGAGGGCTGTCACCTCAGGGGCGCATTCCCATAGTCAGTTATGACTGAAGGGGCTATTATTATTATTATTATTATTAGGACAGTGAAGTGTTAGAGACTTCACCATACTATGGCCAGCTTTTCTATGAAGTAGTAAACAAGTAGGATAAGTATTAGAGGCAACAGAGATGTGGTTTTACAGAAGAATGTTAAAAATACCATGGACAGCCATACAAGAGTAATGAGAATGTCCTGAAAGAGGCCAATGCACAAAGGAAACTTATTTCACAAGTTAGAAAGAAGCAATCCACTTTTTTTGGGCATGTTATGAGAAGAGGAAAGCTGGAATGTATCGTAACAACAGGTAAGATTGAAGGAAAAAGAGGTAGGGGAAGACAAAGAGAGCAAATACTGGACAGTTTGACATTGTGGCATGGAAAGAAGTCAACAACAGAATTGATAAATTGTACTGGAGACAGGAAGTTGTGGAGAGACATGGTCTCCTATGCCACTAGGCACGGTACTTGAAGAAGAAGAGGGTGACCAGCTCCCTAGGCCTTCCCTAACTCAAGAGCAGAGTCAGGTACCAATTTATATCTGGATAGACTGGAGCATGACGATACCAGTTTTCACCATGAGAGAAAAGTACTCTCATTACTTAGCCGGTTGGACACTCACACTAGGTATAAAAAAAACATATAACATTTAAAAATAAAGTCAACAAATTATAAGTGACAATAATACATTGCTATAAGAGCACTGCCAATTTATATTTATAATATTTCTTGAATTAAAATCATAGAGGTTATATAACTAGACATGCAAATTCCACTTAAATTTTAATCCTAAGTTGGTCCCTTCTGATAATCATGTTCAACTGACTTGGTGAAATGGCTAGATTTACTGTTTAAAACTAAGCCTTGTCAACAACACAATTTGTAAAGTCTGCCCTGTGTAGTTCCCAGGGGGTCAGGAGACACTGAAGAACAGGACCACTGCTCACTGAGGCATGTCGTACAAGATGACTAATTGGAGGTTGTGCCTACGGCTAGCAACCTCATCATATAAAACGGTTGCTACAGAAACCATCAATACAAGAGCATGGGAATTTTTTATACAGGCTTACGGCAATGAGACCAGCTGCAGCAGTAGCTCAATGCTCCATGAGGAGCAAAAAGGGAAAAATTGTCTGCCACACATTTTAACAATTACACATAAATTATTCATATTCAGACATTTATTAATATATAATCTCTTTAATTAATGTTTAGTGAGCACTGTTTAGTTTTAATGAAAAAATAAGAAAGTTAACATAATTTTCATTGACTAATTTTTTTTTCGTACGCCCGCTAATACTCGAGGCGAAATCTCAGATTATTTATTAATGTCTAACCTGACATTGATTTTACGTGAGTACAGTTGACATTCAAAAATCCGGCCACCGATAATCCGGTTCCTTCAGATTTCCGGCATGGATTTCGGAGTACAGTTGACATTCAAAAATCCGGCCACCGATAATCCGGTTCCTTCAGATTTCCGGCATGGATTTCGGAGCGCATTTTTAAATTTACCGCGTTGGCGCGCCACTGTTTTCTGGAGCAGTTTATGTTTTGATGCAGCTGTTGGGTCTTGCTTGCACGTGTTAACAGGCATTCCTGCTCATTCCTTCTCATTTTATCATTTATTTGCTGCTGTATAGCCCCATTATGGATTCAACAAATAAAAGAAGTGGTGTAAAACGTAAACATCGTGCATTGTCGATCGCAGATAAAGTGAACAGGTAGTCATTTTCTGTTAAATATATACAGAATATATAACCATAAAAAATCTGGCATTTTCACAAATCCAGCACTCCTCAGGTCCAGAGGTTGCCGGATTTTTGAATGTCTACTGTATCCCTTTTTTCTTGTACAGAGACAGGTGTCCCTCGCCATTCAGGCAGATACTCCCCGATTTCGGAGGTACCCATTAGAGCTGGGTCGGCTCAGGAGCCACCAGTCCCTGGTCGATGACACTCCTTCAAATGTTCTCGCCAGGTCTCGAGTTAATCCAGTCCAAATCCCAGTCGACGAAAAATCCTCAAATGCCGTCGGCCGGGTTTGATCCTGGATCACCCGGTCGCTACAGCGGTGTGGTAACCTCTACGCTAGCGCGGCTCCCTATTGACTAATGATATTTATTAACTGATAGTTACGCAGAGTACCCAGTCAGCTGAGTGGTAACAGCACTTGCTTCTTAAGGCAAAGGGACTAGGTTCAAAACAATGTCATGTCATGCTCCAGTCAACCCAGCTGTATAAGTGAGTACCTGACTCTGCTCTTAAGTTGGGGAAAGCAAAGTGGCGAGAAAGGGAACTGGTCAGCCTCACCTCAGAAAGCTGAGACTTAGTACACATGAAGTCTCAAACACTTCTCTCTGTGTATGTATGTGCATGTGTTACATTAGAGAATGAATGTTAATATTAACTACTTACTGTGTGGAAGTTAATTATGTTTTAATTTGAAAACACTCTGATATCTGTATTATTGCAGGGCAGAAATATAAAAAGGCAATAATGCATATTTCTTTACTTTGGTGAAATAAAGATTTTGTTTGTTGTTCCCATATGACCATGGGAATACCTATGCTCATATTTATGCAGATTCTGTAGGCCATTACTGAGCAAAGCTGATAATCACTAAGGATACTTGAGTCATGTTTGCTAGCACCAGAAAGGCCAGTAGTGTTCTAATAAAACATATTATTTATGACAAATTAAAGTCAATTAAATATCAACCTAAACACCTCAGGCTGTCATACCCATCCCCCGTCCCCTTTTTTTTGGTGTGTATGTGTGTGTTTTTGTATTACCTTTTTGTGTTTGGTTTGTTTGGTTTTTTTTTTTACATAGGCTATACAAAATTTTGTAATTTTAATTTGCTCTATTTACAATGACAGAACATAAGATAGCCTACACTGCCACTTTCGCTTATCGTGCACTTCAGGGACTGAAAAGGATATTTCTCATCATCAATTAAAAAAAAACAAAAAAACAAGAGCAATAAAGCTAGTCTCTGTAAGATTATTTTGCAAGCGGACCAATGAGGAAGGCGCAACGCTAAACCAGAACAGCTTCAACTCAAAATAACCATGACGGCATGTTACGTTATGTGTCCAAATCAATAGGCCTACCTCATGATTCCGACTTAGCAAGTAATGTCACTTTGTCAAGAAAAGAACTGTAGCAAATGAGAAAACTAATTTTCTATACATACCCATTTTTATCGAAATATTCAAACACTGAAGAATACGAATCCTGATCGTCAGTAAAGCTGGCACCTATGTATTTATCGAACACACTCATTCTGTATGCTCCACTGAGGACACACCGTGAACTATGCCTTTCTCTGTTGTTGTTTGTAAACATTTGCACCAGGAAACGGAAACAAGGTACTCTATTTAGAGTCGGATACTTTTCACTTGTCGCCGCCAAAGCCGCATGCGCAGCGGGTGTTTGTTTTTCTTAACCCGGAAGCGGACGGAACTCCATCGATTGTTATATAATCAAGATCCGACAAAGAGGTCTTGGAAGTTTCCTTATTGTTACATTTAGAGCACAATTACACTGGAGTTTGCATTGTTAATTATTTTTGTTGGCCCTTAACTTAATCGTATATTACGGCTTAAATATTTACTAAATGTTACGCGAAGTTAAGTTTTTAACCCAAGTTTACATAGGCCTAGAGAACAAAATATTCGCTGGAAACTTGAGGGACAAAATGGCCATTTAAAACGAAGCACCGTGGTCCGTGTTCTGCATTTCGCCCGAATTGATATCTTCTTACTTACTTAGTCGTTCCACTTCTACCGTGAGGTGTAGAGGTTTGGAAGAGAGAGCGCCAGACTACCCAATCGGCTGTTTTCCTCCTGGCCTGGTTCCATTCTAGTCCTCGGTCCTTCAAAGATTGTCTAATGTCCTCCCAGCGGACTCTGGGGAACTGGATCCCTGGCTCTTTGTTTCCCATGCTTGTCGTGGTAGCCGATCTTCTCCCATTCTGCAGACATGGCCAAACCATCTTAGTTGGGACAGTTCTACTTGGGTCTGCAGGGGGTGGGATTTTAGGCCTTGACATATCTGGTTGCGGACCATGTCTCTTGTTACTTCAACCACCTTCCTCAGATACCTCATTTCTGAGGTTTGCATCTGGCTTTTGTGGGTTGTAGTCATTGCCCATGACTCGCATCCATATGTCAAGACTGGGACATAGGTGGATCGGTATACAGCCATCTTCGTTTTCTTGCCAACCTCTCTCTTGCTGAGGAATCCTTGATTTATGGCCTGAAAAAGTCTTCCAGCTGCTGCTTTTCGAGTGGCCAACTCTTCTTTGATGCCTCCCTTTCGGTCTATAATAGCTCCGAGGTATTTAAAGTGGTCGACCTGTTCTCCCAGCTTAATCTGATGTCTTCTTTCTTCTCGTGATATCACCATGGATTTTGTTTTAGAGCTGCTTATGACCATCCCTCTCTTCTCCAGCTCTTCCTTCCAGACTTGCAGGTTGGATTGGAGATGCACCTCTGATTTAGCAATTAGGGCAACATCATCAGCAAATGCCAGCTCTGAAATACAGACCTGTCTCATCTTCCAGTACCCCACTGAATACTTTCTTGGTTATCTCCTTACAAGCCTTGATGACATCGTCCATGAGGAGTATGAAAAGATAAGGTGACAGGATATCACCTTGTCTTACACCAGTGGTGGTCCTGAACTCTTCTGACTTATGGTTTGCTGTCCTCACATAATTTCTGCAAAACCTGTAGAAGCTCTGAATAGCATGAATCAGAGGTGCTGGAATGTTCTTCCTTGCCAAACAGTCCCAAAGTTTGCTCCAGGGGACCCTGTCAAACCCCTTTTCCAGATCTATGAAACAAAGATGGATCTCACTCTTATACTCAAGGGCCTTTTCACTCAGCTGTCTGAGTGTAAAGATTAGGTCTTGAGTACTTCGGTTTGCTCAGAATCCACACTGGACCTCATCCAATTGTGGCTCAGCTAGGCGTCAATCTCTGCTCTAGGATTCTAGAGTAGTTTTTACCAGGGACACTGAGAAGGGATATGCCTCTATGGTTTCCACATTGTCGATTGTCACCCTTTTTGAAATTTGGTGTTATGATGGCAATCTCCCAATCCTTCGGGATGGTCTTGTTGCACCACGCTGAATGTCGGACCCTTAAGAGTAATAGGTCGCCTGATGCTCCCATGTACTTAACTATTTCTGGTGTTATACCATCATGCCCTGCTGCTTTGCCCATCTTGATTTTCTCCAGTGCTGCCTTCAGTTCTTCCATCTTTATGTCATCTTCACCATCATTGGTTTTCTCTTCTGTGCTAGTGGTTATCATTTCTGATTCTTCACCGTGCTCACCATTCAGGAGTTCTGAGAAATATTCTTTCCATTACTTCCTTTGGGGCAGTAAGCAATTTGCCTTGCTTGTCCTTTATAAATTTGAGAGGGCATTGTTTTTCCTTCCTCGTGTTCTTTAGGGTCTTATAGAACAATTTCTGGTTTTCTTGCGCATCTTTTTCTAGCTTTTCTCCAAATTCTTCCCATGACTTCTGTTTTGCTGCTAGCACCTTGTTCTTTGCTTCTGTTCTGAGTGTCACATATTCTCTATGTTTCTCCATTTGTCCTGTTGTGTTTTTAGCTCCTAAGTATTGTTTCCATGCCATTTTCTTCTCTCTTATTTTCTCTTTGACTTCCTCTGTCCACCAAGGTGTCCTCTTTCTGTTCTTCCCAAGTCGGACCACCACATGCTTCTGCAGCAGCTGTCTTTATGATGTCCTTGAATTTAAGCCAGAGGGTTTCCAAGTCATCAGGTTGTTCTTCTATGTTGCTCACCGCTGCAGCAATAAGCCCCTGATATCTGGTCTTAATTTCTGGCTCTCTCAGCTTGTAGGTCTTAATGCTCATTTCTCCCATTCGTTTACTTAGTTTCTTGCATGATGTTGGGCAGTTCCTAGGCTGAGCAACTGTTTCAGTTGTTCTTTTGATTGTAAGTAGGTAGTGATCACTTGCAATCTCTGGCGCCCTCCAGACTCTAGCATCCCGGACATATTTGATTGAGCTCCTCCTAACAATGGCATAGTCGATCACTGACTTCTCATTCTTTGTTGGTTCACATCTAGTGTATGCATGTATGCGCTTATGGGGAAACTTTGTGTTTGAAATGATCAGATTCTCTTCACTGCAGAATCTAAGGAGTCGCTTTCCATTGTCATTGAGAGTATCTTCTCCATATCTTCCGATAACTCCACCCCATCCAGCACGGTCATTTCCAACTCTGGCATTGAAATCTCAGAGCATGATAATTTCATCTAGGCAGTCATCCACTGTCCTTTGAAGCAGCTCGAAGAATTCATCCTTGACCTCTGCTCTCTCATCCTCATTTGGCCCATACACTATGACCAAGTTGACTATGGTTTCTCTTTCTTTTAGTTTTACAACCATAATGCGCTCTGAGACAAAGTTCCATCCCTTGATACCATCTTTTTGGTTTTTGGCCACAATGCAACCCACGCCCCCTTTAGCTATTTCAGATGTGGGTACACCGTTGTAGAGCAGTGTGTTGCCATCAAGATCCATGACTCCTTGTCCTTTTTTCTTTCTTTCCGTTATAGCCAGGATTTCTAGTTTTGCTTTCCTCATCTCTTCCACCAGCTCCTCTTCTTTCCCATTTATACTTCTTGGATTCCGAAGAACTACGGAGTTCTATAAGTCGTAGTCACATCCAGTTCGTCGCCTTTAGAGTCAGTCCGGTTTTCTCTCTTGTAGTTCTCATAATCAGAAGTTTAAAACAAACAGGTGATTGGCCTGTTGTGCCTTTGCTTGTTGGAGGGGCTGCCTCCTTATGGCCTTCATTCAGGTCGCCCTCCTCCTTTTTCAGCCGGGCTTGGGACCGGCCTAGACAGAGTTATTGATATCTTCACGGCGGCCAATTAAGCTGGCCGCATCGTCACAATTAGAATTTTTGTGAGGTTTAGCGCGGGGGGCTAAGAGGTATGCCATCCGCCTCAATTTCTAGAGGTAGGTACCAGGTTCGATTCCCAGATGAGGGAATATAATTTATGGACATTTTTATCCAGAACCAGTGGTCCTAATATTGTCATACTCCCCCATGGTCTCCTGGGTAGTGAGATCGGATGCCTAGCCTTCTCGGATAAGGGCGAAAAAATAGGAGTTCCTGGGTGCAAGTTGCACACGTTAAAAATCCCCCGGCAGTTGGAATTCGTAAAGAGTAGGCTGTAAGGCCCCCTGCCCTTACAACATTTAAAAATGAATCTACCCGCCACAAAAATATTTTTAGAATGTGTGATTCCTGTTTATACACACATTGGGATTCTCGCCTGTGCTTCAGATCCTCCTTGTGTAATCTAAGGCAGGAGATCGGAGCACTGATGGAGTTGTCTGTGTGCAATGAAGATAATCCTTAAAACCAAACTTTAACATTTCTACATCTAAACCCAACTCTAATCCTAACCCCAACAACATGGCTGACTTAATCAGCCACTGAATAGATAACTATCCGGGCTAGATATTTCGAACGTCATCTCTTTTTCATCTACAGTCATACTTTGCCATTCACCATGACGATAAGCACACATCCGACGTGTTGTGCATGCGCAACTTTTTTGCAGAAGTGTCATCCCTGTTTACCATAATTAATCACTCTCGATTACAACATTACGATTACCGTAGCATGTTAATCTTCTTCTTCGTACACTCTCAGACGTCCACTTGAATGTTCTCAAAGAAAGCAGTAGTCACTTCGAGGCTATTTGAATCCCCGTAAAGCTTTTCCACGAAAGGAGCTGGCGTCGGCCATATGCACTTTCTCTGTACCACATATAAGGGGCAACTTTGAAGCAGATGTTCAGCAGTCATTTTATCAGTGCCACAGTTACACTGATTGGTAGTTCCTATCTTGAGCTTGTTGAATAGATGGTATCTCAATCTGTTGTGGCCAGTGTGTAGTCTGAAGATTACCACTTGTTCTCTTCTGTGGAGCTGGTAGTAAGCATCATTCTGTGTGTGCCCTGGATGTTCTACATTCCATTTGTTTCTGTATCTGATTCTGATAAAACTCTTTGCCTTCTCAAAAGTTATGCTTGCATCAGGCTGAGGTAGATATGAACCTTCTTTTGCCATTCTGTCAGCCTCTTCATTGCCGGTGATGTTACAATGAGATGGGATCCATTGGATCACAACACTTTTGAATCGTTGACAAAGTTTGTGGAGCACTACTCTGAGATCATCCAGGTCTGTATTATTTTGGCTTTTCAACGTTGCAATTACTGACTGTTAATGATTACACACATTCCTGCCACATGAGCACATAGGGCCTACACATATTCTATCACAAATAATACAGTGCGACAAACAATCATTCCTAACAGTAGACAAAACGACCATATAAACTCACCGCTTATTACTGGTTGCCTGCATCCTTAGTTAAAGATTTCAACACTTGGTTATACCCTCCAAAATAGCTGCAAAGACACTTTCAACATTTTGCCAAGATGCACTTTTCTCCACATGTATTTTGCCAAATACAAAGAAAACTATTCTGTGCAACAATGATGGCATTGTGAGCGGAATTCCTTTTTAATAGTGCTCTACGCTCTACAAGCCCTCGATTGAATTGGTGTGGGCACCAGTCCTTTCTTTGAAAGTCACCAAATGATTCACAGTTAGGTGGACGAAATCGTGATCGTTCAAACAATCATAGGCCTTTCAGCAGTCAGAAACTATCGTAGTTTCAGGCAAAATAAATTTCTTCATGACTAAACAAAACGTGCGCTCAAAAAAACATTTATTTGACACTCTTTCTAGGCCACCAAACACCCATTTACCGGCAACTTGTTTCCCTCTCTTGTACATACATTTCCCAAATTTGCTCTCATCTATTTCTACAATCATTCCCGGTCGTCCTAGACTTGGATTGTCATTTATGCATAGTTCAACACATATCTCCTGACAGAAACGTTTCAAGTCTGTGATAGTACTAGCTGAAATCTTCAACTCGTCTGCTATAAAACTCGCCATAGCTTTTTTTTTCATCCAGAAATACATGATCATGATAATCTGAGTTATAGTCAACTTACTTTCCTCGCAGACCTTTTAATTTTATGCCCATTCTGCCCTTCAATTCTGCACATCCAAATAAATCCATCAGTGGTGTTTCTCTTTTCAACCAGATACATAGTTTAATTGCACTTTGGAGGTTCATAGTGATCCATAATTAATAAACCTTGTCATTAAAAATCTGTCCATTCCACTCCAACCGAAGAAAACATGAAAAGTCTAACACACTACTGACAGACATTCCCAAAATGAATTTCTCCAGCTAATGACAAATTACAATAATAAATCACACTTGAAATAACACTGTGACTAGAACTCATCAGCAGATGACAGCTACACGCACGTGCAAAATCGGCTGTGTCCCTAAGCACTTGTACGATTTCATGGTGCTGCCTTCATATTGCAGCATATTGCGATTTTATTGGCTTCCTCATACGATGTGAAAACAGAAAGATATTACATTATATTAACTAGCCTTAATTTAACACCAACCCTATTTCGAGCTTTATCAAAGTTAATAACGGCCAACATTGAGGCTCTTTTAACAATAAAAACTAAAACAGGATTCCAGCTTGAACTGGAAACGCCCCATGTTTGGCCAATGTGGCAGCCCCAGTCTACTGTCACTCACTTAGCCTAATTCTCAAAATGCCTGCATTCAAAATATCAGTATTGATTTTAAGCTTTTTCTAGACTTAGCATCTGTAATGAAATAGCATTTCATTACAGATAGACAAATTGTTTCATAGACAAATTGTGTCTCTACTGCTGTCAAAGGAGGTACGAATGGAATGCAAGCTAATCTCAGCAACATAAATGCTGCCAAAATAGAAGATGAATATCGTCCATTGATATAGGTCAGCTACTGACAAAGAAGAGTTTGGTATGGGAGAATTTACACCTGATGTCAAAATATCATGGATAAAAATTCTTCCAAATGCCTACATCTAGATTATCAAAATTTTGATTATAAGCCATATCTAGACTTAGCATCTGTAATGAAATAGCATCTGAGTGCTAATTTTTCCTTGATTTAGGAGCATTAAAGAACACTCTAGGTTTAAAAACTGTACATTGATTATTTTAGGTGGCCAAGGACCCAGTATTTGTTAGCCTTTCTTTATTGAAAAGTATTGGCTGACACTATAAATTTGTTTATAAATTTATATGACATCCACAGAATCTGAGAATGACAGTACCGAAGCTCACACTTGTTCAGAAAGCAGCAAATTCTGTAGCTACAGTTGAGCGTACACTGCAAAGCAGCCCTGTGTTTTTCAGCCTTATAATTGCTACGTTTATTGGGTTTTCTGCGGTGCTAGTCTTTAATGTCTTGGCAGGTGATCCGGCTCTCAGTGGAGGTAATTGTTTTTTCTTCATACATTTAAGAATTAATAACCCCAGTGTAGTTTCTAGTGGTCTCTGAAAAGACAAAGAATATGACTACTGTACCCACAGACATGTCGTACAAGGCAACTGTTATGATGTGCATGGGAGTGACAACCTCATCATGTAAAACTAATTGCTACAGAAACCACCACTACAAGAGCATGTGACTGCTTGGTGCAGGCTGCCTGCAAGGAGACCAGCTGCAGTGGTAGCTGGGGAGCACAATGGAAAATGGTGAAGAATGAATAAGTGAGCTTGGTTTTAAGTGTTTTACAGTAATTTCTTCTCAAGCTAAATTGAGGGACATTTGTCAGGGATGGTTTAACTTGGGCCATATAGTTGATATTTTGGTAAGATACTAAGAAAATGACGACTACAGTAAGGCTATGATAAACAGTTGGATAAACAAAAATAGGTCATCTTCTTTGTTTCTTTGTACACATTCAGAGTTCAACTTGATTAAGTTTAAAGACAGCGGTGATCAGCCTGAGGTTGGTGGTATCTCAGTAGAGTTTGTCCAGGAATGGTACTGGTGACAACTATATGTGCTTTCTCTGCTCTTCATATGTTGGGCACTTTTGCAGCAGATGTTCAGCTGTCATTTTATCGGTGACACAGCTACACTTATCGGTAGTTCCGTATGTTTAGCTTGTTGAATAGATGGTATCTCAATCTGTTGTGGCCTGTGCGGAGTCTGAAGATTACTACTTGTTCACTTCTATTTTAAGCTGGTTGTATGCATCATTTTTCTGGTGGCCTGGAAGCTCTGCTTCCCACTTGTTTCTGTGTCTGCTTCCGATAACACTCTTGGACTCTTCATAAGTCATGCTTGTATCAGGCTGAGGTAGCTTTCCACCTTTCTTCGCCAATCTGTCAGCCTCTTCATTGCCAGGGATGTTGCAGTGTGATGGAATCCACTGTATCACAACTCTGTTGAATCGTTGACTTTGTTTGTAGAGTATTGCACTTATGTCCACATTTTATTTTACTCCTCAGCGCTTAACTACTGATAGCACATCTGTGAAGAAAACTACTAGTTTCTCAGTTCTTTCCTCTGCCATTAGGACATCTGCTGCAGTTTTCAAGGCTTCTGCTCTGAAGTTACTTGAGAATTTTCCTGTTGCCACTGACAACTTTTTTGTGTGTGTTTTAAATCTGAAGAAAAAGAAAAAACGATAATGAAAGCCTGTCGAGGACAATATAATTACATACGTTATAACCACACATGAAAGTGATATGGGCTATAAGTGGAAACCATGGCGGACACTGTGGTAAATCCCAGCATGAACGCTGTTGTCCTTCTGGAAAATTAAGTAAGACACGTTTATTTCATGTTTGTTGGATTTCCCAGTATGTGGCAGAAACAGTTTACGGTACTACAGTGACCTAAAAATAAATCTGTTACCTGGAGTTCTTGGTTGGGGAGGGGGGTGTTAAATGATGAGGGATTTTTGTGTAATTTGGAACACCATGTGTAGACTCTTCTCATACACATTTTAATTAAAAATTGAACAACACAAATAAATTCATGCTGTGCTTTAAAAATTAAAGCTGTTGGGCTAATTAACATGCTCTGTTACAAAGTAATACCTCAAAAGATATCACTAGAAATCAGTAATGAAGGGTTACAGTGCAGATGCGACGATATGCCATGGCCTCAAAACCAAGCTCCTGCAGACCCAAGTGCAACTGTCCTAATTACGATGGTTTGGCCATGTCTGCAGAATGGGAGAAGATCGGCTACCATGGCAAGTATGGGAAACCAAGAGCCAGGGATCCAGACCTCCAGGACGACCCAGAGTTCACTGGGAGGACAAAATTAGACAATCTCTGAAGGACTGAGGACTAGATTAGAACCAGAAGGAAGACAGCTGATAGAATAGTATGGCGCTCACTCTGGCAAACCTGTACACCCCAGGGTAAAAGAGAAACGACTAAGTAAATGCAGATGTCCAAAGATTAAGGGTTTGAAATTATTTTTGCATTTTTTCCCCCCTTGCTTCAGGTATTTCCTAATTGAGGCTTTCTCTTAGCAGCTGTTCTTTAACTCTGTAAATTGACATTAGTTGTTGTTCTGATATGAAAGTTCTCTAATCCTTTATTACAAATCTGTAGGCTTATCATTCAGTCAGCTGAGATGTGTTTGCTTCTGCACTTGCATTTTCTCAGTCTGCTCATCGCTATCATACCATCATTAGAATTTTCATTCACAACTATATTGATATTTTACCAGTGTCTGTACACTTTAATGTCTTCATACTTAGCGAGATGTGTGTTCGCCTCACACTTTTTGTATCCAAAGATCTTGTTGGCATTTTATTTTACTGGAACCATGTCTGACATAAGACCTTGAAATATAACAGACCTTTACAGAAACATGCGAGAGCATTTTAAATATACAGACCACAGTGGTGCAGGAAAAAAACTGTGGAATAACTACCGCAGAAACTTTGGTTGTGCACCTCAGGACAAAACAAAGTAGTAATTTAGGAATTCATTTGTACTTATTGCAAGTTTAGTCATAATGAAAAGCTGGTTATTGGAGCTTTCTGGAATTCAGGACTAATGGATCACCTATACTGTAGATCATGGGTACTCAACGCAGTGCCCGCCAAGGCTTATTTGTGTGCCCACTGAAGATTTTCGGATGAAAGAATAAATATATTTTACTTGCATGGTCAGAAATTATAGTTACCCTCAGCTAAACTTGTTAAGTATTCGCGGTTAGTAGTCTCAATAAAATTACAACAAAATTGCTGATAGGTACGGGAAGTTATGTTATATTCAAGGGCTTCTACCCTGACAATCTAAGTATTGCTGACAATTCAGCAGGGACATCATCATTCACTCTTACTATTAACAGTTGGCCAGTAGCATGCAGTGCCAAAGATCACACAAATTATATGTTTGTCTCCAATTATTTGAAAATCAGTTTGCTTTTTTAAATCATGAGTATTTCTTACATAATTAAATGTGTTTATCTAGCCTCATATAAGTACAAAGTTTGTATATTTTGTTGTAAAAAGAAATGTTTTCTGTGAGTCGTGATATTCGGTTGGTGTCCAGCACCTCTATAAATGTAAAGTGTGCCCCCAGTTCAAAAAAAGGTTGAGGACCCCTGCTGTAGATCCTCGTCTTTTTACAGAAGGTACAGAAATTAAAATCAGGATTCATCATTTTCCTTAATGCTCCTTACAGAGCATGTAGCCTGTACCAGTCACATGCTCCTGAAGCGGTGGTTTTTATGGTATGTTGTTTTGTATGTTGCCAGCCCCATGCACAACCTCATCTTAATCCCTTGCACAACGTAAAAATTGGGATTGCAGTTTACAGAAGCATATGATAAACGAAAGAAACACAGGCATGATGCTTCCATTCTGTATAATCTTAACTTTTTTTAATAGACACAAATTGTTTCTTGTGCATCAATATTAATGTTTGAATACCTTTTTTACCTGTTTTTAAATTTTTTAACATTTTCACATCAACTTTTTTTTTTTTTCTAATTTCACACCAGGTCTTTTCCAACATGGAATTTCAAATGTTTCAAAAGAGTTTCCCCTGAACATCACTCCAGCAGGCTGGGCGTTCACCATATGGACTGTCATCTATGCACTCCAGCTGTCCTGGAACATCTACAACCTTGTGCTGCTGTGCCGCAGCACTAGCCAGGGGCCTGCCTACCTCAATCCCATTATCCTCTCTCCCGCTTTTTTAATCTTCTTTAATGTAAGCTCTGCCTTTAACATAGGCTGGCTCTTTCTGTGGGACAGGTATTTGTTTTTGGCGTCCTTTGTGTTTCTAGCTTGCATTGCAGTCTCATTGTGTTTGGCTCTGGCCATTGCTTCTTCAAGATTAGTGATGTTCAAAGACACCTTAGTTAATCAGGATAGAAACACAGAAGTCACATTTTTGCAAATAGCAGTGATCAATGGAATTGCAATGTATGCCGTATGGACCATCATAGCTTCACTGATCAATCTTGGTGTGGTCTTGGTTTACAAGTGGGATCAGCCAATCACAAATGAGAATGCATCTGTCATATGCCTTGGCATTCTGGCTTTCGTTACAGTTCTTTATATTGGCCTTGATGTGACTGTTCTTGAACGCTACACGAGATACTCCTTGTCACCTTACGCTGTTGTCATTTGGGCGCTGGCTGCTTCAGTTTTCCAAAACTACAATCCAGAAAATGTGTCATCTATCATGTCAGCTGTTTTGCTTGGTGCAGTCTCCCTTGCCTTTGTTATGAAGCTTGGGATAACCTTTTACAATTCTAGTAGTTTGAAGATTCGATACAGACAAATGAAAATGGGTCATTCTGCTAACTGTCCTCTGTAAACGAGAGGAAATTCTCTTGGTTAATATTTCCACAAGGTTAAAATATACTGAAGTGTTTTGTGGTTTTTTTTTCATTTATCAGAATTTAAAACTTTGTAAAATTATTTGCCAAACCATGCACATATTCTGTTGTTTATAAATCTGTATGTGCCAACAGCAAAGATTGCTAACATTATGTGTGAAATAATTATACAGTTTAGAGCAAGATAAACAGTTGTTTTTTTCATTGTCACAACACATTAACAAAAATACTGCAGCTGAGGTAAGGCTTAACTTAGCACCTATATACTTTCACCTGTGTTAATTTAAAATTTATAATCGGTTCTGAACATACAGTAGCACTAGATTCATGCTGTGTTTTATAAATTTGAAAGGCTTTTTTTTTTTTTTTTAATTGAAAGATGCAGCCTAAGTACAGTCATTTTCTTAAAAAATGAGTCAACATATTGTTGTTTATCATATCAGTCTGTTCTTTAAGTATTGGACATAGCAGATTGATTCACAGTTTTATGGTCCTGAACTTTTGGCAGTATACATTAAGTTTGGTTTGGATGCACTGTAGAAGACATTACAACTTCCTTCACTTTAATTTGATCAGTGTAAATTAAGTTAAAAACGTGCAGCAGACATTATAAACATTTTATTACATTCCATGTATTTTATTCACACATCTGTGACATTGTACTTTAAGTCATAAAGTATAACACCATAACACGCACTTTACTAAAATCACTGTTGACATTGTACACTAAGTCATAAGGTATAACACCAAAACAAACATTTTACTAAATTTGCTGTCTGTTATTCAGTTTTTTATGTACATTAAGTCAAAAGGTATAACACCATAACAAACATTTTACTAAATTCGCTGTCTGTTATTCAGTTTTTGACATTGTACATTAAATTATAAGGTATAACGCCATAACAAACATTTTACTAAATTCTCTGTCTGTTATTCAGCCTTTGCTTTTGTCCATTACAATAGGAGGTATGACGCTATTAAAACAACTTTTCACTGCCTACTATTCAGTCTTTGACATACATTAAGTTATAACTTAATTGCACTACTAGCACATTCACATCAACACATCCAGGAAAAAACGTATAGACTTAATAAGTTTAGCCAGCAGGTGGGCTTGAATATCAATTTAAAGAAGTCTGAGGTCATGACGCTCAATGTGAGCAACCCTGAGCCCATATCAGTAAGGAATCAGCAATTGGTACAGACAGATACCTTCACATACCTAGGAAGCATAGTAACACCAGACGGCGGGGCAGGCAAAGACATCAACATCAGAATGAATAAGGCAAGAACAGCCTTCTTTAGCCTAAACAACATCTGGAAGTCCTCCCAATACAGCACAAGCACAAAATTAAGATTATATCAGAGCTGTGTGCTTTCTGTGCTTCTCTATGGTGCGGAATGCTGGAGAGTTACAGAGAAGGAAATGTCGAAATTGTCCTCTTTTCACACAACATGCCTAAGAAAAATTCACCGAATCTTTTGGCCAAATACCATCACTAACCAAGATCTGCTTACTCGTAGCAAGCAAGAGGACATGCACACCATCATAGCTGGCAGACGCTGGAGCTGGGTTGGTCATGTCCTCAGAAGAGACCCCGATGCCATCACAAGAACAGCTATGCTTTGGACCCCTGAAGGAAAACGAAAAAGAGGCCGACCAAAAACAACCTGGCGGAGGACTGTGGAGGCTGAGATGCAAAGAATGAACCAGAGTTGGGGCACTGTACGAAGGATGGCCACCGACCGAGCAAAGTGGAATCAATTTGTTGTTGCCCTACAAGATGCCACTAGGCGTGATGGCCGCTGACTGCTTTGACGGTCGGCGGCTAAGGATCAAAGAAGAAAGAAGTAGAAGTTATAACTTGTAACACCATATCACTTATTACAAACATTTTACTCCATTCACTGTCTATTATTCAGTCTTTGACAATGTACATTCAGTTATAGTGTGTAACACCATATCAAACATTGTACTATTTTTATTTTTCACGTTTTATTGTGTTTTAATTTGGCCTGCTTTTGCTTCACTATCTGGGTTTTATGAGATCTGAATGTTAGCTTTTTATTGTTCTTTAAGTTACAAGACTTGTCCATTTGACATTTAGCTAACATTATGTTTTGGATCTTGTGAAAGCAGTCACTTCCACAGCAAGCATTAAATCTAGACAAACAAGTTTTATTTTCTTAAGAACAATTATTGCGCAGAGTGTAAGGTAAGGTAGTCTCATAGAATAGATACTGCTACAGGGGATTTAAGTGCCAGAGACTTCACTATACTAGGCCTGTGCTTTATGAGTTTGGGTGACTGGTTTCCTTCCTGCGAGGAAAGGTCATGAACCCATTTACTGACAGTTCAGTAAACTAGGGTATGACACTACCCAGCTTCGAACGCTGTAACTTTGCATTGAGAGGAAAGTTCTACTCCGTGCCCATGAGTTTGTACTGAGAATTGTATCATGTTAATATTTCAGCTATTCTAGTTTCTGTACTTCTGAGACTCTTTGAAATTCATATAAACTGAAAATGAATGAGATAATCTACACTGAGAAATCCTTTGAAAATGAAAGCAATGGATAAATAGCTCATCCTTTTTTTTAAAATGTGATATTCAGAATTCAGCTATTCTAGTTTCCATACTTCTGAGACTCTTTGAAATTCATTTGAACTGAAAATGAGAGAAATAATCTACTCTGAGAAATCCATTGAAAATGAAAGCGATGGATAAATTGAATGTGGTATTCATAGTTTGAATACTGACCTTGCTGTTCTTATGATTGCTTGGTGTCATTTTTATATATTATTAATTAATTTTTGACAGACTTATTTCTTCCCGCTTGATTTCAGCTCTTTCAAAACTTGAGAGGTAACTCCATATTTTCATAGTCTTGTCACTGATATAGAAGTCTTGCATTCATTCTCAGCAATACACAGATGTTTGAGTGAGTGTACAGTTCAGTATCAGTTGCTACATTTTACACATTCCATATGTAAATAGATGGCTCATTTATGAAATTCGTTATAATTAATTCAATTTTCCATTTTGTGTCTTTAATAAGTGAATGAAATTCAAAATGACATAATGATAAAAAAATTGTGATGTTATTGGCAAATACAGTGACAGTTTTGACATAAGTCATTTTGGCATTCATCATCCTCATTCATCGCGTTCCAAGCAGCATATTTATGCCAAGTCTTTTGTCCCCATGCCATCAACTTCCATGTCCTGTCTCCAGTTCTCCTCATATGTTCTTCATTCTTCCTCTGCCTCTCTCTTACCCTAGGGATGCCAGAACAAGGACTGCCTGGTAATGCTATCCGCAGGTTTCCTCAGTGTGTGTCCTATCTATCTCTGGCATCTTCTTATCTCGTGTTCTGCTGCTATTTGGTCTGGTTCTTGCCATCAGTTCCATATCAGTGATCTTGTCATACCACTTCAATCCTTCTGGTCTACACAAACACCCATGTAAGAATGTCTGAAGCTTTCCAGCGGTGGTTTTTCTGTTTTGCTATTAGAACTTACTTTTTGTTTTTTATGCATGAGTACTTTCATAGCATTTAGAAAAAAAATGTAATAATGACCATTCATAATTATGGCTAATTGATGTAAATACAGCTCTTTTGAAATTATTAATTTCCTCTTGTTTGTTCATGTGCATGAATATTATATAATGCTTAACCTTGTAAGGGTTTGGTTTTAAGGACTATCTTCATTGCACACGGACAACTCCATCAGTGCTCCGATGTCCTCCTTTAGATCACACAAGGAGAATCTCTGCACAATGCACGAACTCTTTAGCACCAGCGAGGATCGCAATGTGTGTATGCAGAAATCACACATTCCATAAATATTTTTGTGGTGGGTAGGTTTTCCAAATTTTATAAATTTTGCCGGGCAGCGGCCTAAGGCCTACTCTTTATGATTTCTAACTGCCGAGGGATTTTTAATGTGCGCAACTTGCACACAGCACCTCCTATTTTTCTCCCTTATCTAAGAAGGCTAGGCATCCGATCTCACTACATGAGATCTGGGGGGGGGGGGGGGGGGGAGGAGTATGATATCATTAGGACCCACTGACTCTGAAACAAAATTTTAATAAAACATATTCCCTGTACTGGGAACCAAATCCGGTTCCTTTAAAATTACAGGCGGATGCCATAACTCTTAGCCACTATGAACCTTGTGAGGGTGGTTTCAGTAAAGGTATCCTTGGTTAAAACTTTAACACATGTTATCGTTGTAATCTCTTGTTCAAAACATTTTAAATTAGTCGTAAATTATGAAGTTACATTATTGTCATTTTGCTTTGTGCTTCTTACCAAGCATGGAGCTACCACTACAGCTGGTCCTTCTTCTGCTGCTGCGTTCAGTCTGTAGTCATAATAAATCTGCAGTCCTGTTACCAGGATAAAGTCCACAGTCTTTTCCAAGTCAGCTCAGCAGCCTCATAGCTTCTGCCTGAGCTCAGCATCTCCTGGCCAGTCAGACGTCGTGGGTTGGGCAGTTTTGGTGAATGTGTCCGGGGGTATGAATTCCAGTTCAAAGTGGACATTCATTTGTATAACATATCCTTGGGTAGGTTGGTAGTCCCATACCAGATACTGCCAAAGGGGAGGGAAGTCACTATACTTGGTCCAGCATCGAGAGGTGGAGTGACCAGTTTTCTTCCTCGCTGCCTTTTCCTTCCCTAACTCAAGAGCAAAGTCTACAGCTGGGTAGACTGATGTACATCGATACCGTGAATCAAACCGGCACCTTTGCCGCGAGAGACCAGCGCTCTAACCACTGTCAATCGGACACTACGAGTCAATAGAGCTGGTCAGTTAATCTGCAATGGTCAGTTCTCAGGCAGAAAATGATGTTCAGCTAGTGGATTGGGTCATCTCTGTTGTATATATCACCTTCCTCCTTCCACTGGTATTTGTACTTGTACAGCTGGTCCCTTTCCAGGAAGCCTACATGAAGTATTCACATGCTGTTGCAGCAGTTGTGTTTCTGTGACAGTTTGTTGTACATGAGGTTGCCAGCCTCATATTAGTCACCTTGTACAGCATGCCTGAGGTTACAGTAGTCCTATTCTTTCTTCATCTCTTCAGAGACCCCCTGGAACTAAACAGGGCTGAGTTACATTGTGCGTGAATAAAATTTGAATCGTGTGACACAGCCTTTAATATGAAACATCAGTAATATCTACTGGTTAAATTGTGTAAGCATTTTACTTACTTACTTAGTCGTTCCCCTTCTACCGTGAGGTGTAGAGGTTTGGAAGAGAGAGCGCCAGACCATTCTATCAGCTGTCTTCTTCCTGGCCTGGTTCCATTCTAGTCCTCGGTCCTTCAAAGATTGTCTAATGTTGTCCTCCCAGCGGACGTGTAAGCATTTTACCAGTGAATAATTTTTTCATTTTTTGCTCTATTAATTTAGAAGAATTGTGACAGTTCCAAGCTGTGTACATAGAAGAAGAGAATTTAATGACTGACAGTGGTAAAGTTCTTAAGCAGCTCCTTGAAACTGCAGCATAAATCCTAATGAAAGAAGAAAGCACCGAGACAAAAAAGTGGTGTTTTTCAAAGATGCGCTTACAGTGATAACAGCATTCAGGGATCAAAGAAGTAAAGACCTAATTAACTTGCAGTCCAAAACCTTGGTATTTCAGTGAACCTTATCTTCCCTGCAGTATTCCAGGTGGTAAAAAGCAGGGCTGCAGAGTTGTGGTGTTTGTCGGTTTTTAGTGTAGTCAGAGTCTGTAAAAAAAACTGTAGTCGGAAGTTGGAGTTGGACTTCTAAAATTTCAGGAGTCAGAAGATTTTTTTGGCCGACTCCACGACCCTGGTAAAAAGGCTGAAGCACTAGCAAAAGAAGTTGGAAAATAATCTCAGTTGGAACATGCAGGGGTGGATTATCCATTAGGCTGATGGCCCAGAGCCCATGGGGGCCTGTACATAATTTAAAACAGTTTTAAAATGCTTAGATTTATGTACAAAAACAAAATGTTTGCTTTTGAAATCACATCCTTAAACATTCTAAAAAGACAGTAAAAGCAAAAATAGCTTAAAAAACAATACACCCTTGTCGTATATTTTCGATAGGGTAAATAAGATCAATTTTTGGCCCAGCCTGAATAGGACTAGAACATGTGATAGCTCAGTGAGAGATAAGGTAAAGAAATAGATTTTTCACAAGTGAAATGGTGAAAGGTAAAAGCTGTCCCTGGATTTGAGAGATAATCAATCCAGCCTATCGATTACGACTAAGATTTGTAGATCAGACAGTTTCCCTATAAATATATTCACCACTCACATCTACACACACAGATACGTGACGACAATCGGACGCACAGACGTAAAACCTATATCTATGGAATTGGGATCATTTGGGACAAGCTGACCGACACACGTAAATAAAGTTTATGTAAATTTTATTTATCATAAAGAAACTACAACACAACAATATCTTTGAATATCAAAATCAAATACAATGAACATAGGTTAATGAGTTAATTAAAGCGTTAGACTCATAGGTTTAATCCTCCCTCCCTCTGTTGAGACAAGATCCCGTTAGAGCAAAGTTATTAACCCCCGAAAGAGTCAAAGGTTTTTACGCTATGGTCTAAAATTCCCTCTACAGTAAAGAACAGAGTTATAAGTTAACCTATTCTGAAGTGAAATAAAGGAGCAGCTTTAGCAAAACTTGCATAAGAAATATACAAAAATAAGTACATGGGTTATATCCAAATAGAATTATTCATCCCCCGCTTTCTCTTGCTCTGACAAACCTGTGATCACAAATTCAGTCTCTCTTACCTACAAAGGGGCTTTCACCACATCTGGAACAATTGTTAATGGCACCCACAGCCCATCCATGGTTGGTTGTTTGGCAATTCAAGCCCCAGTTTCTCCAATGACTAATTAATCAAATGTTGGGAAACGCTTGATTCACTATTGTAAGTAGGATGCTGATAAAGATCACTTCAATTTTAGTCCAGGTAGTAAAATAATTATGAGATCTAAATGTCACAGTGTACAGTAGCTTGGAATCTTCAATCGTTACATCAAATGTCAGGTAAATAAATTTGTTCAGGATCAATCTTCTTCACAACACGTGGTCGTTATACAGGTAATGTCAATGTTTGATTTGGTAGCCACCACAGGCTGAATGTTTATGAAATTGGGAAAAGAAATCTAGATATTCTATAAGTCCAGTTATCATTTATTTTTAATATTCTTTGGATTGGTACTCTGTCTCTTTCTGGTTGTACCACGAGACCAGACAAGTCACCTTGAAAACCCGATATTATATCAGAATGTTCTTTGATAAAGTTTATTTCTAGTTTCATATGGAATGGAAGCCGCTGGTAAGGTTTAGGGTTTGACCCAAATACTGTATAAGGAGAAAATACAAATACTTAATATAGTATAATTCACAATCCTATCCTTACCCCGCGTAACATAGAATATATTATCCACTTCGGTTATTTAACTTTAAATTATCAACTTACAAGCTTAGAGCTTGTCTATCGTTTAAAACTCCCGTGAAATAAATTCTAGTCATTTGAAAAAATCAGTCATCATGAATTAGAAATAAATACATATTTCGTCAATACTCATGCTGAATCGCAATTACTTGTAGGTTACAATATTTCTGACTGGTTACTAGCAGTTAATTAAATTTTTATTAGCTGGAAGAGTTTAGCTAGAAATTATTATTTGTTCTGAGAGATATCCTTGACAGACCTATCTAGTAAATCACTGCACAAAATCTTAGTGAAATATAATTGACGATTTTAACACTTAAATCACTCAACAATACTAGTGAATATATTTACCTCCAAACAGAACTATTAAGACTATTCTCCAACAAACACTAAGAAACTCTACTCAAACGAGTGATTCTAGAATTGCCGCTAGAAGTCGTCTAAAGCTGTGGCAGTACTGGATAAATCTGAGTTAGAAAGATGAGGTATATATATACTGAAACACATTAAAAACGCACCACCTGTATAATCCAAGAACAGAGTGTGAAATGTAAATATAACTGTGTACAAGTTTACATATTTGGAATCTTTATTCATTTTCCTATGAATCCATGCTGGTCATTAATTTGTACATTTGATTGTTATGAAATTCATTGCATTCTGTGCAGGCAAGGGAGAAAACCAAAAATACAAAAAAAATGCACGTGCGTTATCCTGCTGGAGAAGCTGCAAGTCTGGATAAATTGTGAACGCAGGAGCAACCAGTGCATCCAGAACCTCATCTCGATATGTCACAGCATTAACATTTCCACGGAAGACGTGAAGAGGCAAGCGATGGTGAAAACTGAATCCTCCCCAAATGTGAATACTGCCACCTCAAAATCGGTTGACACAGCAATCTGCAAAGCGCTCTTCACACCGTCGCTAAATCCGCATACGTCCATCTGCAAAGGATATGTTGAATCTGTTCTCTTCTGTGAATAGAACAGCATTCCACTGCAGTCTAGTCCATCTGATATGTTGCTCTGCCCATTGCAGGCGCTGCTAACGATGTCTGTGAGTCAAGTTTGGCCCAACATAAGGTCGTCTTGCAGTAAGGCCTGTATCTCTGAGTCGTCGTATGACTGTCATTCGAGAGACTTGCCCATATCTACCCACTATTGCTCTTGCTGTTTGACTTGCCGGGAGAGTCAATTCCTTAGGTGATTCAGCACAATATGACGATCTTGCGCAGGGGTAGTAACTCGTGGTTGGCCACTCCGAAGTCTATCCCGGGCACTGCCAGTGGTTCCGTAACGTTCATTGAGACGTACAATAGTGCTGTGGTGACAATTCATCCTTCTGGCAATGGCCCGCGAGCTCATTCCGGTCTCCAACATACCAATGGCTCGTTGGCGGTCGTTTTCAGATAGTCGTGGCATTTCAAGCACATGTACTGGGTGTTTTGTCTCAACGGCCTTTTTTATACCGAGTATACTGCCACAACGCGTACACATTTTCAGGGTCATAGCTGTTGAGAATCGTGTTGCACGTGTAACTTTCATCGTTTTCATGTAGTCTGTACACACACCCATGGGTTGAATCTTGCACTTTCCATTCCAGCAGCCATTCGCTCTCTACCTCATGGCAAACACGGGGAAAATCCATTCCACACTTTTTTTTGCCAGCTTCTCGGCATCAGTATATATAATAGTGGTGCGTTTTTAATGTGCTTCAGTATATATTAGAGATGAAAGGAGATAGTTAATTATCCCCCGAAAAACCAGACCTCTGCCAGATGTTCCCACTGACGATGAATTCTACGTTCAGATTTGCAAATCAAAGATCTTTCTCACATTACGAGCCGAAAACCAGAACCCTATTCATTCTTAGATCAGGCATCGCCAATTCGCTAATCAGTGTGAGTTTCCTTGGTCTCTGCTCGTCTTCCAGCGAGCAAGGTCTTTTGATCTGCTCGTTCTCACCAGTTTAATTACTTATCAAACGAACGGATTCAGGGAAAGGTAATAAAGATTTCTCACTTTGGTTCCCAATCTCTACTCAGATTTATTCAAATCTGGTCGCTGTCTGATCTCTACAATGATTTGATCTCTGGCGCTGGTGTTAAAATTACAGCTCACGTTAGCTAAAATGTCTCTGGTAGACTCTCATCAAAGAAATTAGCGAACCGCAATACAATGCATGCTAAATGAGAAAAGAGGGACAGATTTCTGAGTAATAGGAGGTTTTATGTTAACCCAACAGGCATAGGTGAAGCTAGGTAAAAGAAAAATGAAGATAAAGAAAATAGATATATGAAATCAATTATCATAATCTGCCACAGGCGTCCCTGCTTAAAGATATGAAACCACTTCATGTCCACTTTATGGAAAGAGATTTCCTATATCGATAGCTTCTGGGTGACTGTTTTCTTCACTCTCATCTTCCCCCTCCGTCTTTCTCCAATTCCCACTCATGAAGTCTGCTCCAACGTTTTCTTTCTCTGGAATGCATTCCGTTTGCGCTTGAAAGAGTGTCGCCGAGTTTGACATTGTTGGAAGATTCCGTGTCTTTGCAGTGGAATTTTCCTGCAACTATCGTCATCTTCGTCAGTTTTGCGATCGCCAGGAGATGTTCGGAGGATGGCACCGGTCTTTCCAAGTATTTCTTTAACAGATTTACATGGTAGACCTTCTCCTTTCCTTTCATAGAGATCTGGTAGTTAGCCCTTGAGATCTTTTTAAGGACGGTAAACGGCCCTTGCCATCCGATACGTAGTTTGTTGTTCCCAGTTGGGAATAACAACAAAAATTTCTCCTGGTTGCAGTTCTCTCTCTGTCGCTGCTTGATTGTATCATTTAGCATGCTTAGCGCGTGCTCACTTAAGGTTGGTCACTGCTAGATCCCATCCTAGCTTTAACCGTTCCTTAAATTCCGACACATATTTACTGGCTGAGATGACTGTCTCGTCAGCCTTCTGGTCTATCAGCGACTGAAGTAAGGCTTCAAGCGGCCCCCTTAATAGGTCTGCCGAATAAAAGTGTAGCTGGGGGAAATCCTGTGGAAGTATGTGGGGCTTCCCTGTAGGTGAATAAAGCTGCAGGTATACAAAGGTCCCAATCTTCAGGTTTCTCTTGTCCCAGTTTACATAGCATCATGTTAAGGTTTCCACTGGCACGTTCTACTAACCCACTTCCGGCCAGATTATAAGGGCTTATGTAGATGCTCTGGTTCCTCAAGATCTTAACAATCTCATCCATTAACAGGTTACGGTATGGGGATCTGTTATCCGTCAAAACTTGTTGAGGTAATCCCAACCATGTAAAAATCTGCACGAGGGCTTCTGCGACATGCTTGGAATCCGTGCATGTTAGCGGTATATCCTCTGCCCATAAAGTGCATGTGTCAACCAAGGTCAGGATGAACCTGTTCCTTCTTTTAGTCCTTTCTAAGAGTCCTAAAATGTCGATCACTACCTGTTCAAATGGTGTCCCCACTACTGGCATTTCACCCATGGAAACTGCGGGTGTCAAATGCTTGGGTGCCACCCGTTGGCACTTGGCGCAGGATTTCACGTACCTGATAATATCAGAGTTCATTCCTGGCCACCAATAGTGAGTCTGTATTTGCTGATTTGTGGCGTTCTGTCCCATATGTCCGCTAAAAGGAAGAGAGTTCCCCATGTCTAAGATTTGGTCTCTGTACTGTTTCGGTACTAGGAGCTGATTATAACCTTGTTCAGGCTTGCCCTTTCTATGATAAAGTGCGCCATCCTTAGAAAAAATGTCCCCGTGCTGTCTATGGTCCTTAGCCATGGGCAGTTTCCTAAAGCAGGGTGCCAAGGTAGGGTCCTTTTGTTGCGCCTCTTTAAGTTCCTTAGGTAACAAATTTGGCGCCGGCTCCCATTCCTTCTTGGTTTGCCTTCTTGTGGTTACTGCTGCCACAATTGGCTCTTTCAGTGTCCCAATAAACACATATCTACAGCCAAGTATGACTGGGTAGATGGGGGTCATCCATAACAGCCGCTTTGATCACACCTCTGACAAAATCAGAGTGGATCTCCACCACTGCGGTGGGAAGCATTGTTGGTACATCTCCTTTAGAAACTCCACAAAGTTTGACGGTTTCTTCTGTCTCTTGACCGGGTTTGACCAGGTGTCTGGCAACAATGCAATCATAAGAAAGCCCCGTGTCAAACAAACAATATGTTGAAGTCCCGTTCACTATAACAGTTCCTCGCGTTGAGGGCCTCTCTCCCTCAGGTTGAGAATCACTTACATCAATTCTACCTTGCGAGACTGTTCACAAGCATCCGATGCTTTTAAGCTCGGTGTGCTCGCTCTGATCATATGTCCCGTGCGCAGGGGTTTTCCCTTTGTCACCCTGTCCTTTCTGACCGTGCTGCCATGTAGGATGGTTGGGTTGATCGTAATTGTCTTGTTGGTTGCTTTCCAGTTTTGAGTAAACTTCATAGGCAGACTCTTTTAAAGCCTGGGAAAATTTCGTACACCAACGCGACCTCTCTAAACCGTACAAATTTGCCATTTTCTTGAATTTTTCTAGATACGTGTCAATCTTCTCATTAGGGCAAGGGAAAGATTCTAGAGGGAAAGACATAACGGTGAGTTGAGGAGATTGAGTGTTAGAAGGATCAGTTAAGGAAGAATGAGGAGAAGACTCTCCATTGCTGGAGGTAGAGGCAGCCCCACGAGTTTGAACCTCTAGAGCTTTGAGCGCCAACTCATGCTGTCATCGTTGCTCATTTTCTCTTTCCACATGCTGTCTCTCCTTCTCTCTTTCCTCCTGCTGTGCCCTGCGAATTTCCATTTTTGCCTCAATTTTCTTCTGCTCCCTAGCTTCGTCTGCTTTCCTCTCCACGTCATATCTGTCAAGTTCGTCCCTGACAAAAGCTTTCGCGGTTCTTGTGTGATAATTCATCGGGGAATTAAAATTGTTGACATTTATAAGCCAAACCGAGCACCGTACTTTTTCTAGACTGAAAAAGGGTCATTTCACGTTGTTTGGGAAGGCAAGTTAAAAAAAGAATGCGTTCCTCGTGCATTCTTAGTTGACACGCTTACGACAGACCCTTCACTGTCGCCCCACCCCCCCCCCCGCCCCCCCCCCCCCCGGATTTTTTAAAAAGTATATAAACCAATAAAACGGTATTGAATCAGTTCTACAAGTTAATGGTACACAGGAAACAATGGACGTTTCGGGTTTTACCCTTCGTCAGCCACAGTTACAACCAGGTGACAAGGACAAGAAATACATTTTTTTTAAAACACGCCTGCCGTTAATTTAAACAGTAAGGATAGTCACGTAGATTCTGCCGTAGGGGAGTGAAGTGTTATAGACTTCGATGCACTGGGTCCCAGCTTTATCAGGTGGGGTGGCCTGTTCCCTTCCTCGCTGCCGTTGCCTTCTCTAACTCAAGATCAGAGTCAGTGTTACGGTATATGATATTAACGCCGTCTGCTAAATGTTACCAGACGTGCAATTGTAAAGGTTAAGACATTTAATATATTGCGATAGATGTTTCAATTACTGAACGCTTCATACACGATCGATTATGACGTGTATAGCGTTGTTTAGGACACAGTCGGTAACTAAGAAACGCTACCCTTTGTTACTTGACCGCCAAGCTGAATAGCTGCGTTTTTCTAACCTTCCAGTTCAATGGCATGATATAGCCATTTATATGTGTATTTTTGATGGACCAGGGTCAGTCCTAGAACTCAATATGAGAGGGAAATATATGGAGGTTAGTATTTAACTAGAATTCTCAGAAGGAGAAGAATAATCGTCAAATTCGTATGAATATATTCAGACTCGCAGTCTCACTGTCGGCAGGTAGCCATGTCTATCTGCTCGTGCATATAGCTGTGACGTTCTGACGACAATATTGCATTGTATCCTCATAACGGACATTGACACATAACCAGCAGTCTACGTTGTTGATTAATTTATGCATGACTTATATGGAATTACGCTCTACCCCTATTGGAATTGATCATCATGTATGTATCACTGTGAATAAATGTATGGACTCAATGAACCGACTTATCACGTCAATGGAATTACAAGTTCAATATAATTGCAACTTTCAAATGTTTGCCCACACGTTTTTCTACCCCACCCCGCATTCGCGTAAAGCAACACCAATTGACACGATGAAAAATCTTGAATGAAACCATATAAGAACTCAACTAACATGGCCAGAATTTATAACCACTTTATTGACATTATATGGAACATTGTTGTCAAATTGAATGTTCCAGAACAACAGAGAAGATCGCCTTCAACAGATGGTGTCCATTGATTGGGGATCGAAAAAAAATTCGGAAATTAACAATTGTTTACATTTGAAGGACGATCACATGATGTGCTGAATTATGACCTATGACGCATAGTTACCACAACTTACGTCACCAAAGTTCGTGTACATGCCATACAAGTTGACAGCAGCAAGCCTCGTTTCTACGGAGGAAAAAAATAACAAAGTCAACGAATAAACCCTGTATATGCATCAAGAGCAAACAGTCAGACATACTTCTACACCGTTGGTGCATACCGTCATCGACAGGAGTCCGAAACTGAGCACAAAAGATAAGTCATTTAAGTGTGACCTTTGTCGGTCGATAAATAACAGTGCTGAGTCCATTTTGCTTTGATCAGGCATGTCTATGTATTTTCATGTATATATGTTAAATTTGTTTTCCATCGTATGTATTTGTTACTAATTGTGGGAGGTAGGGAGGATGAACTGAAATTAAATTCTGCGGCTCTCACGATGCCTGAATTAATTTCGGTCGTTTCTTAGGGCAGTTAAACGATTGCACCTTTGGAAACCCCATTGAGGTTTGACATTGGACTTGTTGTCCAAATCTGCTATCGTTTGACGATTTGCGTTAGCTGTACTGTCCCGTAGATAATTGGTGTATTTTATTCGTACTCAGTTAATAATTTTATTCAGTTCTGTACCATGTTCGTTACTATTCGTCCAGTCTCCTCTGACTATCATTTATTTTATGATTGTTAAATTTTCGTCCGTTATGAGTCCTGTGACGTCATCATTTTTCGCAGTCATTTTTTTTGTGTGTACTTTGAATATTCAGTTGACCTCGGGTCAGACCTTGACCCTTCATTTGGTCTGTGACATTTCCGCTTATTTTATTTAGTTCATAAATTCATTTTTAATTGTGCAAATGTCTTGTTTGCGTCTTAACATTGTTTGTACCCTTTAGTTGCATCATTGTCTTGTTTGTCCTCATAATATATATTAAATATTACATTAATAATATGATATTATAGGCAATAATACACTTGTAATTTAATTTAATTAATTTTGTCTGATATTTAAGGTTAATATGGGACATTGCATAATTATGCAGTGATAGTCCAAGAAAGTAGCACTACAATTTATAATAGATGCCTAGGGCATAATAATATAATATATAGATTGACAAAATAAAATAATCTTATAGCTAGCTACCTTTGAGGTAATAGACCCATTGTATATTATTTAATATACTTTTCTGGTACTAAGAGAGTGACTTAGTACATTGAACAATATAATTACTAGGAATTATACCCAACATTATTGGATATTGAGATTAATTGTGCGATATAATTACATTATATTTAACAGATATCATAACTATTTATGATATAGTATTATTTAGATACAATATTGTTACAAAATATTGTCTATTAGTTGAACTTAGACATTAAGTTCAGTACTATTGTGATTACTTATATTGAATATTTCTAAGTTGAGTAAGTATAATAATTACTCTGAAGCTACTATTGACTATTTTAATCAGTAATTATCAATAATTACTTACAGATAAAAGTCAAAATGCTTACTATAGACCATTTCGTTAAAATTGGTCGGGAATATGGTTATAAATCTCAAGAACTTCGTCAGTTTGCTGAATCAGAACTGGAAAAATATGAAAGAAAAGAAGAAGAGAAAAAAGCTGCATTAAAGAAAGAGGAAGAGGAACAAAAGGCCGCATTAAAGAAAGAGGAAGCAGAACGTGAGATGAAGCAAATTGACAAGGAAAATAGATTGAGAGAGATTGCTCAACGTGAAAGAGAAGAGCAAAGAACAATCGCCAGACAGGAAGAAGAGAATAAATTGAAACGAGAGGAAATTATTTTACAACAAGAAATGGAATTGGCGCATATTAAATTGGAGACAGCAAGATTACAAGCACAAAGTGCTGATGCAAACCAGAATAATAACGCACAAAATGGATCATCATCCAGCCAACCTAAACATTTCTACAACTTTAAATTACCCACTCTCAACTTGAACGTGGACGACCTTTCATCGTTCCTGTCACGTTTTGAACAGACTTGCAAAACAAACCATTTGCCTGAAGAGTCATGGGTACTCAAGTTAAATGAATTCTTGGTTGGAGAACCATTGACAGCTTCTCAAAATGCTGACCCATCAATAGCTAATAACTACGGTGCTATTAAGTCCTTGCTTTTACGAAGGTTTCACCTGGACGAGGAACACTGTAGGTTGAAATTTAAGGGAATTTTACCTGAATCTCCAAAAGATTTTGCAGGATTCATTGCGAACATACGCAATACGTTTAATAGATGGGTTGAACTGGCAGAAGTCAACAAATCATACGACAAATTAGTTGATTTACTACTGCGGGATAAGGTATTATCTTCGGTTAGCCAGCCATTTTTTGCATATTTGCAGGAGCGTAAACCAGGTACCATGGACGAGTTAGAAAAAATTTCTTTAAACTACTGTTCGGCACACCCGAATGCAACCATTTCTAACTCCTCATTAAGAGAACCTCTACCTGTGGCGTCTAATATGGCCTACAATCATAATAACAAACAAAGACATCACAGTGTAGACAGAAGCAGGTTCCAAAGAAATCACAATGTTAACTTTCAGAAGGGACATAATAATGATTTCAACAATAAAAATGAGTTCAACAGAGGTAGATCACGAGATAGAAATTATTCACCTCAAACAAACTACCACAATGGTCAACATAACACTCATTATAATCGATCACATACTCCCAATAATAATAATAACTGGAATGGTAATAATCATGGCTCGAGACATCGAGATAATAGTTACTATAGAGGACGACGAGATAATTCTAACAATTAGGCCTATACTCGGAATCGATCTCATTCTCGGGGATCATCTCATTACAACCATAATACAGGGGCGGCAGTTACAAATAATACTACCCCTACAGCTCAGGTCCCACTTGACAATAATACAACACAGTCTTCTGCTGCATGTTTTGCTATTAATTATAATGTGGCAAATAGTTGCCAACAATGCAATCTTATTTTTCAGAAGGCGAAAGAAACAGTGCTTAACTGCGGACATATTACACCAGAGGTAGGTCTTGCAGTCAACGATGGAACAGGCCTATTAATTTTTTAACAGGGGATTAGTTAATGGATCCGTCGTCTCAGTGCTGAGGGATTCGGGATCCACAACGATTGGTGTACGACAGTCGCTGGTACATCCTAGCTGTGCAACGGGGGAATATGTCCGTTGCATGACTTTTGGTGGAACAATAGAGTTTTACCCCACAGCTATTATTCATGTTAACACTCCTTTTTTCACAGGGAACGTAAAAGTATGCATGCTTCAGAATCCAATTGCAGATCTGATGTTGGGACGCATCCATGGTAGTAAGGATTGTTCCCCACAGGAAATTAATGATTGGGAAAAAAAAAATTTGCATTCTTTTAGCAACGCTAACGATGTTGTTGATATGGCTACACTTCGTGCCAACAACATAAATACATGTGGCACAGCAGTTTCCAACTTCACTCTCAGTACTATCCTGGAAATTGATGAAGATGATAGATCTATTGGACAACATACTAAGGATATAACTGATCCTAATAAAACTGTTGACGTTGTCAACATTGATAAAAGCATTATGAGGAAGAATAAGAGGTTAAATAATAATGCTGGACTTAAAAGGAAACATAAAGTTAACACAAATAATCATAATGAAAAAGTTTTTACTTTGCCCAGCAAGGACATGTCTACGACATGTAGGAAACTTAATACCTTTGGTGATGATAGGTATCATCCTCAGTCCAGTCAGGATGATACGACATCCTACAGAAAGACAATGTCGGTGTTGAAAGGGAAGGCTAATTCTTTGACAAAGAATACATATCATCATTGTCCACTATTTCGTGACAATGATACTACATATATTGGGAAAAGTGCGTATTCTCGCACAGTGTTAGTGCGAAATCTGCCGCAGGATACTACCTGGCAGGCACTTAGAAATTTTTTTGATTATACAGCAAACGTTAAGTTTGTTCGTCTTCTGCCATCATGCAATGGGCAGAATAGACAGGCGATGGTTACATTTAGTAACAATCGAGACGCTCGTTGGGTAATCGAGCGTGATAATGGTGTTTATTTTCATCACCGTTATCTAAAGTTACAATTAGTACATGATTCTGCGCCACGCAGATAATGGTGTACGCTCACCCTTTTGTCTTATTTCTTGATGACTCAGCTCTAGTCAGTCATCATTTCTTTTCCTTATTGGTCATTTATTCTTATACGTCTTAGATATCAAGGGACACAAAAAGATATTTCATATTAACATGCTCAAGCAATTTCATACACGTCCTGAACACTTACAGTCAATTTTTCATGAACTAGATGACAACACAGTATCCACTTGTCATTATACTAACTTATCTGTCATCCAGGAAGAAGAATCTTCTTTTCCTGAGGTACAGTTACCGTTACCTGTACCAGTAGTTCAACCTACTGAATCTTGGCGGGATGTAACCATCTCTTCAACGGTTACACCGCAACAGCGTCTACAGATTGCTAATCTATTACAATCTTATCCAGATGTGTTGACCGACGTCCCGGGTCGCACATCGGCTATCAGTCATGACATTACTCTCAATGATGATACACCTATTCGTGTACATCCCTATTCTGTTCCTTTACATTTCCTTGCTAAAACTACTAAGGAACTTGAACAGATGTTGTCTCTGGGAATCATTGAGACTAGTAATTCGCCATTCTCTTCTCCATTAGTGATTGTCCGGAAGAAGGACAATAACATCAGACTATGTGTTGATTATAGAAAATTAAATGCTAAGACTATAGTTGACAGCGAACCACATCCACTTATTGACGACTTACTACCACGTCTATCCAACGCAACTATATTTAGTAAGATAGACTTAACTAAAGGTTATTGGCAGATACCACTGACCGAAAAGGCTAAGTACTACACCGCATTTTCCACTCCACAAGGTCTATACCAGTGGAATGTGATGCCTTTTGGGCTTGTTAATGCGCCAGCTACCTTCATTCGCCTGATGCGACAAATTTTATCAGGTAGACCAGACGTTATTACATATATTGACGACATATGCTTGTTTAGTTCGTCGTTTGAGGAACATGTTTCGGGACTTAGATATGTTTTTGACACTCTAAGGAATTATCATCTAACTGCTAAACCTACAAAGGTGCAAATCGCGTGTAATGAGATAACCTTTTTGGGACATATCATTGGATCGGGATATATCCGAACGTTACCTAGTACAGTCTCCAAAATTCTAAACATAGCAGTTCCTCAGACGAAGAAACAGGTCAGGAGTTTGTTAGGACTTGTTCAATATTACAGTAGATTCATACCAAACTTGTCATCCATCACGGCTGTATTGTCTTCATTGTTAAAAAAAGATATGCCGGTGAAGGTGACATGGACTGGTACATGCAATGAAACTTTCAACAAAATTATAAATTTGTTCTCGCATGAACCAATTTTAAGACTTCCCGATGCTTCCAAAAGATTTTTCTTACGAACAGATGCTAGTAACTACGGCATTGGTGCATGCCTGCTCCAGAACCATGATGGCATTCTACATCCTACGTTATACATTTCAAGAAAGCTGAAGCCGGCAGAAACAAAGTATTCAACAGTCGACAAGGAACTTTTATCTGTGATCTGGGCAATAACCAAACTTGAAAAGTTCTTGCTTGGTGCTCCCTTCACCATACAGACGGACCAACGTGCTGTAGCATCCTTGCGTCGATCGAATCATACAAGCCAGAAACTTGCCAGATATTCAATCATCCTACAGCCATTCGAGTTCTCCATTGAACATATTCCTGGCACTGAAAATTGTGTGGCAGATGCATTGTCACGTAATCCTATTGACGACGAATAATCAACATTGACACTCTTAAACTATTTCAATCAGCACTACATTGGATTGAACGAAGTATCAACTATAAAGGAACTAACCTTGCCTTCAATTTAAACTTTATATACACTATATGCATCACAGAATTGAACTACAAGACAATCAAGGTATATATACTGACATTCGAACTTCGTCTAATGTCCATACACGATATACGAATATCATTGATCAATCATGGAACAATATCTGACGACAAGTCGAACTTATTATCCTAGGTGCACTTAATTCTTGGATGCTAGGATAAATGACATTTCTTTCCAACGTAAACGTTTGAACATTTTTGCCTAAAAGAATTCATCAGGATCAAGACTACGGATGGATCATCATATCCTATACTAATTAATTAGTTAACTTAACTTCTTAATTGAATTATTATCAATAAAATGAAATGTGAGAAAAAAAATGAAATGAAAGAACAAAAAAGAGAACGAAATACTAAAAGAAGAAATTATGAAAAGAGAAAATAAATCTCACACAAGTATTAGATTAATAATTTTTTTTAATGTACCTATACATTATTTAGTTAGTTAAATTAGATAGTTATTATTCACTAACACTTAACACACACAATTAAGTTAAAACTTATATTCGAATTTCTTTCTATTTCTTCTCACTTATTTTGTCTTTTTCTTCTCTCATAACATCGCGTTACATTAGAACCTTAATAATTTAACTCTTAATTTAATTAATTAATTTAATTTTAATTAGTCAAATTAATTCCTATATGACATACTAATACGACAGACCTTACTTTAATTTAATTTTATCATTCACTATTAACATTGGACATTTATTTAGTTGATATAATAATATGTATAATATTGATATATAATGTGATTTATGTTAGATGACTATGACAAATAGTTAGTTGACATGACCGCAACACGGTTCTACTCAGAACATCGTCGGCCATATGTCACAATTGTGTTAAATTTTTTTTGAAAAATTGTTAAGTCGGATAGATATTGAAAAAAAATCTATCGATTTTTTTTTCCCCGGTGTACAGGGAATTGTTACGGTATATGATATTAACGCCGTCTGCTAAAGGTTACCAGACGTGCAATTGTAAAGGTTAAGACATTTAATATATTGCGATAGATGTTTCAATTACTGAACGCTTCATACACGATCGATTATGACGTGTATAGCGTTGTTTAGGACACAGTCGGTAACTAAGAAACGCTACCCTTTGTTACTTGACCGCCAAGCTGAATAGCTGCGTTTTTCTAACCTTCCAGTTCAATGGCATGATATAGCCATTTATATGTGTATTTTTGATGGACCAGGGTCAGTCCTAGAACTCAATATGAGAGGGAAATATATGGAGGTTAGTATTTAACTAGAATTCTCAGAAGGAGAAGAATAATCGTCAAATTCGTATGAATATATTCAGACTCGCAGTCTCACTGTCGGCAGGTAGCCATGTCTATCTGCTCGTGCATATAGCTGTGACGTTCTGACGACAATACTGCATTGTATCCTCATAACGGACATTGACACATAACCAGCAGTCTACGTTGTTGATTAATTTATGCATGACTTATATGGACTTACGCTCTACCCCTATTGGAATTGATCATCATGTATGTATCACTGTGAATAAATGTATGGACTCAATGAACCGACTTATCACGTCAATGGAATTACAAGTTCAATATAATTGCAACTTTCAAATGTTTGCCCACACGTTTTTCTACCCCACCCCGCATTCGCGTAAAGCAACACCAATTGACACGATGAAAATCTTGAATAAAACCATATAAGAACTCAACTAACATGGCCAGAATTTATAACCACTTTATTGACATTATATGGAACATTGTTGTCAAATTGAATGTTCCAGAACAACAGAGAAGATCGGTCCAGCATCGAGAGGTGGGGAGACCAGTTTCCTTCCTCGCTGTCTTTTCCTTCCCTAACTCAAACTTAAGTACCCATTTATAGCTAGGTAGGCCCCACCTCTCGATGTCAGTTAGTGTAAGGGAGGCAATTTACTGGACTAAATAGTCTGAATGCGCTCCTTAGCTTAGCTCAAAACACCTGCTTAAAAATTAAAACCCTGTGATTGTTACACAATCACACACTACCAGCGGCTTTGTATTACAAAATCAATGCATAACATATTCTGACAAAGATCACCCTGTACCTCAGTTGTATATACTCTAACAATGCTGTGGAAAAAAAAACAATAGATATATATGTGTGGTCAGCAAGCCAATAAACAGATCGTTTGTCTAGGGGATAATTATTTTTAATGATACTATATCTCACGAGACAATCACACTCTTTCTCTAACTAGTCTATAAAGAGTTACAGATCAAAATCCCGGTAAACGAGAAATTTTTCTGTCGACTGTAATATGAATACATTAAAGTACGAACCACACATTGTAATATAATGCGAATCTTGACATGTACGACATTCTGTAAATAAACATGGCTACGAACTGAACATGCTTATACTGAGTGCTCTCTGAAACATGTGTGTGCTTGTGTAGATGACGAGGTAATGCTTATATACATACATCATAACATTACATGGTGGCAGCGGTCGATACCGGACTGACGCAAAAACAGCTACACGATAACACGTGAGTACAGTTTATTCGGCTAATTTTCGTCATCGAGGTCAACAATGGCAGCTAAACATTACCGCAGCGCACCGCAAATGAGATTTGCCGGTCAAGATGATAAGAGTGAAGCTTTCTTGTTATGGCGCCAACGCATAGATCTATATTCCAAGACCACTGGTCTGGAAGGACAAACCCTAACTCCATATATCCTAGAAGCATTGGACGATGAAGGTTTGAAAATCTACAACAGTTTTGCTACCGCCATGCCTGTTGAGTCAGCGACCGACCCCGTAGCCATATTGGACGAATTTGAAAAACGTCTGATAATAAAGCACACGAACTTTAGAGCGGCAAGATTAGAACTTCACCACCTGCGACAGAAACCTGATGAAAGTTTAGATGATTTCTTCACTCGCATCAAGGAGAAAACAAGTGTATGTAAATTTAACAAAGAAGAAGAAAAAGAGCGAATTATCGAACAGATCCTTCTCAGCACACCAATGCCAGAGTTCCAGAAATGGATACTGAGCCAGAGTGATACACTAAATTTACAACAACTTCTGGATGAAGGCAGGAAACACGAGGCACAAGCACTAAACATTAAACAAATTCAGCAAGGTACAGTAACAGCCCAGGTGGATGCAGTAAAAAGCTATAAACCCAAACAAAACAAAGCAACTGGTTCGAAGCAACAAGAAAAACACAACACAAGCAGAGGTGCTATGTGTAAATGTTGTGGCCTAAACCACATACAAAACCACTGTCCAGCTAAAGACTCTACATGTCATTACTGCAGAAAGAGGGGCCACTGGATAAAATTATGTTTCAAGAGGAAACAAGACAGTGCTCAACACAAACTTCACAGCAGAAAGTCATCAAAACAAACACACTCTATGATGACTAAGGACCTTGACTCCAGTGAAGAAAGTGATCCTTCCAGTTTTGATACTGTGAAGATACTAACTTTCAGCAATGAACCAAAGAGAACGCAGGCTTTCTGCAAGGTACAATTCCGAATACCAGGAATTAAAAGGCACAAAGAAAGATATATTCGGTTCAAGATAGACACAGGTGCCCAAGGTAACACTCTACCCTTAAGAATATTCAGACAGATCATGCCTGACAAGGTGGATGAGCAAGGATTTCCCACAAGGGATTTAAAAAGTAGGAGTGGCAGGACAAAGCTAAGAGCTTACAATGGAACAAGTATAGACTGTTTTGGAGCAGTAACACTTGAATGTTCATACAGAGGCTCTGAATGGACATTGTCAACATTTTACTTGGTAGATGTTGAAGGACCTGCAATTTTGGGTTTACCAATGTGCGAAAAGCTGAGTGTGGTAACTATTAACAACATTAAAGCTGACAAAAAAGAACATCTTACTCTACACGTCACTGGAGTAGATGACCTTAAACAGCGATTCCCAGAACAGTTCGACAGAATAGGCAAACTTCCAGGAAAGGCAAGATTCTTTTTAAAAGACAACGCTGAGCCAAAGATAGACCCACCTAGAAAGTATCCTATACATGTTAAACAGAAACTTGCCACAGAACTAGAAAAGATGGTGCAGAATGATGTTATTAGAAAGGTTGAAGAGCATTCTGATTGGTGTAGTAGTATCACAACCGTTCTGAAGCAGGATGGTTCTCTTCGGGTTTGCCTTGACCCAAAACACTTAAACAACAGTCTAAAGCGCTGTCCACACAAAATGCATACAGTGGAAGAGATAACTCACAGATTCCACAATGCCAAATATTTTTCTAAACTAGATGCTGTACACGGATACTGGAGTGTTGAGATAGCAGAGGAAAGTCAACTCCTTACAACTTTTCGAACACCATTCGGCAGATATTGTTTCAAGAGACTCCCATTTGGTTTGAATGTATCACAAGACATCTTTCAACAGAAGATTGACAACATTGTTGAGCAATGTTCTGGTACAGTGGCTATTGCGGATGACATTGTAGTCTGCGGCAGGTCAGAACAAGAACACGACCGTAACTTGATTAACTTGATGCATATAGCACAGGCCAATGGGCTAACATTCAACAGCAAAAAGTGTACAATTAAGGCAACGGAGATACAATTTTTTGGATTGCTGTACACCCAGAATGGTGTAAAACCAGACCCTAAAAAGGTTGAAGATATTCATGACATGCCAACACCAGCTACAAAGAAGGAACTGCAACAATTCTTAGGTGCTGTCAATTTCCTAGCACAATTCATACCAAATTTGTCAGCTGCTGCAGAACCTTTGCGACCTCTACTACAGAATGAAACTCCGTATGAATGGTCAGAAGACTACCAACACATATTCAACCACTTGAAGACCCTCATATCATCTGATACATGCTTGAAATACTATGACATGCAAGCACCCACTTTTCTCATGGTTGATTCCAGTCTGAAAGGCCTAGGAGCAGCACTTTTGCAACCAGACAAAAAATCCTGAAGGACACTATGCCAAAGAACTTCGTCCTGTAGCTTACGCAAGCAAATCATTAAGTTCTGGCGAAAAGAAACTTGCAAACATTGAAAGAGAAATGCTAGCTGTACGTTTTGGAATCAAACGCTTCCACACATTTCTTTTCAACCGCCCATTTACAATTCTCTCAGATCACAAGCCACTTGAGATGATTCATAAAAAACCAATAGCTTCAGCACCACCACGACTACAAGCTCTGTTATTGGAAACACAAGGTTATGATTTTAATATTCAGTATATCCCAGGAGAGGATATAGGTCTTGCAGATGCTCTCAGCAGACTACCAAACCCCAACAAGACAGCAGATCTTACCCCAAACATCAAAGTTGATTTTGTCAAGTTTAGCGATAATCGGCTTGAACACATCAGAGAAGACACAATGAGAGATCCTATCCTTAACTCTCTCAAAGAACTGATATACCATGGATGGCCAAGCTCTATCAGGGAAGTTCCAACACACATCCGTCCATACTACTCGATGAGGGACGAGTTAAGCATCGAAGATGGTCTGATCCTTAAAGGAGATCGCATTGTTTTACCAGAAAACACAACGCGATATCATCCTTAAACAGCTCCATAATAGTCACCTTGGTATTGTGAAGACACAACTGAGAGCAAAGAAAGATGTTTACTGGCCACAGATAAACAAGGACATAGAAACACTATGTAAAAAACTGTTCAATTTGCCAAGAACATGCAAATAGGCAGTGCAGAGAACCTCTCATACCATCAGACATACCATTGAGCCCTTGGAGCATTATAGGAACTGATATTTTCTCAATCGACAATAATGACTATCTTATTATTGCTGATTACTACAGCAAATTTCCCATCATTGAGAAACTTCCACAACCCTCACCGTCAGCTGTTATTGCAGACATTACAAAGAAGTATTGCAGCATGTTTGGCATCCCAGATGAAATTAGATCAGACAACGGTCCACATTTCTCAGGTCAAGCATACAGAAACTTCACTAAGGACTGGAAGATCAAACACACAACATCATCACCTAGATACCCTAAATCTAATGGTTTCATTGAGAGACAGATACAAACTATCAAGTCAATCATGAAGAAAACAAGAACAGAGGATGTACACCTAGCACTCTTGAGATGGAGAACAACACCGGTAGACAGTAAGATCGACAGTCCAGCAGAACTTATGTTTGATAGAAGAATTAAAGACCTCCTACCATCTAAGGTCCACTTCCGTCCACAACATAGAGACAGCACATATGATCAACTTCAGCATCGTCAGCAAGTTCAGAAATTCAACTATGACAAATGTGCTAAAGACTTACCACCATTATATCCTGGTCAGCATGTGACTACCTACAACCACAACAATGACACATGTTCAAAAGCAACAATCATTTCCAGAAACCCTGAACCCAGGAGCTATACTTTAAGACCAGACAGCAGCAGCAACCTCCTGAGGCGAAACAGAGTGGACATAAGAGAAATCCCACAGAATACAACAGAACAGAGAATTCCCATGCTTTCAACAGACAATGCAGTAACTCCAGACTTTGGTGCCCCACAAAACCAACAAGCGCCAAGGCCGAAATCACAACCAACTCAAGCTAAACCAGGGACTTCCGCAGAACCACCAGCACTTTACACCACTCGTTCTGGCCGTACAGTGACACCTCCCAGCCGATACAGACAGTGACATATATACTCACACTGAGCATTACACATACTTATCTTTTCTCACATGAAACATTTCGTTGGAAATGTTTGCACACATTTTTTTTTTCAAAAAAGGGGGGATGTAATATGAATACATTAAAGTACGAACCACACATTGTAATATAATGCGAATCTTGACATGTACGACATTCTGTAAATAAACATGGCTACGAACTGAACATGCTTATACTGAGTGCTCTCTGAAACATGTGTGTGCTTGTGTAGATGACGAGGTAATGCTTATATACATACATCATAACATTACAATAGATATATATGTGTGGTCAGCAAGCCAATAAACAGATCGTTTGTCTAGGGGATAATTATTTTTAATGATACTATATCTCACGAGACAATCACACTCTTTCTCTAACTAGTCTATAAAGAGTTACAGATCAAAATCCCGGTAAACGAGAAATTTTTCTGTCGATTTGCTCAGGATTTGAGTTCAATTCCCAGAAAAACGAGCACCCATTTGTCGTATATTTTCGATAGGGTAATTAAGATCAATTTTTGGCCCAGCCTGAATAGGACTAGAACAGATGATAGCTCAGTGAGAGATAAGGTAAAGAAATAGATTTTTCACAAGTGAAAGGTAAAATCTGTCCCTGGATTTGAGAGATAATCAATCCAGCCTATCGATTACGACTAAGATTTGTAGATCAGACAGTTTCCCTATATATATATATATATATATATATATATATATATATATATATATATATATATATATTCAACCACTCACATCTACACACACGCAGATACGTGATGACAGTTAGACGCACAGACGTGAAACCTATATCTATAAATTGGGATCTTTTGGGACAAGCTGACCAACACACGTAAATAAAGTTTATGTAAATTTTATTTATCATAAAGAAACTACAACACAACAATATCTTTGAATATCAAAATCAAATACAATGAACATAGGTTAATGAGTTAATTAACGCGTTAGACTCATAGATTTAATCCTCTTTCCCTCTGTTGAGACAAGATCCCGTTAGAGCAAAGTTATTAACCCCAGAAAGAGTCAAAGGTTTTTACGCTATGGTCTAAAATTCCCTCTACAGTAAAGAACAGAGTTATAAGTTAATCTATTCTGAAGTGAAATAAAGGAGCAGCTTTAGCAAAACTTACTTACTTACTTAGTCGTTCCTCTTCTACCGTGAGGTGTAGAGGTTTGGAAGAGAGAGCGCCAGACTATCCTATCGGCTGTCTTTTTCCTGGCCTGGTTCCATTCTAGTCCTCGGTCCTTCAAAGATTGTCTAATATTGTCCTCCCAGCGGACTCTGGGTCGTCCTGGAGGTCTGGATCCCTGGCTCTTTGTTTCCCATGCTTGTCGTGGTAGCCGATCTTCTCCCATTCTGCAGACATGGCCAAACCATCTTAGTTGGGACTGTTCTATTTGGGTCTGCAGCGGGTGGGATTTTAGGCCTTGACGTATCGTCTGGTTGCGGACCATGTCTCTTCTTGTTACTTCAACCACCTTCCTCAGATACCTCATTTCTGAGGTTTGAATCTGGCTTTTGTGGGTTGTAGTCATTGCCCATGACTCGCATCCATATGTCAAGACTGGGACATAGGTAGAGCGGTATACAGCCATCTTCGTTTTCTTACCAACCTCTTTCTTGCTGAGGAATCCTCGATTTATGGCCTGATAAAGTCTCCCAGCCGCTGCTTTTCGAGTGGCCAACTCTTCTTTGATGCCCCCCTTTCGGTCTATAATAGCTCCGAGATATTTAAAGTGGTCGACCTGCTCCAGGACCTGTTCTCCCAACTTAATCTGATGTTTTCTTTCTTCTCGTGATATCACCATGGATTTTGTTTTAGAGCTGCTTATGACCATCCCTCTCTTCTCCAGCTCTTCCTTCCAGACTTGCAGGTTGGATTGGAGATGTGTCTCTGATTTAGCAATCAGGACAACATCATCAGCAAATGCTAGCTCTGAAATACAGACCTGTCTCATCTTCCAGTACCCCACTGAATACTTTCTTGTTCTCTCCTTACATGCCTTGATGACATCGTCCATGAGGAGTATGAAAAGATAAGGTGACAGGATATCGCCTTGTCTTACACCAGTGGTGGTCCTGAACTCTTCTGACTTATAGTTTGCTGTCCTCACATAATTTCTGCAAGACTTGTAGAAGCTCTGTATAGCATGAATCAGAGGTGCTGGAATGTTCTTCCTTGCCAAACAGTCCCAAAGTTCGCTCCAGGGGACCCTGTCAAACGCCTTTTCCAGATCTATGAAACAAAGATGGATCTCACTCTTGTACTCAAGGGCCTTTTCACTCAGCTGCCTGAGTGTGAAGATTAGGTCTTGAGTACTTCGGTTTGCTCGGAATCCGCACTGGGGCTTCATCCAATTGTGGCTCAGCTAGGCATCGGAGTCTCTGCTCTAGGATTCTAGAGTAGATTTTACCAGGGACACTGAGAAGGGATATGCCTCTGTGGTTTCCACATTGTCGATTGTCACCCTTTTTGAAAATCGGTGTTATAATGGCAATCTCCCAATCCTTTGGTATGGCCTTGTTGCACCATGCTGCCTGTAGGACCCTTAGGAGTAATAGGTCGCCTGATGCTCCCATGTACTTAACCATTTCTGGTGTTATACCATCATGCCCTGCTGCTTTGCCCATCTTGATTTTCTCCAGTGCTGCCTTCAGTTCTTCCATCTTTATGTCATCTTCATCACCATTTGTATCCTCTTCTGTGCTAGTGGTTATCATTTCTGATGCTCTACCTTGCTCACCATCAAGGAGTTAGCTTTAGCAAAACTTGCATAAGAAATATACAAAAATAAGTACATGGGTTATATCCAAATAGAATTATTCTTCCCCCGCTTTCTCTCGCTCTGTCGAACCTGTGATCACAAATTCAGTCTCTCTTACCTACAGAGGTGCTTTCACCACATCTGGCACAATTGTTAATGGTACCCACAGCCCATCCACGGTTGGTTGTTTGGCAAATTAAGCCCCAGTTTCTCCAACGACTAATTAATCAAATGTTGGGAAACGCTTGATTCACTATTGTAAGTAGGATGCTGATAAAGATCACTTCAATTTTGGTCCAGGTAGTAAAATAATTATGAGATCTAAAAGTCACAGTGTACAGTAGCTTGGAATCCATCTTCAATCGTTACATCAAATGTCAGGTACATAAATCTGTTCAGGATCAATCTTCTTCACAACACGTGGTCGTTATACAGGTAATGTCAATGTTTGATTTGGTAGCCACCACAGGCTGAATGTTTATGAAATTGGGAAAAGAAATCTGGATATTCTATAGGTCCAGTTATCATTTATTCTTAATATTCTTTGGATTGGTACTCTGTCTCTTTCTGGGTGTACAACGAGACCAGACAAGTCACCTTGAAAACCCGATATTATATCAGAATGTTCTTTGATAAAGTTTATTTCCAGTTTCATATGGAATGGAAGCCGCTGGTAAGGTTTGGGGTTTGACCCAAATACTGTATAGGGAGAAAATACAAATACTTAACATAATATAGTATAATTCACAATCCTATCCTTACCCCACGTAACATAGAATATATTAGCTGGAAGAGTTTAGCTAGAAATTATTATTTGTTCTGCTATCCCCTGTAACACAGTAAAACTTAGATATCCTTGACGGACCTATCTATACTGTTCAAAAAAAGAAACGCGTAGCTACTGAAGGCACACACATAGCCATAATTTTGACATTCAATAACTTTTTTTAATTTAATGAGTTAATTGTTCAAATTGCACACAAGAATACCTTAGGGTTCAACCAATCAATTGACAGTTGTTTTGCATCTGGGTCACGAGAGTTTTTCGGCGTACGGGCTTTCCCGTTAGTATGGTGTGTGGCCTCCTCTTTCATCGATCAGCGACTGGCATCTCCTGGGCATGGATGGGATCAGACGTCTGATGTGGGCCTGTGGGGTGGCTGCCCACTCTTCCTGGAGTGCCTGGAACAGATCACGACGATTGGCTGGAACAACGTCTCGGCGACAAACACGTCTATGCAGCTCATCCCACAGGTGCTCAATCGGACTCATGTCTGGAGACAGGGATGGCCAGGTAAGGGTGAGAATGTTTTTGGCAGTCAGGAACTGCGTGGTCAACCGTGCACAATGGGGTCTGGCGTTGTCCTGTTGAAACACAGACCTTTGGGCAGCCAAAAGTGGAAGGACATGGGTCGAAGAATTTCATTGACGTATCGTTGCGCATTCAAGCCTCCTTCAATGTGCACCAATTGACTCCTTCCGTTGTAACTGATCATTCCCCACACCATTGCACCTCCACCACCGTTATCACCGGAGAGCCTACGTTAACGCATGCTAGCTCGTTAACAATAGTTATAAGAATAGCAAAAGATCTTGAGCAAGACTAGTTGGTAACAAAACATCACTGGTCGAACATAACCAATGAAATCGTCGATGGCAATTTTTGACAACGACAGTCAGAACAGAGTTCAGTCACGCAGTACACAGTTCAGTGATGCAGACGTGTTTACGGGAGAGGTTTCAACCTTAGTGCGGGACCCATCTTTTTTAAAGGTTGTGTGATTAACCTCTGGGCGAGGAAATACTTACCACTGAAAACTTCAATGTTTCACAAGTTATATTATTCTAGGAGATTGTGTTTTCCAGTTTTGTGGCAGTATTTATACGGTTTGTATGATCTCGATTTTTTCCTAATAGAATGATTATTCTGCTATGTAATGTATAATAAGACTCTAGGCGAAGCCTATCGATGTTTACAAAAGAGCTCAAGCAGACATTTTTCCTATGACGATGTCCTTTTACAAAGACATCTCGGTTTATTTAAACCACAAGCGTTCAGACCGCTGATAGCCAGGATATTGAGTTTTGTAATTGACCATGCCATTAGTCACTTGGACTCTACTAATAAACAGTTTTCCATGATAAGTATTTATTACTTCCTCATGTATGTTGAGTATGGAAGCACTAGGAAGATACAAATGATCACTGAAAACCTGCGTTGAGTAGAAAGAATCTGGTCGTGACAACATTCATTTGAGCACTTACACCTCTGGCAGTCGCCAGTTAACACTCATAAGATAAATTTGCAAACCAGTAAACACTACGATCACTTGGGAAATGTAATAACAATGAACTCAGAAGAAATATGTACCACCTGTGACGAAAGGTCTACATGGTGTGAAGGTTTGGCATAAAACCTTGGTAGATTGCTGTGACGGCCACACCGTGCGGCGGAGCTTCATCAACGCAATTTTGGGCAAAACGTTCATTTCGCCTACGGTAGACCATACGCCGTCTATCATGACGCTGCAACAAAAAGAAAGATTCGTCACTAAACCAGACACGTCTCCATTGATTGTCAGCTGCCCAGGGACGATGCTGGTTGGCCCAAAGAAGTCGATTTTGGCGATGGCGGCGCGTAAGGACAGGTCCTCGGTGAGGTCGTTGTGCCCAAAGTCCAGCGTCATGCAGTCTATTCCGGACAGTTTGATCAGACACATGACGTCCTGCAGGCAATGACTGGGAAGTTGAGAAAGCTGTTGTAAACCTGTCTCTGAGGTGACGAAGCCGAATAAAGCGATCCTCCGCTGCTGTTGTCACTCTGGGTCGTCCACTGCGATGCCGGTCTTCAACTGAGCCAGTGGCTTGGAACTGGTGCCAAAGTCGACTGATGGTACTCTGATGCACGTTTAGATGCCTGGCAACCTGACTTTGACTTTCGCCTGCATGCAGTCGGCCAATAGCAATGTTCCTTAAATTTATCAATAGAGACGCCATAAATGTCTGCTTGAAAATGAACTGAATTTTTGTGTGTGTAGCGTTATCCTTTTATAGGGTTTCAGTTGCGTAGTCAGTGAATAGTGTTCACCCCAAATTTTGTTGCTTTCACGTGCGCGCAACATGAGCTGTGGTCAAAAATTGCATCATAAACACTATTGACCACTGCGTTGTAACGATTATAAAAACGAGCGCAATTCAGGTCAACACGTGCATTTGACACTGTAAAGAACATTTGAGGCTGGTTTTTATATACCCTAGCGCCAAATTTTACTTACAAACTCATAAAAACGCGCCCTCGGATAGCTATATGTTTCTTTTTTTGAACAGTATAGTAAATCACTTTGCAGAAAATCTTCTTCTTCTTTGATCCATAACCACCAACCATCAAAGCAGTCAGCGGCCATCACGCCTGGTGGCGTCTTGTAGGGCAGCAACAAATTGATTCCACTTTGCTCGGTCGGCGGCCATCTTTGGTACAGTACCCCAACTGTGGTTCATTCTTTGCATTTCAGCTTCCACAGTTCTCCGCCAAGTTGTTTTTGGTCAGCCTCTCTTTCGCTTTCCCTCGGGGGTCCATAGCATAGCTGTTCTTGTGATGGTATCAGGGTCCCTTCTGAGGACGTGGCCAACCCAACTCCAGCGTCTGCCAGCTGTGATGGTGTGCATGTCCTCCTGGTTGCTCCGAATAAGTAGTTCTTGGTTGCTGATGGTGTTTGGCCAAAAGATTCGGAGAATTTTCCTTAGACAGATTGTGTGGAAGGAGGACAGTTTCGACATTTCCTTCTCTGTTACTCTCCAACATTCTGCACCATAGAGAAGCACAGAAAGTACACAGCTCTCATACAGTCTTAATTTGGTGTTTGTGCTGTACTGGGAAGACTTCCAAATGTTGTTGAGAATAGCAAAAGCTGTTCTCGCTTTATTCATTCTGTTGTTAATGTCCTTGCTTGTTCCGCCGTCAGGTGTTACTATGCATCCTAGGTAAGTAAATGTGTCTGTCTGTTCTAACTTCTGGTTCCTTACTGTTATTGGCTCGGGATTGCCCACATTTAGTGTCATGACCTCTGTCTTCTTCAAATTGATGTTCAGGCCAACCTGCTGGCCATACTTATTCAGTCTATCAGTTTTGTCTTGAATGTGCTGATGTGAATGCGCGAGTAGTGCAATGTCATCTGCATATTCCAGGTCTTCCAGTGTAGAAAACGTTGTCAATCTAATTCCTCTTGGACTGCCCTCCGTTGTTTGGCACATCACCCAATCTATGACTGTCAAAAATAATGTTGTTGACAAGGGGCATCCCTGTCGTACTCCTGTTTTCACTTCGAAAGTTATATTACTCGATCCAACACTGCACGTAAAGTTAGAATAGAGGCTTTTTAATGATGGAAACAATGCGGCTGGGAATTCCATAGGCCCTCAGAATTTTCCATAGGCTGTCCCTGTGTATGCTGTCGAAAGCCTTTTCAAAATCAACAAAGTTAATGTACAGCTGTCTCTGCCATTCTGAGCACTGCTCTATAATGTTCCTGAGGGTAAATATATGATCTGCACATCTTCTGTTCTTTCTGAAGCCCGCTTGTTCTTTCTTCAGTTTATGGTCAACTGCTTTTGAAATTCTCTGGATGATTATCCTGCCTAGTATTTTGCTGGGAACTGAGAGGAGGGTAATTCCTCTCCAGTTGTTGCAGTCTGCAAGGTCACCCTTCTCTGGCAATTTGAAAATTATTCCTTTACTCCACTCTGTTGGTGTTGTCTCAGTTTCCCAGACTTGTGCAAATAGTGGTTCTAATAATTCTGCTGCTAGTTCAGGGTCTGTCTTGAATAGCACAGCATTTAGATTGTCTTGACCAGGCGCTTTTCCATTTTTTAGCCCTTTGATAGCTGTGATGATTTCTTCTTTTCGTGGAATGTCTGTATTTACATCTAAGTCACTTTCAACCTCAGGAACATTCAGCTGAGTCTCTGGTGGTTCTTTATTCAGTGTTTCTCTGAAGTGCTCTGCCCATCTTGTTTCCTGCCCCTGTGCTGTGGTGATGAGATTTCCTTGCTTGTCTCTTACTAACGTTATGTTGTTTGCACCTCGTTTTCCACTGATAGCTTTAGTTATTTTATAGACTGTGCTTTGTTCATTTCTCACTGCTGCCTCTTCTGCCTGTCTTGCAAGGTCATCCAGAAATGTCCTTTTGTTAGCACGGGTTTGACGTTTTACTTCCTTGTCCAGCTGACTGTACTGTTCACTATATATTGCCTTTAACCTGGGAGACTTAGCTTCTGTTTTCTTTCTTTTCATTTCCTTTCTCTTCGCTATGGTGTTTAGCGTTTCTGGTGTTATCCAGTCTTGTCTCTTTCTTTCCTGGAATCCCAAGCATGACTTGCTGCTTTCTTTGTATATTGTTGAGATGGTGTTGAATTTCTGGTCGACATCGTCGGTCTCTGTTCTTTCCTGGCTTTTGGTAATCAGATATCGTCTCTTTACGTCAACCACGAACGCTTTTTTTGTGAGGGGGTCCTTAAGTTTCGAGATGTTGTATCTTTTCTGTTTGACTACAACTGGTCCAGCAGCTCTGAGTTTCACCTTCAGTCTTGCTACTACTAGGTGATGATCACTTCCCACATCTGCGCCTCTTCTTACTTTCACGTCTTGTAGTGCATGTCTCCATCTGCCATTGATCATTATGTAATCTATCTGGTTTTTGTCTCATCCGTTCGTTTGGTGATTCCCATGTTAACTTGTGCACTTCTTTGTGTTGAAAAAGTGTTCCTCCAATGACCAGGTTGTTAATACTGCAGAAGCTTATTAATTTGTCCCCATTCTCATTTACTGTTCCACTGCCGCATTTCCCCATTACTCTTTCGCTATAATTATTGTGTGTTCCAACTTTCGCATTTAGGTCTCCCATTACTATAATAAGATCGTACCTCGGTACAGTTTCCATTTCCTTTTGTACCTGTTGATAGAACTCGTCCTTGATCTCTTCATCGCTGTCGTTTGTTGGTGCATAGCATTGTATAATTGTGGTGTTGGTGAATCTCCCTCTCAGTCTTGCTCTTATTAGTCTGTTGTTAACCCTCTATTGGGCCTTGTTGCCATTTGGCAACATACCGTTTAAAGTCATCTATTTCACTATCCGGCGTTCAAATTAATAATTTTTTTGTTTTATTGTGTTCTAGAAACATTCCCAATTTTAAATTACCGGGTAACTCATTTGTCGGAGAAATACTTTTTTTTCACGCACTCTTTTGTCAAGGCATGGTAGCTGGTTTGCAAGATCGAATTGAGAGGTGAGTTTACTTCACATTATTTTTTAAAATTCCTTATGAAAACGGTGTATAAAAAATATGTTGAGTAACTTAAACCACTTATCTTTGTAACAAATGCTTTAATAGTTATAAATAAATAAAATAAGTTACTCTTATTTTACATTTTAGGTATGTTGCCATTTGGCAACAAAAGTCGATTAAGGAATAAAAACCACTTCATGTTGCCAATTGGCAACAGTTGCTTTTTACCTAATAAATGATATTTAATGTTGTATTTCTCTGTAATCAACAACATTAGTATTTTATTCTCATTATAATTGATTAAACTTCATCATTTAAAAAAAAGTTGTTATTTGCAATTTTATGTATCCTAAAAAGGTCAATGTAAATAGTAGAATTACCAGTATAAATTACTAATAATATTGTAAATGAATAAAACATATTTACTTCATCTAGACTTGACTTTTAGAACTAAACTACACATGATAACCACTAAAATTGCCAGTAATCACAAAACATAATGTATCATCAGATGAGATTAAACAATTTTGTGATGAAAAACTTTTGAATTACAAAATGTATATGTTGTCATTTTTTTTAAAATTTTTTTTTACAGTTAAACACAATGGATCCTCAAAAGTTTTACAGCCAAAAGACTACAATCTATAGACCAATACCTGAGGCTTCTAGCGATAGTGAGCTGTCAGACAGTGAGGCTGAAGACATCCTGGATAACACGTGGCAACCCGGCCCTTCCTCGGACACAACCGATTCAGGTTTGTTGAATTTAATTGATGTTTTTTTTTTTAATGTGGCCACTTTATTTCAGACTGCAGTTGTAGCCTTGTCCATCAGTGTACAACCTATGTACAGTTTCAGCCTAGTCCATCAGGTACTAAATATCGGCTGACGGAGACTTACTTGTGGAACGCTTTATACCATAATGTGGATTAGAATAATTTTTATCATTATTACTATTATCAGAATAATAACATGTACACCAGTATACCAATAAATGATTGTTTATGTTGCCAGATAATTAATATCTTTGTTTTCTTTTTTTTCAGAATCATCTGCATCAGAGCTGGAGGACACAGATGTAACCTTTGATCGTCGTCGGATGCTATGGAGACACCGTGAAGCCTCAGATGTATCTTCTGAAGCTCCGCCCTTCTCTGGTGATTCGGCACACGTATCAGTTACCTCAGAACCAATAGAATACTTCCGCAGATTCATTGATGATGATACAATGGCACATATGGTCACTGAATCAAACAAGTACAGCATCCGAAAAACATCATGAAGCCTCTCAGATTGAGCCAGCCAGAACTGGAACAGTTTTTTTGGAATTGCGTTTATGATGAGTATTGTTAGAATGCCCAGTTGTAAATTGTACTGGGACTCTACAACGCGCTATGGACTTGTTGCTGATACTATGACGAACAAGAGGTTTAAAGAAATCAAAAGTAACATTCACTGCAATGACAACAACAAGCAGCAAGACAATGAAGGCGACAAATTGTTCAAATTAAGACCTTTATTTGACGCTCTGAAAGTGAAATTCAATTCAATCAAACCAGCAGAAAGGCTGAGCATTGATGAGCAAGTTATCCCATTCAAAGGTCAATCATCTCTGCGTCAGTACAACCCAAAGAAACCCAAAAAGTGGGGCTATAAAGTCTTCGTTTGTTCAAGCATTTCTGGTTTGATTCATGATTTTGAAATTTACACTGGAAAAATTGACGTGTGTGTCCTGGCCAACCTGATTTAGGAGCATCAGCTAATATCGTGCTGAGACTTCTTCAACGTATCCCTAAAAATGTGTGGCATAAAGTATATTTTGACAACTGGTTTAATTCGCCAGCATTGCAGGCATGCCTCTGGAAACAAGGCATTGCATGTCTTGGCACTGTCCGCGCAAACCGGCTGAAAGGGTGTAATCTGTGTTCCGATAAGGAACTGAAAACGAAAGGAAGAGGGTCATCTGTTGTTTGTACTGCAGCAACAAACGGAGCCACATTGAAAGCTATCAAATGGTATGACAATAAAGCAGTCACACTGCTAAGCACCTATGCAGCAGTTGAACCAGAATGTGTAGTCAGAAGATGGGACAGAAAAGCCAAGAAGGAAATACACATTTCTTGCCCTGCAGCTGTGAAAGAATATAACATGTTCATGGGAGGGGTAGATTTGCTGGACTCCTTGCTGGCACTCTATCGTATACCTATTAGATCCAAGAAATGGTACCACAGAATATTGTTTCATTTCCTGGATGTTCTGTGGTGCAAGCTTGGCTAACTTATTGTTCAGATGTGTGTAAGGATGGTATGGAAAAAAAGGACAGACTACCATTAGTTGATTTCAAGTTGCAGATTGCTTTGTGTCTCCTAAAAGCAGGAAAAAGTGAAAATAATAAAAGGGGAAGGCCATCAGGAAGCACTGAGACACAGCTGGTGGCTAAAAAGAAGAGAGGGCAAACAGCAAATGTACCTCCTTTTCATGTCAGAACTGACAATGTTGGCCACAGCCCCAATTCCGTCACCAACAAAGGGAGATGCAAACTTCCTGGATGCAAGGGGTACTCCAGAACTGTCTGTGAGAAGTGTAACCTACACTTGTGCCTCAATAAACATTCAAACTGTTTCAAAGTATTTCATGAAACATGAGTGTGGAGCTGTGATTGAGTCACGAGACAGAAGATTTTTTTTTTTTTTCAGTAACTATATGTTTCATTGTATGTGTGGCATTTTCTGTATAAATTACACTTAACTTCATGAATTTTCACAAATTTTGTTGTCTGCTATTTACTGTTTAAATATTAAATGTAGGTAGGGAGTAAAAAAAGGTGAAATAGATGTTGTTAGACATAAAAAACATAGTTAAAAGATATATGTTGCCAAATGGCAACAATAAATGTTCCCAACCTTAATGGTGATTTGTTGCCAATTGGCAACATACGCATAAAACACTAACTAAACATTTTTTTGCCCAAAATTAACCTTCACACCACTTTTCAGACATGGGACAGCCACAAAAACCACTCCAAGAATTTTTTTTCCAACTATTTCATAAATGGCCCAATAGAGGGTTAATGGGTCTCCATTCCAGTAAAGACCTTTCCATTCCTTTCTTCAGGATAATGGCTACACCCTCGTTGTGCTGACCATCCTCTCTACCAGAATAAAGTACTGTTTCCCCTGTAGCTGTTTTTATTCTCCCCATCCCTGTCCATCTGCTCTCGCTTATTTTCAGGATATGTAGTTTGTAATTCCTCATCTCTGCTGTGATCTGTCTCAGCTTTCCTGCCTCATTCATGGTTCTGACATTCCAAAAATCAATTTTGGTTTCGTGTTTTGCGGTCTGGGCATCCGTTTTCATGCCAGTGGCTTCCTTTCGGCTTTCATCACTGTCAGTCATACGAGCCTGAGACTCCGGATGTCCATCCCGCATCAAAGTTTTTTCATTCATTGCTGTTTCGTTAACATGTGCGATTTTTTTTACATAGACAGGGGTGTCGGCCCTGTGCTAAAACCCCCAACCTGGAGGACCAGGATACCAGCTTTTGTCTGACCTCTACCCACGCAGACCAGTCCAGCTTGGTTGAACCTACCAGGAGTAAAACTCCCACTGGCATAGCTCTGGGGATTGTCAGGGCACACAAGCTGCCATACCGCTACAAGGTATAGGTACCATTGATGTCAGGCACAAAATCTTAGTGAAATATAATTGACGATTTTAACACTTAAATCACTCAACAATACTAATGAATACATTTACCTCCAAATAGAACTATTAAGACTATTCTCCAACAAAAACTAAGAAACTCTACTCAAACGAGTGATTCTAGAATTTCCGCTAGAAGTCTTCTAAAGCTGTGGCAGTACTGGATAAATCTGAGTTAGAAAGACGAGGTATATATATATTAGAGATGAAAGGAGATAGGTAATTATCCCCCGAAAAACCAGACCTCTGCCAGATGTTCACACCTACGGTGAATTCTATGTTCGGATTTGCAAATCAAAGATCTTTCTCACATTACGAGCCGAAAACCAGAACCCTATTCATTCTTAGATCAGGCATCGCCAATTCGCTAATCAGTGTGAGTTTCCTTCGTCTCTGCTCGTCTTCCAGCGAGCAAGGTCTTTTGATCTGCTCGTTCTCACCAGTTTAATTACTTATCAAACGAACGGATTCAGGGAAAGGTAATAAAGATTTCTCACTTTGGTTCCCAATCTCTACTCAAATTTATTCAAATCTGGTCGCTGTCTGATCTCTACAACGATTTGATCTCTAGCGCTGGTGTTAAAATTACAGCTCACGTTAGCTAATATGTCTCTGGTAGACTCTCATCACCAACGGGCTGATCACCCGTTTGCCAGTCACTTCGATTACGGAAACGACAGCAAATGGATTGATTTGCCGTTGCCCTAAAGACGCCAATAGGCGTGATGGGAAACAATGGCAAAGAAAACCTATCTGCTGTTGCCCTAAGACGCCACTAGGCGTAATGGCCACTGACTGCTTTGACGGTCGGTGGCTAAGGACGGAAGAAGAGAAGAAGACTCTCATCAAAGAAATTAGCGAACCGCAATACAATGCGTGCTAAATGAGAAAAGAGGGACAGATTTCTGAGTAATAGGAGGAATTATGTTAACCCAACAGGCGTAGGTGAAGCTAGGTAAAAGAAAAATGAAGATAAAGAAAATAGATATATGAAATCAATTATCATAATATTCCACAACCCTTGCAAAATCATAATATTAGTAATACTAGTATATACCATCACCATGCTAATTGGTTTGAACAAAAATCGTAAAATTATTTTGGGGGGGTTGGGGGGAAAGGGAGGGGGGGGAGACTTAGCACAAAAAAACCTAGAGACCCTTGGCTTAATCCGGCCCTGGGAACATGTGAACAAACCGAGAGATTTGTTAGGAATGTTGTTGGAGACATCATTCCGGCCACTAGAAATACACTGCCTGTTACCAGCTGATCGAAGAGAACAAGTAGTAATCTTCAGACTGTGCACAGGCACAAGAGATTGAGATACCTTCTGATCAAGAAGCCAAAATAGGAACTACCAATGATTTAGGACTATCTTCATTGCACACAGACAACATCAGTGCTCCGATCACCTCCCTTAGATCACACAAAGAGGATCTCAGTGCCCGAACTCCGTAGCACAGACGAGAATCCCAATGTGTGTATATAGGAATCCCACATTCTATTATTATTTTTGTAGTGGGTATGGCTCTCATTTAAACATTTCTACTCTTTACTATTTCTAACTGCTGTGGGATTTTTAACGTGCGCAACTTGCACACAGGACCTCCAACATTTTTTCGCCGTTATCTGAGAAGGCTAGGCATCCAGTCTCACTACCCCGGAGAACGATGGGGAGGGGGGGGGGGGGGGGGTATGACATCATTAGGACTACTGGTTCTAAAAAACAAAATTTCCATAAATTATGTTCCCTCTTCTGGGAATCGAACCCGGTACATATAACATTTGAGGTGGATGCCATACCTCTTAGCCACTCCGTGAACATTTGTGGCAGGAGTACCAACCATATGAAGAACAGAAAGCAGGTATGGCTGTCACAGTGCCCTTCCATAATGAGCTGAGGCTAACCACTGCTTTCTTCAGACATCTTGAAATTGACATCTGAAAGTGTTGATCAAAGAAGAAAAAATTTGAACACCTAATGCTGCTATGTTGTGCGTTTAAAATAAAAAAAAAAAATATTGCCGTGAACAGATATGTGCATCTGATTTTGCAAGATTCTAGAATACCATGAACCAAATATTCCATTACTGGAGACCTCTCGCGTCTCAGACACCGACAGATGGCAAAGGAAAAGTTCACATTGGTAAATTCTAGAGAAGGCTGGGCAGCAGTGGCAGATGTAAGTTTTTGGAAGTGAAAGGGGCTACTCAAAAAGGGAAGGGGGGTAATGCACAAGTCTTCTATACCCAGCTATTCACAGCTCCTCTGTGCTTTTATAGTACTGCTTGTCTGTGTATCTACCCACTTCCACCATGATGGAAATGATATAATATTAATTATTATAACAAACTTACTTTCACAACTGCTTCCATTTGGCAGAATGGAAAAACCATAAGTGAGTGGAGTGGATTCAATTCCCAGTGCAGGTGGGAAAAAAAAAAATTAGCAGGAAAGACACTTGAGAGTCATGACCCTAGTGGGCCCTCAAGTTTAAAGGCGATAAAATGGCTGAAATACGTGTCTAATGATGGGAAGAACTTCTGATGACCAGATTCGTTCCTATTGTAAAGCTCTGTATATCAATCAATACCCTTTAGCTCCCCGAGGAGCATAGGCCTTCAACAAACACATGCCAAGTCGTCCTGTGCCATCCGCTCAAGTTCTTTCCATGTTTTCCTCATCGTTTTCACCTCTGTATCCAGTTTTCTTCTCTATGTGTTTTTTTTTTGGTCTACCTCTGCCTCTCTTTCCCTGTTGATTCTAGAACAAGGACTGCCATGTAATGCTATCAACAGGTCTCCTCAATGTGTGTCCTATCCATCGCCAGCATCTTCTTCTCAACTCTTGTTCTTCTGGCACTTGTCTGGTTCTTGTCATCAATTCCACATTTGTGACTTTGTCATACCATTTCAGTCCTTCTATTCTACGCAAGCACCCGTTTATAAAAAAAAAGTACAGTATGTAGCTTTTTGGTTGCTCTCCATGTCTCAGAGCCATACAATAGGACTGACTTGACGTTTGAGTTGAACATTCTTATTTTTGTGTTGGACTTGATTTCTCTTGTTCTCCATATGTTTCCCAATGCAATGAAAGCTCCTCTTGCTTTTTGTATTCTTATTTTGATATAATTGTCTGTCTCTCCAACTCTGTCTATATTACTGCCAAGATATGTGTACGATTCTACATCCTTTAGTGGCGTTTCTTCAAGTTCAGCTTTGTTATCATTTCTTGCACTTATTCTCATAATTTTTGTCTTTTCCCTGTGTATTTTCAGGCCCACTTGCTGTGACCTCTCATCGAGAATTTTCATTTTCTCTTGCATCCGATCATGGTTATGTCTGTCCCTCCAACTGTGTCTATATTACGGTTATGGGACTGAAGAGCCAAGTCATCCGCAAAATCCAGATCATCAAGCTGTTTAGTCAGATCCCACTGGATTCCATTTCTGTTGTGTGGTGTCGATGTTTTCGTAACCCAATCTATTGCTAGTAAGAAAAGAAATGGAGACAAGAGGCATCCCTGTCTCACTCCCGTTCTAATCCTAAACGGTTCTGTAAGTTGTCCTTCATGAAGAACTCTGCATGTCATGTCTTCATAGGTCTTCCTTATTAAGTTAATGATCTTCATGGGAACTACATAATGCCTCATCAATTTCCAAAGTGATTCTCTGTCTACACTGTCTTTTCATAGTCCACGAATCCGATGTATAGCGGTGAGTTCCATTCCAGACTTTGTTCAACTATTATTCTCAATGTGGCTATCTGGTTTGTACAGGATCTGTTTTGTCGAAAACCTGCTTGTTCATCTCTCAGTTGCTTGTCTATAGACTCTTTTAATCTCTCAAGGAGGATTCTGTTTAATACTTTTCCTGGCACTGATAGTAACATTATTCCTCTATAATTTGTGCACTCTTATAAATTTCCCGTCTTAGGCAACTTGACCAGATAACCTTCCTTCCATTCTGCTGGTATTTTCCTCTCTCTCCCAACCTTTGCCAAGTAGTTTGAATAATATCTATGAAGAGGAATCAGTATCTGTTTTGATGGCCTCTGCTGGAATTCCAGCTGCTTTTCCATCTTTCTGAAGCTTTATGACTTTCTTTATTTCTTGTCTACTTGGTCGTTCACAGCTGATTAGTAGCTCCTCTTCTGCTGGCTGGATGTCTGGGAGATTAGTTGGAGCTGGTCTATTGAGAAGTTCCTCAAAATGTTCTGTCCATCTCTTCATTTGTTCTTGTATATTACTAAGCAATTTTCCGCTCTTATCTTTTATGAGGCCATTTGCTATATAGCTTCCTATAATTATAAATGTATAACTTTCTGATGGAATTGACAAAAAGGTAAAGATGGACCTATAGCAGATACTGCCGTAGGGCAGTGAAGTGTTAAGAGACTTCACTATACTAGGTCCAGCATCGAGAAGTGGTGTGACCAGTTCCCTTCCTCGCTGTCTTTTCCTTCCCTAGCTCAAGAGCAAAGTCAGGTACCCATTAAAAGCTGGATATACTGGAGCATAGCCATACCGAGAATCGAATCCTGCACCTTTGCCACGAGAGATCAGCTGACAGAGTGGAATTGATAACCACTTTATAAAAATGGACTATAATAAAATAAAAGATATTCTTCTTCTTTGGTCGATAGCCACTGATTGACAAAGCAAAATTAGAATATAGCAGGCTAAAAGTAAATGCCAGTCATTAGTATCTCTTGCTTCATGATAACACTTTAGCTTATTTTAACCCTGCTTGATATTATCAGCTTTACAGTTTTTGAGATGATTTTTTTTTTTACAATAAAAGGAAAAACACATTATTTGATTTTCGTACCCCTCCCCAGTTACGATAGAATGAATAAAAAGGCACATCTATTTTTACCTCAGTTACAATAACAAGACAAACACATTATTTTATCACACCCGTTACAGTAACAAGGTAAAGGATCCCGTTACACGCCCATTGACGTATATTGGGAATATGGTGTTAGGCCCATATTTTCTTGACCTTCGGCACACTAGGGGTGACGTGGTCAACATCACGCTGGCAGCCTTAACCTTCCCAGAAGTTGCTCTGGTACCCAGTCGGGGCTGGGTCGACCCAGGAGCCGTTTGCGGCCTAAAAAAATCCCACCACATTATTTTATTACCCCAGTTATAATAACAAGACAAACACATTATTCTATTACCCCACTTATAATAACAAGACAAACAAAGTATTTTATTACCCCAGTTACAATAACAAGACAAACACATTATATTATTACCCCAGTTACAATAAAAAGACACATTATTTTATTATCCTGGTTGCACCAATTATCACTTTCGATAAATATGAATAGGCAGTGGTGCACCACTTCATTCATCAATAACGAACTCTATCTAGACACAGAAATTGGCAACCACATTTGCCCGCCTCACAACACGTGTTTGGGGAACATCTAAACTAGGAACGAAGACAAAAGCTGCAGTATATAACGCCTACGTCACCAGGACACTTCTAAATGGCGGCGAGATGTGGACAACCTATGCCAAGCAAAGAAGAAGGCTCAATGCCTTCCATCAATTGTGTCTACGCTGTAATGTTATGATGTAGGTATATAAGCATTACCTCGTCATCTACACAAGCACACACATGTTTCAGAAGGCACTCAGTAAAAGCATGTTCAGTTTGTAGCCATGTTTATTTACAGGATGTCGTACATGTCAAGATTCGCATTATATTACAATGTGTGGTTTCGTATTTATGTATTATATTACATCCCCCCTTTTTTGAAAAAAAAAATGTGTGCAAACATTTCCAACGAAATGTTTCATGTGATAAAGGATAAGTATGTGTAATGCTCAGTGTGAGTATATATGTCACTGTCTGTATCGGCTGGGAGGTGTCACTGTACGGCCAGAACGAGTGGTGTAAAGTGCTGGTGGTTCTGCGGAAGTCCCTGGTTTAGCTTGAGTTGGTTGTGATTTCGGCCTTGGCGCTTGTTGGTTTTGTGGGGCACCAAGGTCTGGAGTTACTGCATTGTCTGTTGAAAGCATGGGAATTCTCTGTTCTGTTGTATTCTGTGGGATTTCTCTTATGTCCACTCTGTTTCGCCTCAGGAGGTTGCTGCTGCTGTCTGGTCTTAAAGTATAGCTCCTGGGTTCAGGGTTTCTGGAAATGATTGTTGCTTTTGACCATGTGTCATTGTTGTGGTTGTAGGTAGTCACATGCTGACCAGGATATAATGGTGGTAAGTCTTTAGCACATTTGTCATAGTTGGATTTCTGAACTTGCTGACGATGCTGAAGTTGATCATATGTGCTGTCTCTATGTTGTGGACGGAAGTGGACCTTAGATGGTAGGAGGTCTTTAATTCTTCTATCAAACATAAGTTCTGCTGGACTGTCGATCTTACTGTCTACCGGTGTTGTTCTCCATCTCAAGAGTGCTAGGTGTACATCCTCTGTTCTTGTTTTCTTCATGATTGACTTGATAGTTTGTATCTGTCTCTCAATGAAACCATTAGATTTAGGGTATCTAGGTGATGATGTTGTGTGTTTGATCTTCCAGTCCTTAGTGAAGTTTCTGTATGCTTGACCTGAGAAATGTGGACCGTTGTCTGATCTAATTTCATCTGGGATGCCAAACATGCTGCAATACTTCTTTGTAATGTCTGCAATAACAGCTGATGGTGAGGGTTGTGGAAGTTTCTCAATGATGGGAAATTTGCTGTAGTAATCAGCAATAATAAGATAGTCATTATTGTCGATTGAGAAAATATCAGTTCCTATAATGCTCCAAGGGCTCAATGGTATGTCTGATGGTATGAGAGGTTCTCTGCACTGCCTATTTGCATGTTCTTGGCAAATTGAACAGTTTTTACATAGTGTTTCTATGTCCTTGTTTATCTGTGGCCAGTAAACATCTTTCTTTGCTCTCAGTTGTGTCTTCACAATACCAAGGTGACTATTATGGAGCTGTTTAAGGATGATATCGCGTTGTGTTTCTGGTACAACAATGCGATCTCCTTTAAGGATCAGACCATCTTCGATGCTTAACTCGTCCCTCATCGAGTAGTATGGACGGATGTGTGTTGGAACTTCCCTGATAGAGCTTGGCCATCCATGGTATATCAGTTCTTTGAGAGAGTTAAGGATAGGATCTCTCATTGTGTCTTCTCTGATGTGTTCAAGCCGATTATCGCTAAACTTGACAAAATCAACTTTGATGTTTGGGGTAAGATCTGCTGTCTTGTTGGGGTTTGGTAGTCTGCTGAGAGCATCTGCAAGACCTATATCCTCTCCTGGGATATACTGAATATTAAAATCATAACCTTGTGTTTCCAATAACAGAGCTTGTAGTCGTGGTGGTGCTGAAGCTATTGGTTTTTTTATGAATCATCTCAAGTGGCTTGTGATCTGAGAGAATTGTAAATGGGCGGTTGAAAAGAAATGTGTGGAAGCGTTTGATTCCAAAACGTACAGCTAGCATTTCTCTTTCAATGTTTGCAAGTTTCTTTTCGCCAGAACTTAATGATTTGCTTGCGTAAGCTACAGGACGAAGTTCTTTGGCATAGTGTCCTTCAGGATTTTTGTCTGGTTGCAAAAGTGCTGCTCCTAGGCCTTTCAGACTGGAATCAACCATGAGAAAAGTGGGTGCTTGCATGTCATAGTATTTCAAGCATGCATCAGATGATATGAGGGTCTTCAAGTGGTTGAATATGTGTTGGTAGTCTTCTGACCATTCATACGGAGTTTCATTCTGTAGTAGAGATCGCAAAGGTTCTGCAGCAGCTGACAAATTTGGTATGAATTGTGCTAGGAAATTGACAGCACCTAAGAATTGTTGCAGTTCCTTCTTTGTAGCTGGTGTTGGCATGTCATGAATATCTTCAACCTTTTTAGGGTCTGGTTTTACACCATTCTGGGTGTACAGCAATCCAAAAAATTGTATCTCCGTTGCCTTAATTGTACACTTTTTGCTGTTGAATGTTAGCCCATTGGCCTGTGCTACATGCATCAAGTTAATCAAGTTACGGTCGTGTTCTTGTTCTGACCTGCCGCAGACTACAATGTCATCCGCAATAGCCACTGTACCAGAACATTGCTCAACAATGTTGTCAATCTTCTGTTGAAAGATGTCTTGTGATACATTCAAACCAAATGGGAGTCTCTTGAAACAATATCTGCCGAATGGTGTTCGAAAAGTTGTAAGGAGTTGACTTTCCTCTGCTATCTCAACACTCCAGTATCCGTGTACAGCATCTAGTTTAGAAAAATATTTGGCATTGTGGAATCTGTGAGTTATCTCTTCCACTGTATGCATTTTGTGTGGACAGCGCTTTAGACTGTTGTTTAAGTGTTTTGGGTCAAGGCAAACCCGAAGAGAACCATCCTGCTTCAGAACGGTTGTGATACTACTACACCAATCAGAATGCTCTTCAACCTTTCTAATAACATCATTCTGCACCATCTTTTCTAGTTCTGTGGCAAGTTTCTGTTTAACATGTATAGGATACTTTCTAGGTGGGTCTATCTTTGGCTCAGCGTTGTCTTTTAAAAAGAATCTTGCCTTTCCTGGAAGTTTGCCTATTCTGTCGAACTGTTCTGGGAATCGCTGTTTAAGGTCATCTACTCCAGTGACGTGTAGAGTAAGATGTTCTTTTTTGTCAGCTTTAATGTTGTTAATAGTTACCACACTCAGCTTTTCGCACATTGGTAAACCCAAAATTGCAGGTCCTTCAACATCTACCAAGTAAAATGTTGACGATGTCCATTCAGAGTCTCTGTATAAACATTCAAGTGTTACTGCTCCGAAACAGTCTATACTTGTTCCATTGTAAGCTCTTAGCTTTGTCCTGCCACTCCTACTTTTTACATCCCTTGTGGGAAATCCTTGCTCATCCACCTTGTCAGGCATGATCTGTCTGAATATTCTTAAGGGTAGAGTGTTACCTTGGGCACCTGTGTCTATCTTGAACCGAATATATCTTTCTTTGTGCCTTTTAATTCCTGGTATTCGGAATTGTACCTTGCAGAAAGCCTGCGTTCTCTTTGGTTCATTACTGAAAGTTAGTATCTTCACAGTATCAAATGTGGAAGGATCACTTTCTTCACTGGAGTCAAGGTCCTCAGTCATCATAAAGTGTGTTTGTTTTGATGACTCTCTGCTGTGAAGGTTGTGTTGAGCACTGTCTTGTTTCCTCTTGAAACATAATTTTATCCAGTGGCCCCTCTTTCTGCAGTAATGACATGTAGAGTCTTTAGCTGGACAGTGGTTTTGTATGTGGTTTAGGCCACAACATTTACACATAGCACCTCTGCTTGTGTTGTGTTTTTCTTGTTGCTTCGAACCAGTTGCTTTGTTTTGTTTGGGTTTATAGCTTTTTACTGCATCCACCTGGGCTGTTACTGTACCTTGCTGAATTTGTTTAATGTTTAGTGCTTGTGCCTCGTGTTTCCTGCCTTCATCCAGAAGTTGTTGTAAAGTTAGTGTATCACTCTGGCTCAGTAGCCATTTCTGGAACTCTGGCATTGGTGTGCTAAGAAGAATCTGTTCAATAATTCGCTCTTTTTCTTCTTCTTTGCTAAATTTACATACTCTTGTTTTCTCCTTAATGCGAGTAAAGAAATCATCTAGGCTTTCACCAGGTTTCTGTCGCAGGTGGTGAAGTTCTAATCTTGCCGCTCTAAAGTTCGTGTGCTTTATTATCAGACGTTTTTTCAAATTCGTCCAATATGGCTGCGGGGTCTGTCGCCGACTCCACAGGCATGGCGGTAGCAAAACTGTTGTAAATTTTCAAACCTTCATCGTCCAATGCTTCTAGGATATATGGAGTTAGGGTTTGTCCTTCCAGACCAGTGGTCTTGGAATATAGATCTATGCGTTGGCGCCATAACAAGAAAGCTTCACTCTTATCGTCTTGACTGGCGAATCTCATTTGCGGTGCGTTGCGATATTGTTTCGCCGCCATGGCTGACCTCGATGACGAAAATTAGCCGAATACTGTACTCACGTGTTATCGTGTAGCTGTTTTGCGTCAGTCCGGTATCGACCGCTGCCACCATGTAATGTTATGATGTAGGTATATAAGCATTACCTCGTCATCTACACAAGCACACACATGTTTCAGAAGGCACTCAGTAAAAGCATGTTCAGTTTGTAGCCATGTTTATTTACAGGATGTCGTACATGTCAAGATTCGCATTATATTACAATGTGTGGTTTCGTATTTATGTATTATATTACATACGCCACATTCTCGGTATTTCGTGGAAGGACAAAGTGAGAAATATCGAGGTGTTGTCACGTGAAGGCCTTCAAAGCATGTATACACGGTACACCGCTTTGACAGCGCAGACTACGCTGGCTTGGCCATGTCCGCCGCATGGAAGATGGTCGCATCCCGAAAGATATTTTCTAATGACAACTGGCAGATGGCAAAAGAACTTTTGGGCGACCACAGCTGGGGTTCAAAGGTGTGTGCAAAAGAGACATGAGAGCACTGGAAATTAATCCAGCAGCCTGGGAGGATGAAGCTGTCGATCGTACCAAGTGACGATGCTCTCTACGGCGCCATATCAGATTGAGCGAAAGGAAGCTCTCACGGCAAGCAGAAAAGAGGAGAAAACGTCGAAAGGAACACCAGGAAACAAAGTAGCTGACGGCTGCCAAATTGACAAAGTATCCAGTTCAGCCCTTGATAAGTTGTTGCAATATCCATTAGCCTATCTACATTTTATGTCTATAATTTGTTCTACCATTTAATTCCTTTACTTTGTGAGACGAATTCTCTTCATTTCTAACGGTATATGTAAACTTCTACAATACCTCCTTTTAAATCTCACACCGTTCCTATTTCCCCCCCCCCTTCCTCCCCTCTTTTCCCCATAACGAATGCTTCTACGCCCTGCACAGGTGTGCTCGGGCGACTAAAGAAATCATTTTCTTTTTGAATGGGCCACGGCAACTCCAGAATTTTTTGTGAGAGAACGCCATGTTTCTGATAGGATTGACCCACGCTACATCATGTGATGCGTGCTGACAGATTTGGGCGCGTCTTGTTAAAAATATATCCCAAAACTGCGGGTACTAAGATTCCCAAAAATAGCCTGGCAGAATGGCTGTAACTCTTTGTGAAGATGACTATAACAGTAAACGGCTGTTGCCTTCCCTCACTGGGATGATAGGCTTTTGAAGCTTCTAGTAACACCTAATCAACTTTAGGTGCCTTCGCAAGAGACAGCGTAGACTAGCGGTAACAACATTTTGCTTGCAAATAAAATAGAGGACCACTAGAGCTGTGAGGAAACTAGAGCAAGCCAGCCAGAGAAAAAAACAACTGAAAGAGTTGCTCAGCCTAGGAACGTCCCAACATCACGCAAGAAACTAAGTAAACGAACGGAAGAAATGAGCATTAAGACCTACAAGCTGAGAGAGCCCGAAATTAAGACCAGATATCAGGGGCTTATTGCTACAGCGGTGAGCAACACAGAACAACCTGGTGACTTGGAAGCCCTGTGGCTTAAATTCAAGGACATCATAAAGACAGCTGCTGCAGAGGCATGTGGTGGGGTCCGACTTGGGAACAAGAGAAAGAGGATACCTTGGTGGACAGAGGGGGTCAAAGATAAAATAATAGAGAAGGAAATGGCGTGGAAATAATTCTTGGGAGCTGGGAACACAACAGGACAAATGGAGAGATGTGGAGAATGTCCGACACTCAGGGCAGAGGCGGGGAACACGGTGCTAGGGGCGGGGCAGAGGTCATGGGAAGAATTTGGAGAAAAGCTAGAAAAAGATGCGCACGAAAACCAGAAATTGTTCTTTAAGACCCTAGGGAACATGAGGAGGGAGAAACGGTGCCCTCTCGTGTTTATAAAGGACAGACAAGGCAGGTTGCTTGCTGCCCCGAAGGAGGTAGTGGAGTGAATATTTCTCGGAATTCCTGGATGGTGAGCATGGTGAAGCATAAGAAATGATAACCACTAGCATAGAAAAGAAAACCAATGATGGTGAAGATGACATAAAGATGGAAGAACTTAAGGCAGCACTAGAGAAAATCAAGATGGGCAAAACAGCAGGGCATGACGGTATAACACCAGAAATGGTTAAGTACATGGGAGCATCAGGCGACCTATTACTCTTGGGGGTCCTGAGGGCTGCGTCGTGCAACGAGACAATACCAAAGGACTGAGAGATTGCCATCATAACACCAATTTTCAAAACGGGTGATAATCGACAACGTGGAAACCATAGAGGCATATCCCTTCTCAGTGTCCCTGGTAAAATCTACTCTAGAATCCTAGAGCAGAGACTCCAACGCCTAGCTGAGCCACAATTGGATGAGGTCCAGTGCGGATTCCGAGCAAACCGAAGTACTCAAGACCTACTCTTCACACTCAGACAGCTGAGTGAAAGGGCCCTTGAGTATAAGAGTGAGATCCATCTTTGTTTCATAGATCTGGAAAAGGCGTTTGACAGGGTCCCCTGTAGCAAACTTTGGGACTGTTTGGCAAGGAAGAACATTCCAGCACCTCTGATTCATGCTATACAGAGCTTCTACAAGTCTTGCAGAAATTATGTGAAGACAGCAAACCATAAGTCAGAAGAGTTTAGGACCAACACTAGTGTAAGGCAAGGTGATATCCTGTCACCTTGTCTTTTCATACTCCTCATGGACGATGTCATCAAGGCTTGTAAGGAGAGAACAAGAAAGTATTCAGTGGGGTACTGGAAGATGAGACAGGTCTGTATTTCAGAGCTGGCATTTGCTGATGATGTTGCCCTGATTGCTAAATCAAAGGCACATCTCCAATCCAACCTGCAAGTCTGGAAGGAAGAGCAGGAGAAGAGAGGGATGGTCATAAGCAGCATTAAAACAAAATCCATGGTGATATCACGAGAAGAAAAAGGCATCAGATTAAGCTGGGAGAACAGGTCCTGGAGCAGGTCGACCACTTTAAATACCTCGGAGCTATTATAGACCGAAAGGGAGGCATCAAAGAAGAGTTGGCCACTTGAACAGCAGCTGAGAGACTTTTTCAGGCCATAAATCGAGGGTTCCTCAGCAAGAGAGAGGTTGGTAAGAAAACGAAGATGGCTGTATACCGCTCCACCTATGTCCCAGTCTTGACATATGGATGCGAGTCATGGGCAATGACTACAACCCACAAAAGCCAGATCCAAACCTCAGAAATGAGGTATCTGAGGAAGGTGGTTGAAGTAACAAGAAGAGACATGGTCCGCAACCAGATGATACGTCAAGTCCTAAAATCCTACCCCCTGCAGACCCAAGTAGAACAGTCCCAACTAAGATGGTTTGGCCATGTCTGCAGAATGGGAGAAGATCGGCTGCCACGACAAGCATGGGAAACAAAGAGTCAGGGATCCAGACCCTCAGGACGACCCAGAGTCCGCTGGGAGGACAACATTAGACAATCTTTGAAGGACCGAGGACTAGAATAGAACCAGGCCAGAAGGAAGACAGCCGATAGGATAGTCTGGCGCTCTCTCTCCCAAACCTCTACACCTCACGGTAGAAGGGGAACGACTAAGTAAGTAAGTAAGCAATACAATTATAAGAATGATTTCCGAACAGAGTCCCATGAGTTATTATCTGGAAATTCAGACTTACTGAGAATAATAATGTCAAGTGGGTACAATGTTAAAGACTGAATATTTAGTGATGTTAAAAAATAATGCTTGATGGAAACATTTATTAAAACATGCATTTTATGAAGATTTTAAAATGCTTTTTATTTCATTGACGTACTTCTATATATTTTATCATGATTCTTTACATAAATGTATAAAATTAGTGAAATTAATGTGTCTTCCTTTTCTTAAAAAGTGTCCTCCTTTTTAGTCAAAAAAAAAAAAAAAATCAATCAGAAACTGACCTTAATAAAATAATAATAATATGGTCACCCTAAATTATAATCCATGTGGCGTTGGTTTAATAAATAGAGTGAGTGAAGATGATTGAATGAATGAAAGAGTGTCAGAAGAAAGTGCTATTCTATTAAGAACGCATGCTGTCCGCGGACACATGAAAGAAGACATCTTTCCCTTTATCAGGACAGTACACTCTCATCATCATCTCAACCCGTAACCCGTCATGGGTCGTAGGGGTGCCATGGTGGAAGCATCAGCAGACAGGGTCCTCCACTGCTCTCTATCCTCAGCAATGAGGACTCTAGTGAACGTGAAAAGGGATTTTATAAAAATATTAAAACTTGCCTCTTAGCGAATCTGAGACATAGATCATTGACAAGTAGAATGTAAGCAGATGATTTGGAATTCTGGTCACATTTTACCCCTTCTCTGATTTCTGTAATTAAAGTACAATTACAGTGATTTAGCTCGTGCCCCCAGGAAAAAGAGTAACAGACTTTATATTATTAGACTTATTACCAAAAGTTTTCATTCAACATAAATGTAACAACAACAACAAATATAAAATAAAACAAACTCGATGTTTGGCCATGGATCAAAATGGGGCAGGATTTTTATACCTTCGTGATAAATTTCCAAAACTTAGTGAGGCCAAAATCAAGGAAGGTGTATTTGTCGGTCCACAGATACGTCAGCCCGTCCGAGATCAGCGTTTTGATGATATCCTCAGAGGTGAAGTTATCTTGGAATGCTTTCCAGCAAGTGGCCACAAACTTTCTAGGAAACAATAAGGCTGACAATTACCAGGAGCTTGTAGAAATCCTCTTGCAGAGCTCCTAGAGACTAGGGTGCAATATGTCTTTGAAGTTACAATTTTTACACTCTCATCTGGATTTCTTCCCTGCTAACTGCGGTGCTGTCAGTGACGAGCATGGGGAACGATTTTATCAGGACATTACTACCCTCGAAAACTGGTACCAAGGGAAATGGAATGCAGCAATGCTAGCAGACTATTGTTGGACCCTTGTGAGAGATGCTCCAGAAACGCATTACAAGCGACAGGCAAAAAGGCGTCGCTGTAAATCATTTCCCTGCCATCAATGGTACCTATACCTTGTAGCGGTATGGCAGCTTGCGTACCCTGACAATACCCAGAGCTATGCCAGTGGAAGTTTTACTCCTGGTAGGTTCAACCAAGCTGGACTGGTCTGTGTGGGTAGGGGTCAGACAAAAGCTGGTACCCTGGTCCTCCAGGTTGGGGGTTTTAGCATAGGGCTGACACCCCTGTCTATGTAAAAAAAAATAATGAAGTTACGGAAACAACATCAAATGAACAAACTTTGCTGCGGGATGGACATTCGGAGTCTGTGGCTCGTATGACTGTCAGTGGTGAAAGCCGAAAGGAAGCCACTGACATGAAAACGGATGTCCTGACCGCAAAACAGGATACAAGAATAGGATTTTGGAATGTCAGGACAATGTACGAGACAGGTAAACTAAGACAGGTCACGGCAGAAATGAGAAACTATAGGTTACACATCCTGGGGATAAGCGAGAGCAGATGGACAGGGGCAGGAAAAGTTAAAACAGCAACAGGAGAAACAGTACTTTACTCTGGAAGAGAGGATGGACAGCACAGTGAAGGCGTAGCCATTATTCTACAGAAAGGGATAGAAAGGACATTACTGGAATGGAAACCCATCAACAACAGACTGATACGATTGAGATTGAGAGGGAGATTCACCAACACTACAATAATACAATGCTACGCACCAACGAATGATAGCGATGAGGAGGTCAAGGATGAATTCTATCAACAACTGCAGAAAGAAATGGAGGACACACCTAGATATGATCTTGTTATAGTAATGGGAGACCTCAATGCGAAAGTTTGTACACACAATACATATAATGAAAGAACAATGGGGAAATGCGGCAGCGGAATAGCAAACGAAAATTGGGGATAAGCTAATAAGTTTCTGTAGCATTAACAACCTGGTCATTGGAGGAACACTTTTCCCACATAAGGAAATTCGCAAGTTAACATGGGAATCACCAAATGGTCGGGACAGAAACCAGATAGACCACATCATGGTTAACGGTAGATGGAGACATGCATTACAAGATGTGAAGGTATGAAGAGGTGCAGATGTGGGAAGCGATCACCATTTAGTAGTTGCAAAACTGAAAGTGAAACTAAGAAGGGCTGGACCAACTGTAACTACACAGAAAAGGTTTGACATCAGCAAATTGAAGGACCCCCTTACCAGAAAAGCTTTTGCGGCCGACATTAAGAAACGATATCAATTTGCCAAAAGCCAGGAAAAGACATTGACTGATGATATAGACCAGAATTTTAACACCATTTCAACAATATATAAGGAAAGTAGCAAATCATGCTTAGGATTCCAGGAAAGGAAGAAGCAAGACTGGATAACACCAGAAACACTAAACACCATAAAGATGAGAAAGGAAATGAAAAGAAAGAAAACAGAAGCGAAGTCCCCCAGGTTAAAGCAACTATATAGCGAACAGTACAGTCAACTGGACAGGGAAGTTAAACGCCAAACCCGAGCCAACAAAAGGAATTTCCTAGACGATCTTGCAAAACAGGCAGAAGAGGCAGCACTGAGAAATGAACAAAGCACAGTATACAAAATAACTAAATTCATCAGCGGAAAACAAGGTGCAAACAATATTACATTAGTAAGAGATAAGCAAGGAAATCTCATCAAGACAGCAGAGGGACAGGAAACAAGATGGGCAGAGCACTTCAGAGAAACTCTGAACAAGGAAATACCAGAGACACAATTGAATGTTCCTGAGGCTGAAAACGATCTAGATGTAAATACAGACATTCCACGAAAAGAAGAAATCATCACAGCAATCAAAGGGTTAAAGAACGGTAAAGCTCCGGGCCATGATAACTTAAATGCAGAGCTATTTAAGACAGACCCTGAGCTAGCAGCAGAACTATTAGAACCACTATTTGCACAAGTGTGGAAAACGGGGACAACACCATCAGAGTGGAACAAAGGAATAATTGTCAAATTGCCCAAGAAGGGAGATCTTTCAGACTGCAATAATTGGAGAGGAATCACTCTTCTCTCAGTTCCCAGCAAAATACTAGGCAGGATAATTATACAGAGAATTTCAAAGGCAGTAGACTACAAACTGAGGAAAGAACACGCAGGATTTAGAAAGAACAGAAGATGTGTAGACCATATATTCACTCTCAGGAACATTATAGAGCAGTGCTCAGAATGGCAAAGACTGCTTTACATAAATTTTGTTGATTTTGAAAAGGCTTTTGACAGCATACATAGGGACAGTTTATGGAAAATACTGAGGGCTTATGGAATTCCAAGCTGCATAGTGTCAATCATAAAAAGCCTCTATGCCAACTTTACGTGTAGTGTTGGGCAGAGCAACCTAACCTTCGAGGTGAAGACAGGAGTACGACAGGGATGCCCCTTATCAACCACTCTATTTTTAACAGTCATAGACTGGGTGATGCGCCAGACAACAGAGGGCAGTCCAAGAGGAATAAGATGGACTACATTTTCAACATTGGAAGATCTAGAATATGCAGATGACATTGCACTGCAGGCACATTCACATCAACACATCCAGGAAAAAACGGATAGACTTAATAAATTTAGCCAGCAGGTGGGCTTGAACATCAATTTAAAGAAGTCTGAGGTCATGACGCTCAATGTGAGCAACCCTGAGCCCATATCAGTAAGGAATCAGCAACTGGTACAGACAGATACCTTCACATACCTAGGAAGCATAGTAACACCAGACGGTGGGGCAGGCAAAGACATCAACATCAGAATGAATAAGGCAAGAACAGCCTTCTTTAGCCTAAATAACATCTGGAAGTCCTCCCAATACAGCACAAGCACACAATTAAGATTATACCAGAGTTGCGTGCTTTCTGTGCTTCTCTATGGTGCGGAATGCTGGAGAGTCACAGAGAAGGAAATGTCAAAATTGTCCTCTTTTCACACAACATGCCTAAGAAAAATTCACCGAATCTTTTGGCCGAATACCATCACCAACCAAGATCTGCTTACTCGTAGCAAGCAAGAGGACATGCATACCATCATAGCTGGCAGACGCTGGAGCTGGGTTGGTCATGTCCTCAGAAGAGACCCCGATGCCATCACAAGAACAGCTATGCTTTGGACCCCTGAAGGAAAGCGAAAGAGAGGCCGACCAAAAACAACTTGGCGGAGGACTGTGGAGGCTGAGATGCAAAGAATGAACCAGAGTTGGGGCACTGTACGAAGGATGGCCACCGACCGTGCAAAGTGGAATCAGTTTGTTGTTGCCCTACAAGACGCCACTAGGCGTGATGGCCACTGACTGCTTTGACGGTCGGTGGTTAAGGATCGAAGAAGAAGAAGAAGTAAATCATTTCCGCTATGAGCATTATTATCATTTGGTATGTAGGCCTATATGCAAATACGTAACACTTGTTTTATATATATTTAAAAAACTAGAGCTAATCTGGTGTTTTAACGGCCATTTTCATATTCAGCACCCCAAACAACATAAAGGTAACTTGGTTTAATCTTAGATACACACAAAAAGTCAAAATTTGTTGTCCAGTGTAGCCTAATTGGTGGATTTGGTGTAATCTCAAACACTCCTTTTCGTCTTGTTAACAACAGGGCAGTTATGAGAGACTTTACTTTGTTTGTGGGTTTTTTTTCCGCACATTTTTGTTTGTTTGTTTTTTATTGTTTGTTTGTTTAAAAAAAAGTGCGATGATGAAATAAAAATTGTCTATGGAGCTGAAAGATGCCGAAAGAACGCCAATAAGCTTGGGAAATTGAGTGATGGGAAGCCCAGCAGGGAATGCGTATTGAGTAGAGGACATTACTACGATTGCTTCCCTTTTTATTGCGGAAATAGTATGAGAGGAAAATTTCCTGACCTGTCGTGAAGTTACTCCCCTTTCCATATTTCCAAAACTGTGCTGAATCATCGTTGTTACGTATAAACATTAACATCATTACGAAGCAGATTTTGAGACCTATAAATAGAGGTGTGAACTGAGAGAAGAGTTTTAAGTCAAGATTTCGGTATCTTGTTTATCTGGCTTGCTGAATGAGCAACACATTGTGTCTTATCTTGATCGTTGTAACTACTATCGTTTCTACGAGTGAAATAAACAAACCTTCACAAGGAAGTTCATTCAAGTGCCAGGAAGTTACAACTTTTCGGTTTCAAAGCTGCCCTGCCAAGGGCAAGGTTTATTTATATTGTGAGTATGTCCAGCATTCTCTCTTATCTCTCTGTGCCTCTATCTCTGTCACTTGATGTCTCTCGCAATAGTACGAGTAGTATCGTATTCCGAATTAAATTCGCAGCTTAGAAAACACTTTAACAATATCCCGTTGAACCTCTGATGAAAAAAAAAAAAGGTAAAGGATCCCGTTACACGCCCATTGAGGCATATTGGGAATATGGTGTTAGGGCCCTATTTTCTTGACCATCGGCACACTAGGGGTGATGTGGTCAGTATCACGCACGCCGCATTAACCTTCCCAGAAGTTGCTCTGGTACCCAATTCATGAGGCTGTGTCAACCCCGGAGCCGTTAGCAGTCTAAAAAATTCCACCTCAACTGGGGATCGAAGCATGGACCACCGAGCTAGGAAGCCAGTGCACTAACCACTGCGCCACCGCGGCCCCCTTCTTGTTCGTATACTCTCAGACGTCTACTTGAATATTTTCAGTCTTCATGTCCAAATAGTCCGTTCAGTGGCCGATATGTGAAAGTGGCATCATTTCTCAGAAAACACATAAAATATTGGTTAGGCCTAATACTACACACATTGTTAAATGAGCACTTGTATTGAAGTAAACACTTCGAACTAATTTTATTTTACTTTTACCTAGTATTGAAAACATATGTGAAGTTAGTTTTTTATCATCGGTAGGCCTATGTACTGTTGATGACACATAAATAGATGCTTGTTTATACAGCCACAGGTCTCATACATGCACCATATTTAGGGTGAGTAGATTACCAAAAATGGGAACAATAAAAAAACTGCATCAAACTGTTCATATTATAATGTATGGGTTGAAGTGAAGAACAGTGGTCTGTCTGCTCGATAAGGCCTTAAAGAAGAATTCAGAGACACAGTATTGTTTTTGTTTGTTGTTTCCGATCCCAGGGATTTGAGTTATTGACTCTTTTACCCTTGTGGCAATTTGTGGCTGTTGTTTTGAGCTTTCTTGCGACCTTAGAGAACTTGCCCAAGTCAGTGGGCGCAGCTGGTGGAGGACACACCAGACCTACTAATTGGCATGTATGCAATGCCACGAAGACAGTCCTCTATCTTGCAAGGGGGTATTTGTGTAGGGGGACTCTTTTGTCACCCTAGCTGATGGCATTGCCACTACCACCCTGCCAAAAGACACCATTTGAACAGACACACGCAGCTCTGCACTATCACTTTAACTGGGAGGGCCCAACGCTGGGAGCACTTTGCACAGTCTTATAGGGCAGCGTTCGTCTTACCTTTAGAGACACAGTAAAAAGGGGTAAGGGTTAGGTTTAGAAATCTTAAATCTGACCCTAACAATGTGGAAACCATAGAGGCATATCCCTTCTCAGTGTCCCTGGTAAAATCTACTCTAGAATCCTAGAGCAGAGACTCCGATGCCTAGCTGAGCCACAGTTGGATGAGGTCCAGTGTGGATTCCGAGCAAACCAAAGTACTCAAGACCTAATCTTCACACTCAGACAGCTGAGTGAAAAGGCCCTTGAGTATAAGAGTGAGATCCATCTTTGTTTCATAGATCTGGAAAAGGCGTTTGACAGAGTCACCTGGAGCAAACTTTGGGACTGTTTGGCAAGGAAGAACATTCCAGCACCTCTGATTCATGCTATACAGAGCTTCTACAAGTCTTGCAGAAATTATGTGAAGACAGCAAACCATAAGTCAGAAGAGTTCAGGACCACCACTGGTGTAAGACAAGGTGATATCCTGTCACCTTATCTTTTCGTACTCCTCATGGACGATGTCATCAAGGCATGTAAGGAGAGAAGAAGAAAGTATTCAGTGGGGTACTGGAAGATGAGACAGGTCTGTATTTCAGAGCTGGCATTTGCTGATGATGTTGCCCTGATTGCTAAATCAAAGGCACATCTCCAATCCAACCTGCAAGTTTGGAAGGAAGAGCTGGAGAAGAGAGGGATGGTCATAAGCAGCTCTAAAACAAAATCCATGGTGATATCACGAGAAGAAAGAAGACATCAGATTAAGCTGGAAGAACAGGTCATGGAGCAGGTCAACCACTTTAAATACCTTGGAGCTATTATAGACCGAAAGGAAGGCATCAAAGAAGAGTTGACCACTCGAAAAGCAGCAGCTGGGAGACTTTTTCAAGCCATAAATTGAGGATTCCTCAGCAAGAGAGAGGTTGGTAAGAAAACGAAGATGGCTGTATACCGCTCCACCTATGTCCCAGAGAATTTCAAAAGCAGTTGACCATAAACTGAGGAAAGAACAAGCGGACTTTAGAAAGAACAGAAGATGTGCAGATCATATATTTACCCTCAGGAACATTATAGAGCAGTGCTCAGAATAGCAGAGACAGCTGTACATTAACTTTGTTGATTTTGAAAAGGCTTTTGAGAGCATACACAGGGACAGCCTATGGAAAATACTGAGGGCTTATGGATTTCCCAGCCGCATTGTTTCCATCATAAAAAGCCTATATTCTAACTTTACGTGCAGTGTTGGATTGAGTAATGTAACTTTCGAAGTGAAAACAGGAGTATGACAGGGTTGCCCCTTATCAACAACATTATTTTTGACAGCCATAGATTGGGTGATGCACCAGACAACAGAGGGCAGTCCAAGAGGAATTAGATGGACAACGTTTTCTTCACTGGAAGACCTGGAATATGCAGATGACATTGCACTACTCGCGCATTCACATCAACACATTCAAGACAAAACCGATAGACTGAATAAGTATGGCCAGCAGGTTGACCTGAACATCAATCTGAAGAAGACAGAGATCATGACACTGAAGTTAGAACAGACAGACACATTTATTTACCTAGGATGCATAGAAACACATGACGGCGGAACAAGCAAGGACATTAACTACAGAATGAATAAAGCGAGAACAGCCTTTGCTATTCTCAACAACATTTGGAAGTCTTCCCAGAACAGCACAAACACCAAATTAAGACTGTATGAGAGCTGTGTACTTTCTGTGCTTCTCTATGGTGCAGAATGTTGGAGAGTAACAGAGAAGGAAATGTCGAAACTGTCCTCCTTCCACACAATCTGCCTAAGGAAAATTCTCCGAATCTTTTGGCGAAACACCATCAGCAACCAAGAACTACTTATTCGGAGTAACCAGGAGGACATGCACACCATCATAGCTGGCAGACGCTGGAGTTGGGTTGGCCACGTCCTTAGAAGGGACCCTGATACCATCACAAGAACAGCTATGCTATGGACCACCGAGGGAAAGCGAAAGAGAGGCTGACCAAAAACAACTTGGCGGAGAACTGTGGAAGCCGAGATGCAAAGAATGAATCAGAATTGGGGCACTGTACGAAGGATGGCTGCCGACCGAGCAAAGCGGAATCAATTTGTTGCTGCCCTACAAGAAGCCACCTGGCGTGATGGCCGCTGACTGCTTTGGCGGATGGCGGTTCTGGATCAAAGAAGAAGAAGAAGAACACACAGTTGTTCCTTGGGATGTTTTTTATTTTCTCATATGCTGTTTACTTTTAGGCTATTCTGTAATTTATTGCTGTACTGTACCTTCTGTTTAATACTATTAATGTACAAGTGGCATTAAAATATGTGGATGTTTGTCAGAAATTTCTCATATATGTTAGTTTATGTTAGGAATTTTATCATGCTTTGGTGAGGCATGATCCATTCAGCCAAGACACAAAGCCTGTAGGTTATATTTGGGTACATGTCCAAATGTAAAAAACACCTTGTGGTCTGGTTTGGGTTGTGTTGTGTGGAATATTGTGTCATTGATATAATCATTACTTCTGTCTTAATATTGTTTAAACTAAAATCTTCTTTTTCACTTTCTTTCTCTCTTAGGAACCTAAATAAACGTACTCAAAATTGACATAAAATGCAAATTAATATATGAAAAAAAACACAAAACAGGATGATATGATATACTGATGCATGAAAAAGTAAGGGTCTTATCATGTTGCCCGTACACAGCACTCATTGCTTTTTTGTTGTTGTGACATGAACACAAGTTTCAAACAATAAATGTCAGCTCTTTTATGTTTCTGTTGTTGAGGATTTATTATTAGCATCAGTACAAGTAATTTAAGAAATCTGTTCCTTCAGGCAAATAGAAATTTCTGCCTTTCTTAATTTACTTACTTACTTAGTCGTTCCCCTTCTACCGTGAGGTGTAGAGGTTTGGAAGAGAGAGCGCCAGACTATCCTATCAGCTGTCTTCTTCCTGGCCTGGTTCCATTCTAGTCCTCGGTCCTTCAAAGATTGTCTAATGTTGTCCTCCCAGCGGACTCTGGGTCGTCCAGGAGGTCTGGATCCCTGGCTCTTTGTTTCCCATGCTTGTCGTGGTAGCCGATCTTCTCCCATTCTGCAGACATGGCCAAACCATCCCAGCCACGACTGCTCCATTTGGATCTGCAGCGGCTGGGATTTTAGGCCTTGACGTATCGTCTGGCCGCGGACCATGTCTCTTCTTGCTACCTCAACCACCTTCCTCAGACACCCCATCTCTGAGGTTCGGATCCGGCCCCTGTGGGCTGCAGTAACCGCCCACGACTCGCATCCACATGTCAAGACTGGGACACAGGTGGAGCGGCACACAGCCATCCCCGTCCTCCTACCAACCTCTCTCCCGCCGAGGAATCCTCGATCCACGGCCTGACAAAGTCTCCCAGCCGCCGCCCCCCGAGCGGCCAACTCCTCTCTGATGCCCCCCTCCCGGTCCATAACAGCTCCAAGATATCTAAAGTGGTCGACCCGCTCCAGGACCCGCTCTCCCAACTTAATCTGATGTTTTCTTTCTTCTCGTGATATCACCATGGACCTTGCCTTAGAGCTGCCTATGACCATTCTCCCCCCCCCCCCCCCCCCCCCCCCCCCCACCCCCCCCCCCCCCCCCCCCCCCCCCCCCCCCGCCCCCCCGCCCCCCCCGCCCCCCCGGCCCCCCCCGCCCGCCCCCCAACGCGCACCCCCCCCCCCCCCCCCCCCGCCCCCCCGCCCCCCCCCCCCCCCCCCCCAACCCCACCCCCCCCCACCCCCCCCCCCCCCCCCCCACCCCCCCCCCCCCCCCCCCCCCCCCCCCCCCCTCCCCCCCCCCACCCCCCCCCCCCCCCCCCCCCCCCCCCCCCCCCCCCCCCCCCCCCCCCCCCCCCCCCCCCCCCCCCCCCCCCCCCCCCCCCCCCCCCCCCCCCCCCCCCCCCCCCCCCCCCCCCCCCCCCCCCCCCCCCCCCCCCCCCCCCCCCCGCCCCCCCCCCCCCCCCCCCCCCCCCCCCCCCCCCCCCCCCCCCCCCCCCCCCCCCCCCCCCCCCCCCCCCCCCCCCCCCCCCCCCCCCCCCCCCCCCCCCCCCCCCCCCCCCCCCCCCCCCCCCCCCCCCCCCCCCCCCCCCCCCCCCCCCCCCCCCCCCCCCCCCCCCCCCCCCCCACCCCCCCCCCCCCCCCCCCCCCCCACCCCCCCCCCCCCCCCCCCCCCCCCCCCCCCCCCCTCCCCCCCCCCCCCCCCCCACCCCCCACCCCCCCCCCCCCCCCCCCCCCCCCCCCTCCCTCCCCCCCCCCCCCCCCCCCCCCCCCTCCCACCCCCCCCTCCCCCCCCCCCCCCCCCCCACCCCCCCTCTCCCCCCCCCCCCCCCCCCCCCCCCCCCCTCCAGACCCGCAGGCCGGACCGGAGATGTGCCTCCGATCCAGCAATCAGGACAACATCATCAGCAAATGCCAGCTCTGAAACACAGACCCGTCCCACCCTCCAGCACCCCACTGAACACCTTCCCGTTCCCTCTCCACATGCCTCGACGTCATCGTCCACGAGGAGTACGAAAAGACAAGGCAACAGGATATCGCCCCGTCCCATACCAGTGGTGGTCCCAAACTCCTCTGATCCATAGTTCGCTGTCCCCACATAATTTCTGCAAGACTTGTAGAAGCTCTGTATAGCATGAATCAGAGGTGCTGGAATGTTCTTCCTTGCCAAACAGTCCCAAAGTTTGCTCCAGGGGACCCTGTCAAACGCCTTTTCCAGATCTATGAAACAAAGATGGATCTCACTCTTGTACTCAAGGGCCTTTTCACTCAGCTGCCTGAGTGTGAAGATTAGGTCTTGAGTACTTCAGTTTGCTCGGAGTCCGCACTGGGCTTCATCCAGTTGTGGCTCAGCTAGGCATCGGAGTCTCTGCTCTAGGATTCTAGAGTAGATTTTACCAGGGACACTGAGAAGGGATATGCCTCTGTGGTTTCCACATTGTCGATTGTCACCCTTTTTGAAAATCGGTGTTATGATGGCAATCTCCCAATCCTTTGGTATGGCCTTGTTGCACCACGCTGCCTGTAGGACCCTTAGGAGTAATAGGTCGCCTGATGCTCCCATGTACTTAACCATTTCTGGTGTTATACCATCATGCCCTGCTGCTTTGCCCATCTTGATTTTCTCCAGTGCTGCCTTCAGTTCTTCCATCTTTATGTCATCTTCATCACCATTTGTATCCTCTTCTGTGTTAGTGGTTATCATTTCTGATGCTCTACCTTGCTCCCCATCAAGGAGTTCTGAGAAATATTCTTTCCATCTTTCCATTACTTCCTTCGGGGCAGTAAGCAATTTGCCTTGCTTGTCCTTTATAAATTTAAGAGGGCATTGTTTTTCCTTCCTCATGTTCTTTAGGGCTTTCTTAATTTAATTGTTGCAAAGGTAGTAACAGCTTGATTGAAACGCACCGGTGAAGAAGTTTCTTACTTCATTGACAGAGTGGCAAAATTTGCAGGTCTTTGTTGGGACATCATAGATCTCAGATAGGATTTAATCAACGATTATGTTCTGACTTTGTTCACTATAGAAAAGCAGTGTAATGTGCAGAACAGCTTTCATGATGTTAAACTCCAGGATTTAGTTTATGCCAGTTTGAAAAACCTTTTCCTGTTAAAAAAAAAAATTGCCCCTCTGAATTGAGGGGTGACCACAATAGAAGAACAAAACAATTTTTGTTTGTTTGTTTATTCAGTTATAAAATATTGTAGTTAAAGTATGAATACTGACCTTTCTAACATTGTACCTTTTCCCAGTTTTCCTATAGTCTCTGGGAAGCATATTTAGCTTAGAGATTAAAATGCTTATATGTGACTGTCAAGCCTGTGTGGCTGCTTGCCTTGGTAGATAGCAATGTAAGTATTGCCTGAGGTTAGTCACGGCGCCAATTTGTATGATGTGGCCGCCTGCGCTAACAGGTGGTTACCTCACATAGCCGTTGCATGCCCAGGTTCTTTGCCTCAGTAGCTAGTGATGAGATGATGAATGATTACAACAGTCTCACACACAGTGAGCGATGACACAATGCCAAACAGAGCTTCCATATAACTAGTCAACGCCACAGTCAACTAAAATAGTTTATTTTATTTACACTGTGTGGACCACTGCTGCAACTTGGACCTCTAACAATCTTGGTCTGTCACCCTTCCTTCTTCAACTCTCATTCAGCATTGAAACTACCGTAGTATCTAACCATCAATGGTTGTTCAGGTGGTATCAGTATCTACCTCTTTTTCTTCTTTCCTAACAAATCCTTGTCTATTGATATATGTCGCTCTGGGTTCAGGTTATCTATGTGATACCGAACGCCTTCGGGGTTGTTCCTTTCCCTTTTATAGATGAAGAATAGGACTACTGTATAGATGTAAATAATTTCACTCTACATACCCTTTTTCTTCTGAATAGAATCTAACTCGCTCCACCGTTCTTCCTTCCTAGTCAAGAATTTATACTGCCAAATATGTTGGGTTAATCACTGTGGTAAAGTGGTATGTTATAAATATTTATAGGGGACTTAGTGTACTGACTGAGATCAGCTGTGAAGGTATCTGTATCTAATAGGTGTAGTGTTTTACAGATAACCTTACTTGCTACCACATTTATACCTCAGTCAGAATTATTCTGGAATATTGTGATGACTACGTTAAGTGTCTAGGGTTATGTAAATGATGAAGTGTAAATCACAACAACAACAGACAGATAAACATTTTAATTTATTCCACCACACTTGACAACACTGTGACACTCACACACATTTAACACTCTATAAGACTATCTTAATTGAGTCAATGGTAAAAGTTCAAATATATATGTATTAATTACTTTCACTAATATATATCCTGATTCAACTACACAGTGAACCAGGAATCACAATCAAATGTAATCACAATTTATATGTACATAATTTATAAATATGAACCTTGTAGTGACATATTGTAATAGTATTATCCTATGTGTGTCAGTTGTGTAGTAGTACTATGAGGTAATACTGGTTTTGTTTTTCAAGCTATGTTGTTATTTGTCATCATGACTTCAAGTGTTTGTTTATCTTGGAAATAATATGGGGAAAAGTTCCCAGTTCCTATCAATTTAAACAAGGTATTGTCCCTCTGTTTTACTATAATGTCAATTTTAAAGGGGGACACATAATGTTGAGCTCCTCTGGCCACAGAAGCTTATCTTTCGTGATGGCGGCAGGAAAAGACTTCTCTGCTCGATAGCTTCCCTGTGTTCTGGAGACACCTCACTGGTCACTATCTGGACCCAGGAGTATGCTGTCAGCCTCTAGATTCAGCAAAGCTCAGACCAGGTGCTGCTCAATAACTTTAGGACCACGGTCCCTGAAACAAGAAGGTTGTACCTCCTATTTCAGAACTAATTTATAATCTATTTCCAGACTGAACACAATACATAACAAACACCGAGTTCAGAGCGGTAGGCCAACTGCTATCTTCATCTGAAACAATTTACACCAGTATACTCCTCCCTAATGGTTACTACGCCTCTGCAATTCCAGCATTAGTTCTTTCTAGTCAATAAGATAGGTGTCAGTGTACTGTTAGGCAATTCCATGCAATTTTACTTTTCTCAGACACGTTCTGTTCAGGTTGGAGCAATATCTAGGCTTTGCCTCATGTTTGCTACTGAACTACACACATATACAGACATAAATTATCAATTTACATTCAATTTTCATTAAAAAGATATCAAATATTTCAAGCTTACCACAATTCATGGAAATAATACACAATTACGTTGACTGGCAATGAATATGGCACAAAATCCGACCTGCCGCTGTCTCAGGCTTTTATTTAGAAAAATATAAGCTGAATCTCAACGCACTGTTGCTTTAGAAAGTTTATTTGAAAATGTGGTGCTGAACTGACGCTTCTAATTGCCTATATTGGCGGGTCTAACCAATCGTGCCATGTTTACACAGCTTTTCAAAAAAGTACCTCTACTACTGTTTCCCCTAACAACAAAAAATTAGTATTTGTAGCCCGACTAATCGTGTTTAGCCTTACATTTACTTCGCTCCAATCAAATAGGATTTAACATGGGGACCTATTTCCTGTACAATGGTGGTTTCAAAATCTGCCACTGAGCGATTCTGATTTTGGTGTTGTCTGACACCCTCACTATTTCTTTTGGCTATAATTTGTTAATTCCTAGACTATTTGCGTAACACTTAACATATTATTTGTCAGCAAGTCCTAAGGAACCCAAATATACAAATTTAAGGGAGCTAAGTGGCTGCGTTCAAAATATGTATTTTCTAGGATAGTCGTGTATTTGTTTTTTTATTTTTTATGTTTAGAACCGCCACCTGTCCTGCTGTACTGTCAGACTAATGTCAGGATTTTAGACATAAAACAGTAGAATGTCATGTTTCCTAATAAGCGTTTTGTAAGTTTTTTTAAACCTAACTCTCGTATGGGTAGTGTTTTTTATCACTGTCTATCTGAAAAAAAAAGTATTGCTTCTGGCCTTTCGCTTGGGGTGGGTGGCATTAATTGTATATCGCGAGACGCGTGTTTAGTGTTGCATGCGTTCCTGCTTTCAGCCCTCCCTTCTCTCTATCCTAAGTTCATCTGTCTTTTCATCACGCCGTGTATAAAATGAAATTAATGGAAGTATTAATTTAGGTCATTACGCGGTGTGCCTAGCTCAAGGTTTTCTTAGAAATGCAGTACACATTTTATGGTAGAAAGCGTGTAGTGATGCAGTAGGCTTTACTATCAACGTGAAAGCGTGAGAATATGCAGACGAAGCAGAAAAAGGGGATCTCGAGTACAGTCATGGTGACAGCACTGTTCTTTACCATTCTTCTTTCCTTTTATTGAATTTATGTGTTAGGCTGTACCTTTACTTTTTAATTTATATATGTGGATTAGAATTTCTCACGACAATCACCACCCAATCTAGTCTCCTTGCCTGAGAATTAGCACAACACATTCTACTTGACTATTGCCTTCAACATGGCTACCCTTGTCTATATCGGGTATGTGCGACCTGCACTGCTTAACTCACGCTTCTGTCTCTAGCTGAAAAGCGTGCCCAAACGTATTTCTGTTCACCTCTTTTTCGATCCCAGTCTCATGCACATCTTATTTGCGCATCTCCTTTTTCTACTCTATCTAGACTTTCCTATATCTGATTTTCATTATTCGTTCCCTTATCTGTCACACCTGGCATGTGAATTATACATTCCCTTACTGACTTTCCATGCAGAAGTTATCACTGCTTGCTTGAGTTGATAGATTTTAAAAGTTCAGCTTGTGTAACTTTTATCTTACCAGAGTGTTTTTTTTTTTTCAGATACACCAACTGAGGTAATAATGGCGCCACGGACAACAAATGTGAGTTTTGAGAGCGTTGAACAATCTGAGGGAGTTGGAGCTAGGGTTAGGCGAAGTATTGGTCGCTCAGAGGTAACTGATTTAACTGTGTGAATCTATTTACATTTTCTTTATATGCTTCTGTAGCGGGAGGTTTTATTAAGTTATGTTTATATGTAAGTATAGTGATGGCAGACGGATATCCAGATGTATCAGATGATACCAGGATAGTATGCCAGTAAAGAGTTCTGGTCTTACAAGTAATACCCCAGTCTTAGAAATAAACACTGGTGTATGGATATCATAGAAATAGTCAAGACTGTGAAAATCCTGGCCCAATTGGTAAGAATTAGTACCAGGATTTAAGGTGTCTCCTCCCTGTGACTTTCCTATGATTAATTAATTTCTAGGGGATAACTAAAATGAACATTTACTTTCAATACAATTGTAAAAAGTGAATAAGTCCTCAGGTACAATTATAATCTTTTAATATTTACATTAATCTTCCTTTTCTGCTATTTGGAAATGAGCATTAAAATATACACAAAATATTCACACAATTAATACTATTTCTTAACTAATGTGTTGGTAGGATTGCCTGTCCTTGTGGAAAATTTATTTACTAGAAACAGTCATTCAGCAATTTTAATAAGTAGTATGGTCTTTTAGACTTCAGGATCTTGAACAATATCCTCTTGTATAATAAAGTTAATAACTCCGCCTATGCCGGTCCCAAGCCCGGATGAAAAAGGAGGAGGGCGGCCTGCATGGAGGCCGTAAGGAGGCAGCCTCTCCACCATGCAAAGGCACAACAGGCCAATCACCTGTTTGCTTTAAATCACGATTACGAGCAATACAAGAGAGAAAACTGGACTGATTCTAAAGGCAACGAACTGGAACGGACTACGACTTATGGAACTTGGAACACAAGAAGTATAAATGGGAAGAAAGAGGAGCTGGTGGAAGAGATGAGGAAAGCAAAACTAGAAATCCTGGCTATAACGGAAACAAAGAAAAAAGGACAAGGAGTCATGGATCTCGATGGCAACACGCTGCTCTACAGTGGTGTACCCATATCTGAAAGAGCTAAAGGGGGCGTGGGTTGCATTGTGGCCCAAAATCAAAAAGATAGTATCAAGGGATGGAACTTTGTCTCGGAGCGCATTATGGTTGTAAAACTAAAAGAAGGAGAAACCATAGTCAACCTGGTCATAGTGTATGGGCCAAATGAGGATGAGAGAGCAGAGGTCACGGAGGAATTCTTCGAGCTGCTTCAAAGGACAGTGGATGACTGCCTAGATGAAGTTATCATGCTCGGAGATTTTAATGCCAGAGTTGGAAATGACCATGCTAGATGGGGTGGAGTTATCGGAAGATATGGAGAAGATACTCTCAATGACAATGAAAGCGACTCCTTAGATTCTGCAGTGAGCAGAATCTGATCATTACAAACACAAAGTTCCCCCATAAGCGCATACATGCATACACTAGATGTGAACCAACAAAGAATGAGAAGTCAGTGATCGACTATGCCATTGTTCGGAGAAGCTCATTCAAATATGTCCGAGATGCAAGAGTCTGGAGGAGGCCAGAGATTGGAAGTGGATACTACCTGCTAACAATCAAACGAACAACTGAAAGAGTTGCTCAGCCTAGGAACTGCCTAACATCACGCAAGAAACCAAGTAAACGAGCAGGAGAAATGAGCATTAGGACCTACAAGCTGAGAGAGCCAGAAATTAAGACCAGATATCAGGGGCTTATTGCTGCAGCGGTAAGCAACACAGAAGAACGACCTGATGACTTGGAAACCCTCTGGATTAAATTCAAGGATATCATAAAGACAGCTGCTGCAGAAGCATGCGAAGTCCGACTTGGGAACCAGAGAAAGAGGACACCTTGGTGGACAGAGGAAGTCAAAGAGAAAATAAGAGAGAAGAAAATGGCATGGAAACAATACTTAGGAGCTAAAAACACAACAGGACAAATGGAAAAATATAGAGAATATGTGACACTCAGAACAGAAGCAAAGAACAAAGTGCTAGCAGCAAAACAGAAGTCCTGGGAAGAATTTGGAGAAAAGCTAGAAAAAGATGCACAAGAAAACCAGAAATTGTTCTATAAGACCCTAAAGAACATGAGGAAGGAAAAAACAATGCCCTCTCAAATTTATAAAGGACAAGCAAGGCAAACTGCTTACTGCCCCGAAGAAAGTAATGGAAAGATGGAAAGAATATTTCTCAGAACTCCTTGATGGTGAGCAAGGTCAAGCATCAGAAATGATAACCACTAGCACAGAAGATGAAACAAATGGTAAAGAAGATGACATAAAGATGGAAGAACTGAAGGCAGCACTTGAGAAAATCAAGATGGGCAAAGCAGCAGGGCATGATGGTATAACACCAGAAATGGTCAAGTACATGGGAGCATCAGGCGACCTATTACTCTTAAGGGTCCTACAGGCAGCATGGTGCAACAAGACCATACCAAAGGATTGGGAGATTGCCATCATAACACCAATTTTCAAAAAAGGGTGACAATCGACAGTGTGGAAACCATAGAGGCATATCCCTTCTCAGTGTCCCTGGTAAAATCTACTCTAGAATCCTAGAGCAGAGACTCCGACGCCTAGCTGAGCCACAATTGGATGAGGTCCAGTGCGGATTCCGAGCAAACCGAAGTACTCAAGACCTAATCTTCACACTCAGACAGCTGAGTGAAAAGGCCCTTGAGTATAAGAGTGAGATCCATCTTTGTTTCATAGATCTGGAAAAGGCGTTTGACAGGGTCCCCTGGAGCAAACTTTGGGACTGTTTGGCAAGGAAGAATATTCCAGCACCTCTGATTCATGCTATACAGAGCTTCTACAAGTCTTGCAGAAATTATGTGAGGACAGCAAACCATAAGTCAGAAGAGTTCAGGACCACCACTGGTGTAAGACAAGGTGATATCCTATCACCTTACCTCTTCATACTCCTTATGGACGATGTCATCAAGGCATGTAAGGAGAGAACAAGAAAGTATTCAGTGGGGTACTGGAAGATGAGACAGGTCTATATTTCGGAGCTGGCATTTGCTGATGATGTTGCCCTGATTGCTAAATCAGAGGCACATCTCCAATCCAACCTGCAAGTCTGGAAGGAAGAGCTGGAGAAGAGAGGGATGGTCATAAGCAGCTCTAAAACAAAATCCATGGTGATATCACGAGAAGAAAGAAGACATCAGATTAAGCTGGGAGAATAGGTCCTGGAGCAGGTCGACCACTTTAAATACCTCGGAGCTATTATAGACCGAAAGGGAGGCATCAAAGAAGAGTTGGCCACCCGAAAAGCAGCAGCTGGGAGACTTTTTCAGGCCATAAATCGAGGATTCCTCAGCAAGAGAGAGGTTGGTAAGAAAACGAAGATGGCTGTATACCGCTCCACCTATGTCCCAGTCTTGACATATGGATGCGAGTCATGGGCAATGACTACAACCCATAAAAGCCAGATCCAAACCTCAGAAATGAGGTATCTGAGGAAGGTGGTTGAAGTAACATGAAGAGACATGGTACGCAATCAGACGATACGTCAAGGCCTTAAATCCTACCCCCTGCAGACCCAAGTAGAACAGTCCCAATTAAGATGGTTTGGCCATGTCTGCAGAATGGGAGAAGATCGGATACCACGACAAGCATGGGAAACAAAGAGCCAAGGATCCAGACCCCAAGGACGACCCAGAGTCCGCTGGGAGGACAACATTAGACAATCTTTGAAGGACCGAGGACTAGAATGGAACCAGGCCAGGAGGAAGACAGCCGATAGGATAGTCTGGCGCTCTCTCTTCCAAACCTCTACGCCTCACGGTAGAAGGGGAACGACTAAGTAAGTAAGTATAATAAAGTTAATGAATACTGGAATCACTATTACTATATCACTGTTCTCTTAGTCCTGTAACTTTACACATTACTGTCATCATTTGACTGAATTATACAATAATTTGAATACTGTTGTAGAAGTTTGTTTCATATCACAAATATTGGCTGTTGGTTCATATATGGATTGTCAGTGCCTTAATTGACACTTATCTGTGAATCTTGATACTGCTGACACTGAACTGTCACTGTATTTATCAGCATTTGGCAGACCCAGCTATAGGGATACCAATGACCAGCTGTAGTTCACTCTTTGGGGTCCTGCACTTTTGTGGGATTACCTCTGATGAACAACACGGGCTTCTGATACTTGACAGTCTGGTTTGAGTTATTACATGGAACCTGAAACGTCATATCAGCCTTGGCTAGTATCTGGCTAGACTTGTAACTGACTAGCACAGATGTCAGACCAGTTAGTCATCAGATGTCACAGTTACACAATCATAGTAAGTAAAGACATCATTTCAGTGATACAGTAGAAGTATTAACATTTCAATTAATTGTAACTGACTAGCACAGATGTCAGACTAGTCAGTCATCAGATGTCAAAGTTATACAGTCATAGTAAGTAAGGACATTATTTCAATGATACAGGATTAGTATTAACATTATAAGTATTAACTATCATCTGGTTTGTTCCTCTCCTGTACATCCTTTAATTTTTTATAGTTTGATCCTTCCAACTATTAAACACAGATCTAATATTCCTGAATTCCTGGTTGATCCTTCACATCAGGTACAAATTGAAATACTGAGGCAATTCTTAGCCTCTATATAAAATTAATACACATGATATATTACCCTGCAATAAATAAATTATATACATGATAGTTATCATAATTTCAGCTTACCCTCAGTCTTCAGAAACCAGACACTGGACTTGAAATTTTTAGAGATCTGCTCACAATTCAGATGGCAAAGACGTAGTGGCATACTCTGCATCCAGTCTGTCTCAAACTTTTTTCAGTGTGTCCTTTCAATTTAGCGCTCCGCTTTTTATTGGCTCTGGTGAACGACCGAGAGGTATTGACGTCACAGTCTAAAATAGACCTGAAATTTCCTTCCCGAACCAGCGATTTCATAAAATATGTGCGTTACTTGACACTTTCCCTTTCTCATTCTTGGCTTGTATATTATCAATCCTGTTCCAACCTATCTTGTTTTATACAGCCGATTTATCTCTATCTTCCTATCCATGTCTTTCCACAAACTGTCACTTCTTAATTTTACTATTTAAAGCAGATGTGGGTTTTCATGCCTTCAACTTCAACTGAAGACACCAGAAATACGCATTTATCTAGGCAAATGATAAACTCCTACTGTTGTTCCTTATATCCATTTATACACAATCCTCTCCTGGAATCAAAGGTGAAATCCTTTTCACAATAATTCCATTCTCATAACTTATATTCCTTCCAGTCGAGGGCCTGACTTCGACAAACAATGTATTTACATTCTCCATTTTGCTTAAGGCTTCCGTTTGCGACGGCTTGCCCCATAATTCGCGATAGATGATTGGTCAGTGAAACTGCGCGAGCCATTTTGCAATGTATTGGAACCAACTTTTGCGACAGCTTCTTTCACTTTGGAGTATCTCTGTAATTGGCACCTGGTATGTAAGGACAATGTATGAACAAGGAAGAGCAGCACAGGTAGCAGCAGAAATAAAAAGGCTATAAAATTGACATATTATTACGGCAGAACATGACGAAAGGAGCAGGTAAGGAGAAGCAAAAAAATTATTGTTGTATAAAGGACCTGAGAAAAAAGAAAAAAACCCACAAAAAAAAGTGTTCCACAGATTGACATTGGGGTCCTAATGCTATCAAATGAGGCACAAAAGGGGCTTACAGAATAGTACTGAGAATAATATAGAGAAATGCCAAAAAAAAAACTGAAATAAATATTATCCAGGCTAATGTGCCAAGAAATGGAAAAGAAGAATCTGCAAAGGAACAATTCTATACCAGAATTTAAAATATTGTGAATAAAAAGACAAGTAAAGATATTTTGAGCTTAATATGTGCCCTAAATGCAAAGGTAGGAACAGACAGCAAAGACTATGAAGAAGTTGTGGGGGCATTTAGACATCAGACAGTGAATGAAAGTGGAAAAACTTGTGCATCAAATCAAATTTTCACATGTAAGAATATATTAAGTAGCATGTATGTCATCTAAAGTAACTTAGATGTTACCAGAGCACAAGATGACCCTTGCCCCATACAACTTGCTTGCCAGCTAATTTTTTAAATAGCTGTGGGGAACAATACAATATTATAATGGTTACTTTCACAATTGTCCCCAGTTGGTAGAAAACAGAAGTAAAGTTGAAAGCTACAATCAAGGTGGAGTGGGTTCAGTTCTGTGCACAAGACAACAGGAGGCACTTGGGAGTCATGACCAAAGTGGGCCAGCCCACTCTTAGAGTGTAAAGGAGAAAAAAAGGGGCCAAAACACTTGATTAACCGGGATGGGGGGGAGGGGGGGGGGGGGGGGGGGGTGGAGTGGGTACAATTTCCTGTGCACAAGACAACAGGAGGCACTTGGGGGTCATGACCAAAGGGGGCCAGCCCACTCTTAGAGGGAAAAGGAGAAAAAAAGGGGCCAAAACACTTGATTAACCGGGATTGGGGGGGGGGGGGGGAAGATCATATTGCCTTCTGGTGTGTTGCTATAGAGATTCCAGTCATCATCAGATATATTCAGTAATCCTGGACCCAGTATCTTATATCTGAGGCTCTGGTAACAAGGTTCAGATTATGGCTACATTCATATCTTTGTCAGCTGTTTTGTGGCATAACATGTTTCATTTATACTGTTCAAAAAAAGAAACGCATAGCTACTGAAGGCACACACATAGCCATAATTTTGACATTCAATAACTTTTTTAATTTAATGAGTTAATTGTTCAAATTGCACACAAGAATACCTTAGGGTTCAACCAATCAATTGACAGTTGTTTTGCATCTGGGTCACGAGATTTTTTTGGCGTATGGGCTTTCCCGTTAGTATGGTGTGTGGCCTCCTCTTGCATCGATCAGTGACTGGCATTTCCTGGACATGGATGCGATCAGACGTCTGATGTGGGCCTGTGGGATGGCTACCCACTCTTCCTGGAGTGCCTGGAACAGATCACGACGATTGGCTGGAGCAAAATCTCAGCGACAAACATGTCTATGCAGCTCATCCCACAGGTGCTCAATCGGACTCATGTCTGGAGACAGGGATGGCCAGGGAAGGGTGAGAATGTTGTTGGCAGTCAGGAACTGCGTGGTCAACCGTGCACAATGGGGTCTGGCGTTGTCCTGTTGAAACACAGACCTTTGGGCAGCCAAAAGTGGAAGGACATGGGGTCGAAGAATTTCATTGACGTATCGTTGCGCATTCAAGCCTCCTTCAATGTGTACCAGTTGACTCCTTCCGTTGTAACTGATCATTCCCCACACCATTGCACCTCCACCACCGTACGGCAGAGCTTCATCAACGCAATTTTGGGCAAAACGTTCATTTCGCCTACGGTAGACCCTACACCGTCTATCATGACGCTGCAACAAAAAAGAAAGATTCGTCACTAAACCAGACACGTCTCCATTGATTGTCAGCTGCCCAGGGATGATGCTGGTTAGTCCAAAGAAATCGATTTTGGCGATGGCGGCGCTTAAGGACAGGTCCTCCGTGAGGTCGTTGTGCCCAAAGTCCAGCGTCATGCAGTCTATTCCAGGACAGTTTGATCAGACACATGACGTCCTGCAGGCAATGACTGGGCAGTTGAGGAAGCTGTTGTAAACCTGTCTCTGAGGTGACGAAGCCGAATAAAGCGATCCTCCGCTGCTGTTGTCACTCTGGGTCGTCCAGTGCGATGCCGGTCTTCAACTGAGCCAGTGGCTTGGAACTGGTGCCAAAGTCGACTGATGGTACTCTGATGCACGTTTAGATGCCTGGCAACCTGACTTTGACTTTTGCCTGCATGCAGTCGGCCAATAGCAATGTTCCTTAAATTTATCGATAGAGACGCCATAAATGTCTGCTTGAAAATGAACTGAATTTTTTGTGTGTAGCGTTATCCTTTTATAGTGTTTCAGTTGCGTAGTCAGTGAATAGTGTTCACCCCAAATTTTGTTGCTTTCACATGCGCGCAACATGAGCTGTGGTCAAAAATTGCATCATAAACACTATTGACCACTGCGTTGTAACGATTACAAAAACGAACGCAATTCAGGTCAACACGTGCATTTGACACTGTAAAGAACATTTGAGGCTGGTTTTTATATACTCTAGCACCAAATTTTACTTACAAACTCATAAAAACGCGCCCTCGGATAGCTATGCGTTTCTTTTTTTGAACAGTATATATACAATACACTTATATCCTGTGGGCAGTTTCAGTTTCACTAACTGGTGTTAGATCCAATAACAAAACTCATTTTATTTTAAGGCATTCATTGATTAATTTACAAACACTTATGCTTTACATAAACTAATACAGATGAAAAACATATGGCAAGGCACAAGCAAAGAAACAAAGTTACGACTGATCAGAGCATGTATATTCCCAGTAGCAACATACAGCTGCGAGACTTGGACACTCAATAAAACAGTTGCAAAAAAGATTACATCATTCAAAATGAAATGCTACAGAAGGATGTTGAGAATACCCTGGACAGAAAAAAAGACCAACAGAGAAGTACTGCACTCACTAAACGTACAGGAACATTGGCTCCTAAATACCATCGCAATAAGGAAGCTGAAATTTTTCGGTCATATAAAAAGACATAATAGTCTGGAATAAATAGTGATGGAAGGCATTGTCCCTGGAAAAAGGAGAAGGGGTCGACCTAGACGACGGTGGACCCAGGACATCACAGATAGTCTGAACTTGTCTTTGGCTGATGCAGGTCGACTTGCCCAGAATCGTGATGCGTTCAGAGCAGCTGTAATGGAGACAACGTTCTGGAAAGAATACGTCACATGATGAATGTTGAGATAACACCATTTGAATACCAGTGTGTAGAATATAATTATAAATTAATTTACTAACACTATTGAGATAACACCATTTGAATACCAGTGTATATGATGTAATTATATATTAATTTGCTAACACGGTGAGATAACACCATTTGTATACCAGTGTATAGAATTTAAATATAAATTAATTTACTAACACTGTGAGATAACACCATCTGAATACCAGCATATAGAATGTAAATATAAATTAATTTACTAACACTATTGAGATAACACCTCTTGAATACCAGTGTACAGGATGTACTTATAGATTAATTTACTAACACTGTTGAGATAACACCATTTGAATACGACTGTAAAGGTAAAGGTTAACGGGTAAAGGATCCCGTTACACGACCATTGAGGCATATTGGGAATATGATGTTATGCCCATATTTTCTTGACCATCAGCACACTAGGGGTGATGTGGTCAGCATCATGCCGGCTGCCGTAACTTCCCAAAGTTGCTCTGGTTCCCAATTCATGAGGCTGGGTTGACCATGGAGCTGTTTGCAGTCTAACAAAATCCCACCTCAACTGGGTATCAAACCATGGACCACCAAGCTAGGAAGCCAGTGCACTAACCACTGCACCAATGTACAGGATGTGAAGGAATTCACGCTGCTGCTGCATGAATTCTACTATTAGACCTCCAATAAAAAACCCTGAAGCACCTCCACAGGGTCCATCCTGGAAATGGGGAACCTTCAAGTTGCCTGGAAATTGCTCCAGTACTGAGTAGCCACAATATTTTAAAACTACATATTTTAAGAACCCCAGTGAATGGTGGGGAATTGCACAGTATGCCACCCACCTCTCTCCTTGAAACCAGATGTGAGGATCCTTCAAATGCCTGCCAAGCCTGGATAGAATACCCAGGAAAGAAACTGGAGTTCCTTACTCCAGTGCAGCATGTTTTAAAATGATGGAAAAGCCTTACTTACTTACTTAGTCATTCCCCTTCTACCGTGAGGTGTAGAGGTTTGGAAGAGAGAGCGCCAGACTATCCTATCGGCTGTCTTCCTCCTGGCCTGGTTCCATTCTAGTCCTCGGTCCTTCAAAGATTGTCTAATGTTGTCCTCCCAGCTGACTCTGGGTCGTCCTTGGGGTCTGGATCCCTGGCTCTTTGTTTCCCATGCTTTTCATGGTAGCCGATCTTCTCCCATTCTGCAGACATGGCCTAACCATCTTAGTTGGGACTGTTCTACTTGGGTCTGCAGGGGGTGGGATTTTAGGACTTGACGTATCATCTGGTTGCGGACCATGTCTCTTCTTGTTACTTCAACCACCTTCCTCAGATACCTCATTTCTGAGGTTTGGATCTGGCTTTTATGATTTATGGCCTGAAAAAGTCTCCCAGCTGCTGCTTTTTGAGTGGCCAACTCTTCTTTGATGCCTCCCTTTTGGTCTATAATAGCTTCGAGATATTTAAAGTGCTCGACCTATGGAAAAGCCTGTATCTACAATGTAAGATAATGTCAGGGATTCTTCAACTTGGCATTGGCTACAAAAAAGTGACAAGCTCAGCAGCCATAGTTAAACAACAACCAGGCTCATTTTATGCCACCCTATTTGTTATGGAAGGGGGGGGTGTGTGTGTGTGTGTGTGTGTGTGTTAAGAATTACCAGGCATCTGAAAAGGTAAAAGAAAATAACATAGATAATTTGGCAGGACAAGTATATGAAGCTGCAGCTAAAGGAAGTATGAGAGGTATAAAGTGTAAAGAAGCTAACATTGTAATATAAACAAATGGATTTATCAAGGACAAGAATAAAAAAATTGTTTAATAAAATACAAGAGCAGATAAAAGAAATGGGTTGAACATTTTTTGAACTGTACAAGACCTCCCAGACATCAAGTCATCAGAAAGAAAAACTTACAAGTTAACTGTGAAAAACCAAGTGAAGAAAATGTAAAGAATATCATAAAGCCTAGAAGAGAAAGAAAGCAATGGGTCCAGATAGCATTCCAACAGAGGCCATCACCTTTACAGAGATATTGTACAAATTACTTGGTAAAGTCAGGGAGGGAAAAAGTATACCAGCAGACTGGAAGGAAGGATATCTGATCAAGTTGCCAAAGAAAGGAGATTTACAGGACATCACGAATTGCAGAGAAATAATGTTTGCTCTGTACCATGAGAGAAAATTATGTGTGACTAGAAATGTGGTTAATAATATAAAAACATATTTAGGAATTTCACAAATTTGTAAATGCTGAAAAAAAAAAATACTATTTTGTGCTTATTGAAATTTGTGACTTGAATAGAGTTTCCAAAACTTTCATTTTCCGTTGAACAAAACTGGTACTCAAAGATGTTAAAAGCTCATTTTTCTTATTGGAGTTCAATCAAAACAGGTTATGCAGTATTAATTTTTCTTTTCCAGCTCCGTAACTTTGATCCATTTCTGTTGCTAGATGAGTTCCGTGTGAAGGCACCAGCTGGATTTCCTGACCATCCACATCGTGGCTTTGAGACTGTAAGCCCTCTTAGGTTGTTTGTTGAGTCAAGTGTCTGTGTGTATTCAATTTAACATTCACATACAATTTTTGCTGTTATTGAATGCTTTACATTTTCTTATCCCGTGTATGTTCTTCTTCGTTCACCCTCAGACTTTTACATAAATGACTAATAAAGGCAGTAGTCGGCTCAAAGTTTCTGACATTTCAGTTTTTTTGTTGAGAGAAGTGAGTTCTTGCCATACTCCACTCGGTTCACTGCCATAAGTTAGGCAGGATTGGTGCAGATGTTTAGCTGTCATGGGACTGGTGCCACAGGAGTAGAGATCTGTTGGACCAATCCTGTACTTGTGACATAGATGGTACCTCAACCTATTGTGACCAGTACGTATGTGGAAAATGATGACCTGGTCTTGCCTAGATAGCTTCAGCAAGTGCACATTGCAGTGGTTACCAGCCCATTGCAACATTCCAGGCAAGGAAGAGGCAGATAAACTTGCTAAAGAAGGGAGAGCCCTGCAACAAAACAATGTAGAGATAGCTTATGAAATGGCTAAAACAACTATAAAAGCCATATTCAAGTCTAAATGGGACAAAGAACACCGAGGTCACATAAAAGTTGATCCTGTGTATCTGAAAATCATCCCAGAAAAATTTAGGAGTTATTACCACTTCTGATGTAGGTTTGTGATAAGGACACTGATAATTTACTATTCATATTGCAACTCACCAGGTCACCTACATGTTGAATGGAGAGACGGTACACCAGGACTTTATGGGGCATAAGGGAACAATTAAAGCTGGAGACTTGCAGGTATGTCCATATTCAGCAACAGTTGTCTTCTTCTCCTTCTTGGATTCCTAGCCCCTGACTGACATACAAGGTGATTGAGAAGACATTTTCTACTTTTAAACTATTATTTCTTCATTCATATCCAATTAATTTATATGAAACAAACATCAAAATAAATAGAATTAGCAGTTATTTTATTACATAAAATGCTATGCCATATTAACAATACAGCTGAACATGAGATCCGGTTCCTTCATTGCGGGCAGAAATTTTTGCTCTCTCTCTCTTGTAACGTCAGTTCATGTGTCATATTTTTCATATTTTAACTCTCATTACTGTTTTTATTCTCTCTGTATCTCTCTTTCCCTCCCACTTTTCCCCCTTGACCTATAGAAAAAATTACTTGTTTTATTATGTAAAGTTTCTTTGTTCTATTTCATTCTTTTGTTTTTCTTCCACTTTCATTCCCTTCATATTTTTAACTGTTCCCATTTTCTGTTCTGAAAGTGGATGACTGCTGGTCGAGGAATAGTTCATTGTGAGATGCCTGGGAAAGATGAATCTCGTGGGCTGCAGCTGTGGGTCAACTTGAAGAGAGAAGATAAGTTGATCAAGCCTGCCTACCAGGAGCTTTTAGACAAAGACATTCCTAAGGGTGAACAAAATGGAGTCAAGGTCAAGGTTATTGCGGGAGAGGCCTTTGGTATCAAGGTAAGATTTTCTTTGTTCTTTTGTTTTAAATACAAAGTGACTGAACATTATAATTGTTCGTATTCAGTTTTGACAGGAAAAAAATGACTTATGAAATTTCCAAATGATCTTAATTTAATCTTGAAATATCAGCAGGAACAAAATGGTGACATAAACTCTAGTAAGTGAGGTTATTCTCATTTCATAATTATGGGAGTGAAATATTAATTTCAAACCCAAGGAGGCATGTTTTGAGAACAGAGATATATGGAATTGTCTAAGTGTTGTGTGTTGTGCTGTCTCTCTGATGTGATGCAGCCTGACAGCTCATTGTAGTCACAGTTTGACAGCTCCCAGAATTCATTGCCTCATGATAATCATTGCCAAGCAGCTCATTGTAGTCACAGTTTGACAGCTCATTGTAGTCACAGTTTGACAGCTCATTGTAGTCACAGTGACAGCTCATTGTAGTTACAGTTTGACAGCTCCCAGAATTCATTGCCTCATGATAATCATTGCCAAGCAGCTCATTGTAGTCACAGTTTGACAGCTCATTGTAGTCACAGTTTGATAGCTCATTGTAGTCACAATTTGACAGCTCATTGTAATCATAGTTTAACAGAACACATAATACACTGCAGGCATGATTTGACATCTTATCATAGTCTTGTAGTCATGGTATCACAGCCCACAGAATTCATTGTAGTCATGATTCGACAGTTTATCATTGTCTTGAAGTCATGGTATGACAGCTCACAGAGTTCATTGTAGTCATGATTTGACAGCTCATCGTAGTCTTGCAATCATAATATGACAAATGACATAATTCATTGTAGTCATGGTTTGACAGCTCACAGAATCCATTGTCTGATATCTCCTGTTTAACCATTGGCTCTCACCCCCTAGTCTCCAGTGTACACTCGCACACCTACAACTTACCTAGACTTCAAAATGTCACCTGATTCACAGCTAGAGCAGCCTGTTCCTAAAGACTGGAACTCTTTCATCTACATCCTCACAGGAGAAGCTTGGTTTGGTATGTATAGCGCAGTTTTCTTTCCTATCATTCATTTTTTTTCCTGTTTGATGCTACCTTTTTTTTGCAATTGCAGCTTTATTGTATATTAGTTAATATTTTGTTGTTTCCTCCTTTATTTCTTTTAGAAGCATAGTTAACCACTTGTAATACTACAGTAGGTTGTGAAATAGATGCAATTTTTATTTTGCTTGTCTTCAGATGGTTATTGCTATTACAGGAGATGTTCTTGAGCAGCTAACTTCACTATTAGTTAGTTTGTTTAACTATGGCTCCAACAAGGAAGGTGGTTGAAGTAACAAGAGGAGACATGGTCCACAACCAGACGATATGTCAAGACCTAAAATCCCAAGTAGAACAGTCCCAACTAAGATGGTTTGGCCATGTCTGCAGAATAGGAGAAGATCAGTTACAACGACAAGCATGGGAAACAAAGAGCCAGGGATCCAGACCCCCCAGAGTCCGCTGGGAGGACAACATTAGACAATCTTTGAAGGATCCAGGACTAGAATGGAACCAGGCCAGGAGGAAGACAGCCGATAGGATAGTCTGGCGCCCTCTCTTCCAAACTTCTACACCTCATGGTAGAAAAGGAACGACTAAGTAAGTAGTTAACTATGGCTGCTGGACATGTTGATCTTTTGCACCAATGCCAAATTGATTTTCTTTGCATTATCTACAGTGTTGATCTAGGATTTTCTTTGCATTATCTACAGTGTTGATCTAGGATTTTCTCTGCATTATCTACAGTGTTGATCTAGGATTTTCTTTGCATTATCTACAGTGTTGATCTAGGATTTTCTTTGCATTATCTACAGTGTTGATCTAGGATTTTCTTTGCATTATCTACAGTGTTGACTTAGGATTTTCTTTGCATTATCTACAGTGTTGATCTAGGATTTTCTTTGCATTATCTACAGTGTTGATCTAGGATTTTCTTTGCATTATCTACAGTGTTGATCTAGGATTTTCTCTGCATTATCTACAGTGTTGATCTAGGATTTTCTCTGCATTATCTACAGTGTTGATCTAGGATTTTCTTTGCATTATCTACAGTGTTGATCTAGGATTTTCTCTGCATTATCTACAGTGTTGATCTAGGATTTTCTCTGCATTATCTACAGTGTTGATCTAGGATTTTCTCTGCATTATCTACAGTGTTGATCTAGGATTTTCTTTGCATTATCTACAGTGTTGATCTAGGATTTTCTCTGCATTAACTTCAGTGTTGATCTAGGATTTTCTTTGCATTATCTACAGTGTTGATCTAGGATTTTCTCTGCATTATCTACAGTGTTGATCTAGGATTTTCTCTTGGTTTTTTCTGCCGATCCGCAATTTGGTTTTTTCTGCTCCGATCCGCTTCAATTTAGATGGGGGTGAGTATTTGGCATTCACCCCACCGGGGGGGGGGGGGGGGGGGGAGGGGGGGGGATGTTTGCTATCCAGATATGCAGGATTAAGACACTGCTCTGGGTCTGGGCTGTCCTAAGGAATCGTCACACCCTGGACACAGCCTTTTCCCAGCTTTACGACATACAATATAGTTGATTCAAGGCATCAAATATTTACATCAGATTTCTGCGCAGTCCATTACTGTCTCATATATATTACTTGATCTGTCGTCCAATGGTCTGACTGTTTACACGTAATGCCGTATGTCGGTCACCCGGTATTGAACAGCCATAGGTTTGGCAAAGATAAAGATTCTGATAATCATAAATTTATACTCCCCTTTTATTCCTAATTCATGGAACTTAATCAGTGATAAGAATACTCCAATATTGTATTCATAAAGCAAGATAGCTGACCCAATAGCTTATCTTCAAAGGACTTAGCGCAATTCACTCTATACTGGGAATAATGAATAAAAAATCCGACTTGAACAAAGTTCGGAGTCTGAAGGGTACAAATAGAAGGTTGTAATGCATTAGCATACCAACGTAACACATCATCATAATCCTAGACAACTAGCCAAATTCGCGTTCACTAAAATATCGTGAAGCGCAAAACATATTATATTTATAGCATCTCAATACATTACCGCACAATTTTAAAGTGCTCACAACTGTAGCAGACGACATCCTTAAACGTGTCGTAACATTCCCCTGACAGATGGGGGTAAAAAAAATCTATTCTATGGATTTTTTAAAAATCTAATAACTCGCTTAATTATTTCAAAAATTAAAAATTAGCGACATACGGCCCACGATGTTTTGAATAAAACAGTGTCGAAGGTTGTAGTCAATATACTAATGTCATAAATTACATGAAAATTATACTAAGTTAACTAAAGAAACGTCGACTGTCAGAAAGGATAGTGAATAATTATATACTTAACTAAAAGTATGTTTTAAATAACTTAATATGTGGTGTATTAATCAAAAATCCTAAGATATAACTAATTAAATATATTTAAATAACTAATGTAATGTGTAGGATGTTATAAAATTAAATCTATTTAACTAAAGTATTGTATCATAGTTAAAGAAGGTAAAGAAAAGAAAAAAAAATTAAGAACACATGAGAAGTAAGTAGTAAGGAATAAAATTAATAGATTAAATTAAGACATATGTGTGCAGAAAATTACATGTAAAATAATAATAGAATTTAAAGTAAATTAAATTAATCTATCCACTAATAAGAATACCTATACCTTGTAGCGGTATGGCAGCTTGCGTACCCTGACAATCCCCAGAGCTATGCCAGTGGGAGTTTTACTCCTGGTAGGTTCAACCAAGCTGGACTGGTCTGTGTGGGTAGGGGTCAGACAAAAGCTGGTACCCTGGTCCTCCAGGTTGGGGGTTTTAGCATAGGGCTGACACCCCTGTCTATGTAAAAAAAATAATAAAGTTACGGAAACAACATCAAATGAACAAACTTTGCTGCGGGATGGACATTCGGAGTCTGTGGCTCGTATGACTGTCAGTGGTGAAAGCCGAAAGGAAGCCACTGACATGAAAACGGATGTCCTGACCGCAAAACAGGATACAAGAATAGGATTTTGGAATGTCAGGACAATGTACGAGACAGGTAAACTAAGACAGGTCACGGCAGAAATGAGAAACTATAGGTTACACATCCTGGGGATAAGTGAGAGCAGATGGACAGGGGCAGGAAAAGTTAAAACAGCAACAGGAGAAACAGTACTTTACTCTGGAAGAGAGGATGGACAGCACAGTGAAGGCGTAGCCATTATTCTACAGAAAGGGATAGAAAGGGCATTACTGGAATGGAAACCCATCAACAACAGACTGATACGATTGAGATTGAGAGGGAGATTCACCAACACTACAATAATACAATGCTACGCACCAACGAATGATAGCGATGAGGAGGTCAAGGATGAATTCTATCAACAACTGCAGAAAGAAATGGAAGACACACCTAGATATGATCTTGTTATAGTAATGGGAGACCTCAATGCGAAAGTTTGTACACACAATACATATAATGAAAGAACAATGGGGAAATGTGGCATCGGAACAGCAAACGAAAATGGGGATAAGCTAATAAGTTTCTGTAGCATTAACAACCTGGTCATTGGAGGAACACTTTTCCCACATAAGGAAATTCACAAGTTAACATGGGAATCACCAAATGGTCGGGACAGAAACCAGATAGACCACATCATGGTTAACGGTAGATGGAGACATGCATTACAAGATGTGAAGGTAAGAAGAGGTGCAGATGTGGGAAGTGATCACCATTTAGTAGTAGCAAAACTGAAAGTGAAACTAAGAAGGGCTGGACCAACTGTAACTACACAGAAAAGGTTTGACATCAGCAAATTGAAGGACCCCCTTACCAGAAAAGCTTTTGCGGCCGACATTAAGAAACGATATCAATTTGCTAAAAACCAGGAAAAGACATTGACTGATGATATAGACCAGAATTTCAACACCATTTCAACAGTATATAAGGAAAGTAGCAAATCATGCTTAGGATTCCAGGAAAGGAAGAAGCAAGACTGGATAACACCAGAAACACTAAACACCATAAAGATGAGAAAGGAAATGAAAAGAAAGAAAACAGAAGCGAAGTCCCCCAGGTTAAAGCAACTATATATAGCGAACAGTACAGCCAGCTGGACAGGGAAGTTAAACGCCAAACCCGAGCCAACAAAAGGAATTTCCTAGACGATCTTGCAAAACAGGCAGAAGAGGCAGCACTGAGAAATGAACAAAAAACAGTATACAAAATAACTAAATTCATCAGCGGAAAACAAGGTGCAAACAATATTACATTAGTAAGAGATAAGCAAGGAAATCTCATCAAGACAGCAGAGGGACAGGAAACAAGATGGGCAGAGCACTTCAGAGAAACTCTGAACAAGGAAATACCAGAGACACAATTGAATGTTCCTGAGGCTGAAAACGATCTAGATGTAAATACAGACATTCCACGAAAAGAAGAAATCATCACAGCAATCAAAGGGTTAAAGAACGGTAAAGCTCCGGGCCATGATAACTTAAATGCAGAGCTATTTAAGACAGACCCTGAGCTAGCAGCAGAACTATTAGAACCACTATTTGCACAAGTGTGGAAAACGGGGACAACACCATCAGAGTGGAACAAAGGAATAATTGTCAAATTGCCCAAAAAGGGAGATCTTGCAGACTGCAATAATTGGAGAGGAATCACTCTTCTCTCAGTTCCCAGCAAAATACTAGGCAGGATAATTATACAGAGAATTTCAAAGGCAGTAGACTACAAACTGAGGAAAGAACAAGCAGGATTTAGAAAGAACAGAAGATGTGTAGACCATATATTCACTCTCAGGAACATTATAGAGCAGTGCTCAGAATGGCAAAGACAGCTTTACATAAATTTTGTTGATTTTGAAAAGGCTTTTGACAGCATACATAGGGACAGTTTATGGAAAATACTGAGGGCTTATGGAATTCCAAGCTGCATAGTGACAATCATAAAAAGCCTCTATGCCAACTTTACGTGTAGTGTTGGGCAGAGCAACCTAACCTTTGAGGTGAAGACAGGAGTACGACAGGGATGCCCCTTATCAACCACTCTTTTTTTAACAGTCATAGACTAGGTGATGCGCCAGACAACAGAGGGCAGTCCAAGAGGAATAAGATGGACTACATTTTCTACATTGGAAGATCTGGAATATGCAGATGACATTGCACTGCTGGCACATTCACATCAACACATCCAGGAAAAAACGGATAGACTTAATAAATTTAGCCAGCAGGTGGGCTTGAACATCAATTTAAAGAAGTCTGAGGTCATGACGCTCAATGTGAGCAACCCTGAGCCCTTATCAGTAAGGAATCAGCAATTGGTACAGACAGATACCTTCACATACCTAGGAAGCATAGTAACACCAGACGGTGGGGCAGGCAAAGACATCAACATCAGAATGAATAAGGCAAGAACAGCCTTCTTTAGCCTAAATAACATCTGGAAGTCCTCCCAATACAGCACAAGCACAAAATTAAGATTATACCAGAGTTGCATGCTTTCTGTGCTTCTCTATGGTGCGGAATGCTGGAGAGTCACAGAGAAGGAAATGTCAAAATTGTCCTCTTTTCACACAACATGCCTAAGAAAAATTCACCGCATCTTTTGGCCGAATACCATCACCAACCAAGATCTGCTTACTCGTAGCAAGCAAGAGGACATGCACACCATCATAGCTGGCAGACGCTGGAGCTGGGTTGGTCATGTCCTCAGAAGAGACCCCGATGCCATCACAAGAACAGCTATGCTTTGGACCCCTGAAGTAAAGCGAAAGAGAGGCTGACCAAAAACAACTTGGCGGAGGACTGTGGAGGCTGAGATGCAAAGAATGAACCAGAGTTGGGGCACTGTACGAAGGATGGCCACCGACCGTGCAAAGTGGAATCAATTTGTTGTTGCCCTACAAGACGCCACTAGGCGTGATGGCCACTGACTGCTTTGACGGTCGGTGGTTAAGGATCGAAGAAGAAGAAGACTAATAAGAAATAATACATATCATTTTATAAAACAGTTATGAGTAATTAAAATACCCATAATATTTACTAGTTACATAACTATAGTAATTATATTAATTATATGTGTGATAATGTTTGTTTTCAAACTTCTTCTCTTTATTTAATCACATTAAAATATCGGAATCAATAGTGTCAATCCTAATAAATAATCTATTATTAGTTCCTGTCTGTCCGCAATGTATGGTTTAATACATTAGATGAAAAAGTTCATTCAGCTAAAGATGATCATGAGTTCAAACGATACTGCGAGAATGTATGTATCCCTAAGTTCAATCCTAAGTTTGAGCGCATATTGATTGTAGACTGTATCACGGCGAGTGATAGACGTATGGACACTAACCAAAGTCCATTGAAATATGAATGAACTCGATAACTCCTTGCGTATATTAGAGAAATAATTTAGTGCATTGTACGTATTACAAATGTTTTGTTTTCATGCACCTGGTTTATGATCACGTATGTCTTGTGAATACGAATTGTTGTTCGGAAATGTTCAAGCGTCTGTAAACAACATAATTTCATTGCTAATTATAAGTTGCAGGTCCATATGATAATGAACACGGATGGATAAGTTCGAGCGTATAAGTCTTCTTAGTTCCTTAACAATTTAGTTGTTAATCATGTTTGTTTGATGAAGAAGGATGTCTTGACAAAGCGTCTGCCATTACATTTTCAGAACCTGGAATTTATTCAATTTTGAACTGAAATGGTTGGAGCAGGATTGAAAATCGGGCTAACTTCGCGTTCTTGTGATTGGCTCGTCTGAGCGAAGCTACCGCCTTTTGGTCAGTTTGAATCACAAACTGGGCACCGAGTAAAAATTTTTCAAGCTTCTGAATTGCCCAAACTACTGTCAAAAGTTCCTTATCTATCACTGAATATTTGAGTTCTGCATCAGTGAGTTTTCTCGATATGAATAGTGTTGGGTGGAGTACGCCTTCATGTTCTTGGAGCAGACTACCTCCTAATCCGTAATTGCTGGCATCTGTACAGAGAATGAACATTTTTTAAGTATCTGGCAACCTTAAAATAGGTGGCCTAGAAAAAATTGACAATATTTGATTAAAAGTTTTGTCGCAGTCTGCAGTCCATGTGACTTTCACAAGCATGCCCATCCACACAAAAAATAGACAATATACTAGCTTATGCTGCATTGGCTGAGCACAAGCGTAACAATCAATGAAGTTACTGTCTATTTTAGGCATGTGAAAACAACATAAAGACGAAAAGACAGTGTCATAGTAGACAAGACAACAAAAGTGTCACCTAATAGAAAAACCTACATTAACTAGGCCATATAAGAATAAATGACTAGTAAAGAAAAGAAACGATGACTGCATATGCTGAGTCATCAAAGAATGTGATAACAAATCCTAATATCAATAGGCTAATATCTGCGTGAAGCAGAATCAGGTACCAATTGTAGCCTGAGAGAATGGTGATGAAAGTATACACCATTGTCATGCTCCGTAACCAAACGAGCATCTCTATTGGTACTGAAAATAACCAACGCCTCACCATACCTGTTATTGGTAGGTGGCAACAGACGCACAAACTTAACGTCTGCAGTATAATTAAGAAAATTTCCTAGTGACTGCCATGTAGTACCTTGTGGCAGATTACATACTAGAACGGTGCGAGAATATGCACCTTTCCCAATATAGGTAATATCATTGTCACGAAACTGTAAGAAGGACGATATGTATTTCTAGTCATATAAGAAGAATTGACTTTTCCCTTTCCCATATATGTAGTATTTTTATTAGATGATGTATCATCCTGATTGACCTTAGGATGATACCTATCAGTATATAAGGCAGTAGGTTTCATGCATGTCGTATATGACTGCTTGTTAAGCAAAGGTAATACTTTGCTGACAGACTTAGTTGTCTTAATTTTATTATTCAAGTTCATGCTAACCCCACTATTATTTCTCTTTTTAGGAAAATATTTTCCCTTGTTGGCAACGTCAACCGTTTTCTTAAGATCAGTTGCACGCTGATCATGTCGCCAAGACTTATTCCCTGAATTGGCAGTATTATTCTGTCGAGGAAAGGTATATATTCCTCGGAATGATTTCCTAACATTCACTGGAGTTGTAACATTAACATTGGTGGAAGTATGTAAAGATACATCATAAGATGTAGTATCAACCTTGTCAATTTTATTGGCGATAGTTGTACATTTAGTGTCAGGGCTCTCAACAAAGGATAAATCAACTATGGTTTTGTTATTGAAATCCTCATCATGAGGAATATCTGCGTCCTCCAAAATGGTACTAAGACCAAAATGGGAAAATGCAGTGCCACATGCATTCAATTTGTTGGCACGAAATCGAATCATAGCAATGATAGCGTTAGTATTGCCATAGGGTTGCAAATTTGTCCTTTCCCAGTCCACGATTTCCTCTGGTGTGCAATCTTTGCTACCATGGATGCGTCCCAACATAAGATCAGCGACTGGATTTTGCAACATGCAAACCTTGACATTACCTGTAAAAAATGGTGTGTTAACATAAATAATGGCAGTGGGATAGTACTCGACAGTACCCCCAAAGGTAATGCATTTAACATATTCATTAGTGGAGCAACTCGGATGGACTAGTGACTGCCTAATTCCGATGGTAGTTGATCCTGAGTCTCTCAAAACGGATACCACTGTCCCGTTGACTAGTCCTCTATTGAAGATCAGAGTGCCGGTACCATCGTTTGCAGCAAGACTAACTGCTGGGATAGGATGTACGTACTTCGACCCGGTTGGGATGTCTTTCTGCAAAAGAGTTAAGCATTTTTGGCAACGATTTGCCACATCAACATCAACTTGACAACAAGACGATGAATGTACCACATTATTATTGTCTGGAATACAAGGTGGTGCACCGCTAGTCAGTGCCACCCCTGCACTGTGTTCAAACCGTTGTGGTCTATGTGAATGAGAACGTTGTCGGTGATGATCACCAGAATTATTTTGTTGTCTACCATTGTAACTCTTATTTCTGGATCTATAATTTTGATTATTATTATTCCATTTGTTACCATTGTTATTCGTATTGAAGTTATATGGTTTCTGCCAATTTGAATTTTGTTGAACGTTGTTATTTCTGAATTGAGGTGACTGATGCCTGAATTGCTGTCTACCTCGGTTGAAATTATCATTATTGTTGTAATTATTTTGTCTATGATAATGGTTGTCATTATATCTCCTATGTGTAAAATTTCTATCAAGGCTTTGAGCTCTTGATCTATCATTACCATTGAATGACATATTAGAAGCAACTGGTAATGGTTCTCTTAACTGTGTGTTTGCAAAACATGATCCCTGATGTGCGACGCAATAATTAACTGCAATTTCCTCCATAGCAGACAAAGTAGGAGGTTTGCATTCCTGTAAAAATTCACAAAGGGGTTTGCTAACCGAAGATAAAACTTTATCTCGTAAAATTAAATCTGCTAACTTATCGTAAGAATTATTAACCATAGCTAATTCCATCCATCTTTGGAAAGTCATCCGCATTGAAGCAATAAATGCCGAAAAATCCTTGCAGGAAGCATGGATTTAAATTTTTCCTTATAGCCTTCTTCAGTGAGTTGAAAATGTTTCAACAACAATGCCTTTGCAGCATCATAATTATTACCAACAGTAGGATCCATAGATTGTATGGCGGTTAATGGTTCACCAGCCAAAAATTCCCCAAGTTTTAAAACCCACAATGACCTATCAATCTTATTAGCAGTACTTATTTGTTCAAATCTTGTCAGGTAGCATGCTACATCGTCTGAATTTGGATTATAAACTGGTAGTTTAAACATGTAATAGCCTTTGGTATGCTCTGATTAAGGTGTAGGATGTGAACCTTCATTATTACTAATGGTAGCAACTTGTGCTTTTAATTTTAATTCCTCTAGACGAAGAAGTGTTAAATCTTTTTCTTGTTGCCTTATTCTTTCTTCTCGTTTCATTTTATTTTCTTCTTCAACCCGCAAAATTTCATCCCTTGCCTTCTGTTCCTTTCTCCTTTTATATTCCTTATCTTCTCGTTCTGCCTCTTCTTGCTTCATTTGAGCTTTCTTTGTTTCTTCCTTGGCTTCAAGTTCCTCTAATTCTCGTTTTCTATCTGCCTCTTCTTGCTTCGCAATTGCTTTTTGTTCCTCTAATTCTCATTTTCTATCTGTTTCCTCCTGTTTCAATTCAGCCTTCCTCTTTTCTTCTTTGGCTTCTGCCTTGGCTAGTTCCGCCACTGCATAATCACGGAGTGCCTCTCCTTTTAAAGCAAATTCTTTCCCACATTTAATAAAATATTCTAAGGTCGCCATATTAAATAATAATATATTTAATTAGTCAATTATATCAATCTTCAATATCTATATCATCTCATCTCAACCCGTAACCCGTCATGGGTCGTAGGGGTGCCATGGTGGAAGCATCAGCAGACAGGGTCCTCCACTGCTCTCTATCCTCAGCAATGCGTACAAGTGTGGAAAAACCATGTCCTGCCCATTCTTTGATGTTATCAGCCCAGGATTTTCTTTGCCTTCCTCTTCTCCGTTTACCTTCGACTGTTCCCTGGAGGATCATTTTCGAAAGGGAGTCATGACGAGTTACATGCCCAAACCAGGCAAGCTTTCGACGTTTCACTACTGACAAAAGTGGTTCTTGGTGGCCTGCATAGGTGTTTATCTTCTCTCTAACATAGACATTTGTTTTGTGCTCTTTATAGCAAATGCGCAAAATTCTTCTATAACATTTATGCTCGAAAGCCTGAATCCTTCGCTCCGTATCTGCAGTGAGTGTCCAGCTCTCACACCCATATAAGAGAATAGATAATACAAGTGATTTGTATAATTTAATCTTCACAGGAAAACTTATGTTACTTTTCCAGATCACATTCAGTCTTGTCATGGCAGCTGAGGCCATCTCAAGTCTTGTCTTGATTTCTTTACTTGATCTCCCATCACTACATATAGTGGACCCGAGATATTTAAAGGTGTTAACTTCTAACGTTTGCCCATTTAACGTAATGTTGGTCGGAATATGTTTCTTATGGCTATTCACCAATATCTTGCTTTTTTCTATATTAATTTCCATCCCATATGTTCTTGTTACTTTCTCCAGTCTAGAGGTAAGGTCTTGAAGTTCTGATTCTGTTCCAGCTATCAGATCGATATCATCAGCAAAACATAGATTGCAAAGAGGTCGGCCTCCAATTGATATGGTTGTTTTATAATCATAAAGAGCCTCCTGCATAATATGTTCTAGATATATATTAAAGAGCACTGGGGACAGGATACATCCCTGGCGAACTACTACAGTTGTTTTGAAAAATTCTCCAATGTCATTGCTTGCAAAAACAGCACTGCTTGCGTCCTTGTATAGTGCTTCAATGATATCTATGATGTTGGTATCAAAATTGAATTTTCTCATTATTCGCCATAAGCCTTCATGCCAGACTCGATCGAAGGCTTTTTTGAAATCGATGAAGTTATGGTATAAATCGTGTTGGTGCTGGAGATGTTTTTCGATCAGTAATCTAATATTGAAGATTTGTTCTGAGGTACTTCTTTTTGGTCTAAAGCCAGCCTGTTCCTCAGACAAGATTTCTTCTGATTTCTGTTTTATTCTGTTCAAAAGTATCCTCAACATCACTTTACTTGGATGACTAATAAGGCTAATGGTTCTGTAGTTCTTGCACATTTTTAGATTTCCTTTTTTTGGAAGCGGTATTATTAATGACTGCGTCCACTCTTTTGGCCACTTTTTTGTGCTGCATATCTTCTGGCAAATTGTTGTCATGATTTTTACTATATCTGGTCCTCCATATTTCAAGAGCTCTGCTGGGATATTATCCACACCCGGTGACTTCCCTCCTTTCAGCGAACATATAGCCTCTTCCACTTCTTCCCGTAATATTGCTGCATTTCCGAGTTCCCTGTTTTCACACTTAATGTTGTTTAATATGCTATAGTCAGTGTCCAGTTTACAGTTATATAATTCTTTACAATATTCTGTCCACCTTCTCATTACAGCTGTTTTTTCATTGAGCAGAGCCCCATTGCTATCTTCTATGACAGTTACCCTGGGCTGTTGGGGTTTTGATAGTCTTCTTAATGTGTCAAAAGCTGCCTTGCTGTTACCTTTTATTAGCCCCGTATTAATGGACTCACACTGATCAGCTACCAATTTTTCTTTGGCCTGTTTAATTTTCTTTCTAATATTTTTATTCACCATACTGTATTGCCATGCTGCTTCAGGAACCTCTTTCTTAACCTTTTTCATTTCCCGCCGTGTATCACATAACTTCAGAATGTCATCTGTAACCCATGGTTTGTTTATTTTCTTTCTTTTACCAAGTATTTCTGTTGCTGATTCAATGAGCACGTCTTTCATGTTCTCTGTGATTGAGTTGATATCATCCTCCAAAAAGTTGAGAGCTGCGAATTTTCCTCCAACAGTTGCCTCAAAGATTCCCGCGATTTCTGGATCTTTCAGTTTGTCTAAATTGAATCTTAACTGAGAACATCTGTTTTGATTATAGTTCTTTTTGAGTTTAAGCTTGAGCGTCATCAATACCATGTCGTGATCACTACCAATGTCGGCGCCAGGAAAAGTCCTAGTCTTGGCTTTATTAATACTGGACTTGAATCTTTTGGATACAAGAATAAAATCAATTTGGCCATGTATCTCAGTTTTCGAGGCATGCCACGTTGTTCTTCTTGATAACTTATGAGGAAATAGTGTATTTGCAAGGGTTAGTTTATAGTTGCTGGCAAATTCTAGTAACCTTAGTCCTCGATCGTTCGTTTCTCCTGTCCCAAATTTCCCCACTGTGCCAGCCCACTGACCGTATGCATCTGGCCCTATTTTAGCATTCCAATCACCTAACACGATGAGAAGATCTTTCTTTGGAATTTTCTTAATTGTCTCATCCAGATTTTCATAAAATGTATCAATTGCCTCATCCTCATAGTCAGTAGTGGGGGCATATACCTGTATGATGGAGATGTTCTTTGGATGTGCTGCAATACGTATGGTGATAAGCCTGCTATTTATTGGGGTGCAGCTGATGACAGGGTTCAATCTATCTTTATGTACAATAAAACCTACTCCATGCTGATGTTTGGACTCATCTCCACTAAACCAAATTTTGTGACCATCATCCGTTATTGTTTCTCCTAATCCTGTCCATCTGACTTCTGCTAGGCCCAGGATGTCCCATGAGTATCTAACAAGTTCATGTGTTAGTTCTCTGACTTTTCCACACGCATATAGCGTGCGTACATTCCAAGTTCCAACAACAAAACTTTCTCTAGGAAGTTTCAAGACAGGTGTTTGTACCCCATTCACTGACTTATCACTCTCAAGGGGCAATGAGAGCGCGGTCATTGTTAATCCGGGCCTCGGCCGATCCGGCATATTATTACTGAGTTGACTTTCCATATATCTATATACTCAATTATATATGCCCAATGGCCAATATGGTAATGTGACTAGCCCAGTCAACTAATTACCCATTCATATGCTTAACAACTTCACCGTAAGCTCAAAATTATACTTATTTACCAATATTTTATAACACTATGCCTTACGCAGAATAAACAACTAGTGGTTACCTGAACTACTAGCGCACTATGCTGAAATTATTTCAGTCATTAAATATTTTCAATTAATTAATCATAAGTATTATATTATCATTATTTCATAGTTATTTTATTATATTATTAATGTTATTTGAATAAGTACATGTAAAACACAGTAGAAGTAAAAAAAAATTTACAAGTACAATTTCACAATACAATCATGAATTACTGACATTAAAATGATGCTAAGAAATGAATAAAAGTACAGGAAGTGACAAACTATACAGAAAATCAAAGTAGGTCGAAGCACAAAAAATGGACTCTTTACATATGACGTCATAGTTTTACGTGTACAAAATGAGAGAAAGCAAGATTAGGCTTAACGGACATTTGACAAACTGTAGACAAAAATTTACACTTCACAGCTAAACAGATAATGTTGAATAAATTCAAGTACGAACAGAGTATGCCATTGATCAATTTTGACAATGGATCTTTCGTAAGTTGGAAATATTCAACTAGCCTTACAAGAAACGATCAGGATTTCTGCAGTCAGCCTACAGCGACATAACAAAAATCCTGATTCCCTGACCAACCGCCCGCTTGAACAACAATGACATATATGCATATTAAAAACCATGTAACACTTAAAAAATGATATCAATAAACATGTCTGTGAACGGCCAAATAGAGACGGTTTGCTTTAAAAACACCAACAATGGTTACTTAGCTTTTCGTGATCAACTATCTCTCCGGTCAGTGCTGGCATGCATCAACGGCAATGAACTGATGTTCCGAACTGTAGTTCAATATTCGATAGAACTGGGTGTTTTCTTGATTTGTTGAGTGCAGAAGATCTTGATGGCTTTTGCTTTTGAGATTTGACGTTTGATAAAAGCTGGTAACGGCCACGACTCTCAGCTTGCTAAGGTTATGACGTCAGTTTGACCTCTAGTAGTCATGCGCAGTGATTCATACTCTTCTCAAGTCACGTGAGCGCACGAAAAATGTAAACAGTTCTTGACAATGCAAATGCGTATAGTTATTTAGGATCAACATCTGTAATACTTTGTAGAAAAAAAAATTTCGATTCCCCACACCAAGGCCGCCAGATTTGTTGCGTTCGGTTTTTGATCCATTGAATAATTTGTTGAATAAACAGGAATGTTTTATAGTATCATTTCTTGTGTTCTTACTTGGTATTAAAGTTGTTCTTTATCGAGCTATTGTGCCGATTTTTGGTGTTGTTCGCGAATGGTGAGAACTGTGACCAATTCAATTGAATGGAAGCGACAACGATGCGATCCACAAAAAACAGTACATATTTATTACGACATACAATATAGTTGATTCAAGGCATCAAATATTTACATCAGATTTCTGCGCAGTCCATTACTGTCTCATATATATTACTTGATCTGTCGTCCAACGGTCTGACTGTTTACACGTAATGCCGTATGTCGGTCACCCGGTATTGAATAGCCATAGGTTTGGCGAAGATAACGATTCTGATAATCATAAATTTATACTCCCCTTTTATTCCTAATTCATGGAACTTAATCATCGATAAGAATACTCCAATATTGTATTCATAAAGCAAGATAGCTGACCCAATAGCTTATCTTCAAAGGACTTAGCGCAATTCACTCTATACTGGGAGTAATGAAGAATACGTCCGACTTGGACAAAGTTTGGAGTCTGAAGGGTACAAATAGAAGGTTGTCATGCATTAGCATACCAACGTAACACGTCATCATAATCCTAGACAACTAGCCAAATTCGCGTTCACTAACATATCATGAAGTGCAAAACATATTATATTTATAGCATCTCAATACATTACCGCGCAATTTTAAAGTGCTCACAACTGTAGCAGACGACATCCTTAAACGTGTCGTAACAGTGTGCAGTGCTGGGTTTTCAACGTGTTGTACTGCAGTTGGAATCATAGTGTCGGGCTGCTGTGGTGTGGCTAATTGATCCCTGAGCATTACCAGGCAATTTGAGAACTCACAGGCCGACGTTTTTCAGGATACAACGTGTAGGTGCTTCAGGATCTTGTTGTCTAACCCAGAAATTGATGCACGAGAAATGTGAATTCTTTTGCAACCCTCCACTATTGGCTAACAGGGCCTTTCATAGCTTTGCCATGGTGACGCAAGCCACTATACCATAAATGTCCAATAGGCTTTCTTCAAGACAAAATTTTCAAATACAGTCATTAATAAGTTTACTTATTGTGAAACTGGAGCTTCCACCTTTTTGCACAGATCTTGAATTCTCTGCCTAATTTCCAACAGGCTCAGAGTTCTTCCTCAAGAAACAGCAGATTTATTTTTCTTTGCTTTTAACATTTGTTAGACATGAGAAAGCTTGTTTATAAAGTTAAGATGAATTGCTAGTCGCAGATGAAAACTCCTACAATACTTTGAGAAATAATTTGAAATTTTTCACTGTACTTCAAAATGTTTATTTATAGCAGGGCATCTCGCCATAAACCCCTGACGATAATCTGTGGAACCCCAGGATTCCATGAAATGGCAGTTGGGACACACTGCTTTATGCACTGCCTTGTAGTTGTAAGTGCTTTGATAATCAGTTGTTCAGTGGCTGTTCTTCTAAGAAGAATGTTGAGGAGCCACTTGTGTTTTCAGTTGTCATTGTGTTTTCAGTTGTCATTCTTGCCTAACTGAAATTTCCCCCCTCCTGTATTAAGTCGATCAATACCCTTTATCTCCCCAAGGAGCATAGGCCTTCAACAAACACATGCCAAGTCTTCCTGTCCTGTGCCATCCGCTCAAGTTCTTTCCATGTATTAAGTACAGAGTCGTAAAGAAACATTTTGTTAATGCTCATTATTATTTTTTTTTTTTCGTATTTGTCCTGAATTAATGCATCTGCTGCTGAATTCTGTGTCATTGAACTTCATTTGAAGCACAGAGTAATATGGGATTGGCATATTTTTCCCATTTGGGCTTGTCTTGTGAAGACCAGCAAGATTAAATCTGCATTTTTATTTTTTTTTACCACTGCCTTTTCTATTTGTAAACTACAAACAATGAATAACAAACATTTGAAGAACCTTAATTACATTGTATGGGATTTTCCCAATATACTTTCAGGCCCAGCTGGCAATGAGAAACTGTGTAAAGCACACCACACCACAACTTTCAACAATGATGGAGACACAGTGCGTGCTCATAATAAGGTAAGTACTTGCCCATGGTATCTTTATATTATGATTTACATATTGTTTAAGCAAGGTCACCAAAGTGGAACTGATGACAAGAACCAGACAAATAAGAGATGGGAAAATGATGATGGATATGACACACATTGAGGGATGCCTGTTGATAGCATTACCATACAGTTCATGTACTGGAATCCCCAGGGTAAGTGAAACAGAGGTAGACCGAAAAATGCATAGAGAAGAGAACTGGAGACAAAAAAATGAAAATGATGATGAAGACATTGAAATACATTGAGGGGATGACATGCCCCCAACAGGAAGACTTGGCATACATTTGTTGATGGCCTATGATCCTAGCGAAGCTGAAGGGTGATGAATGAGTGATATTGCTTTAGGCTCTGTTGTTTCTTGGTCTCTGAGGAGCCAATGAATGAATAGGATTACTGCTACTTTAGGGATGCCTTAAGATGTAGCTGATAATGAGGTTGATCATCGGGCTGGCTGCCTCATCATGTAAAATAAATTGCAACAGAAAGCACAGCGGCAAGAGCACATTAATGTTTTTTTATTTTATTAACATAAATACACCCGCTATTACTCGAGGCGAAATCTCAGGTTAGTATGTCCAACCTGAGACTGATTTTACGTGAGTATCCTATTTTCCATGTACGCTGACAGGTGTCCTCTTGCCATTCAGGCAGATACTCGCCATCTTTGGAGAGAATCCATTAGAGCTGGGTCAGCTCAGGAGCCGTTCAGGTTATTCCTGTCCCTGGTTGACGACACTCTTTCAAATGTCTCGCCAGGGCTGAAATTAGTCCAGTCCAAATCCCGGTCGACGACACTCCCTCAAATGTGCTCGCCCAGGCTTGAACCTTGATCAATCAATTGCCAGTGCAGTGTCATCATCATGTGACGTATTCTTTCCAGAACGTTGTCTCCATTACAGCTGCTCTGAACGCATCACGATTCTGGGCAAGTCGACCTGCATCAGCCAAAGACAAGTTCAGCCTCTCTGTGATTTCCTGGGTCCACCGTCGTCTAGGTCGACCCCTTCCCCTTTTTCCAGGGACCATGCCTTCCATCACTGTTTTTTCCAGACTATTATGTCTTTTTATATGACCGAAAAATTTCAGCTTCCTTATTGCGATGGTATTTAGGAGCCAATGTTCCTGTACATTTAGTGAGTGCAGTACTTCTCTGTTGGTCTTTTTTTCTGTCCAGGGTATTCTCAACATCCTTCTGTAGCATTTCATTTCGAATGATGTAATCTTTTTTGCAACTGTTTTATTGAGTGTCCAAGTCTCGCAGCCGTATGTTGCTACTGGGAATATACATGCTCTGATCAGTTGTAACTTTGATGCAGGCTTTCTGCAAGGGGGTTGGCTACAGTGGTGGCATACTCTTTAAGAGGGGAAAGGAAGAATATTACTCAGGCAGATTTACTGTATTGTGCAACATCAGTTTTTCTGCTAAGTATTTACATAACCGACATTGAACACTAGGAGCAACAGATCACAGATCTGTGGAATGAGACAGTTGAAAAAAGGTAACATCAGTACAAAGCGTAGATATCAATTTCAGCAAATATTTTTGTATTATTTTTTCCAGGGATCAGAGGTGTGCCACTTTGTTCTTATTGCTGGCCAACCAATCAAGGAGCCTGTTGTACAGCATGGTAAGCTGAGTAGATGCTTGTTTGAGATTATGCCACTATAACATTATAGCATCATGGATTGCCACTGCACCACTGGTGTAAGACAAGGTGATATCCTGTCACCTTACCTTTTCATACTCCTCATAGACGATGTCATTAAGGCATGTAAGGAGAGAACAAGAAAGTACTCAGTGGGGTACTGGAAGATGAGACAGGTCTGTATTTCGGAGCTGGCATTTGCTGATGATGTTGCCCTGATTGCTAAATCAGAGGCACATCTCCAATTCAACCTGCAAGTCTGGAAGGAAGAGCTGGAGAAGAGAGGGATGGTCATAAGCAGCTCTAAAACAAAATCCATGGTGATATCACGAGAAGAAAGAAGACATCAGATTAAGCTGGGAGAACAGGTCCTGGAGCAGGTAGACCACTTTAAATACCTCGGAGCTATTATTGACCGAAAGGGAGGCATCAAAGAAGAGTTGGCCACTCGAAAAGCAGCAGCTGGGAGACTTTTTCAGGCCATAAATCGAGGATTCCTCAGCAAGAGAGAGGTTGGTAAGAAAACGAAGATGGCTGTATACCGCTCCACCTATGTCCCAGTCTTGACATATGGATGCGAGTCATGGGCAATGACTACAACCCACAAAAGCCAGATCCAAACCTCAGAAATGAGGTATCTGAGGAAGGTGGTTGAAATAACAAGAAGAGACAGGGTACGCAACCAGACGATACGTCAAGGCCTTAAATCCCACCCCCTGCAGACCCAAGTAGAACAATCCCAACTAAGATGGTTTGGCCATGTCTGCAGAATGGGAGAAGATCGGCTACCACGACAAGCATGGGAAACAAAGAGCCAGGGATCCAGACTCCCAGGACGACCCAGAGTCCGCTGGGAGGACAACATTAGACAATCTTTGAAGGACCGAGGACTAGAATGGAACCAGGCCAGGAGGAAGACAGCCGATAGGATGGTCTGGCGCTCTCTCTTCCAAACCTCTACACCTCATGGTAGAAGAGGAACGACTAAGTAAGTAAGTAAGGATTGCCACTGCTTTAAAATTTGCTGTATTAACAAGATATCAGAAAGACAGTTCAGTGACTTACTGTCACCACTACTCAAACACCAGAATACCAGATGGAAAGTAAACAACAACTTATAAGTAGTATATTCTTATCAGCTCATTGCTTTCAGTGTAAGTGTTTTGATATCCAGATTTTCAGTGACTGTTCTTCAAAGAAAAATCTTGAGAAGCCACTTATTTTGTGTTTTCATTTGTCATTCTTGTCTGTACTTGAAAATTTCCCCCCTCCTGTATTAAGCACAGAGTCATAAAGAAACATTACATTGGTCCTTGGCCAAAGCACAGGAGAGGAAAACCACATCCTGTGAGATGAGATGTTTAAGAAAACCCATTAAGGGGAGGAGCGCCAGGCATTTCTCGGTTGAAATAAAAAAAATTAAGAATTTGGGATTAGTCCATTTTCTGATACTTTAGCATCTCCCGAATCTAAATATAACAGAATTAAATGTCCAAATGCATTCTAACAATATGTATTTTGACTTTGAAAAAGGTATGGTACAGACAGATTTTCTCAAACTCGACAAAATATGTCCAATTTAGACCTGGTTTCTTTCATAGCAACCAAGCTTACACCCCTACATATTATGCATCGTTGGATTCGTCCAAATCTACACTTTACTGTAAGCAGGTCACTTATTTCGGGATTCCAAATGCCAGATAGGAAATTTATAATTTCAAAGTCAACATTTAGGGTTTCCCCTCGAATCTAAATTTTTAATTGGATCTGCGCGTTCACGTAACCGGCAATGACAAAATGGCCGCATGTTTACGGAATCTCAGTTTTGATTTGTTATTGATGTGACAATGCCTAAAAAAACGAGATGCTTTCGTTACCTCCAACTGGAATAGGCCAGAGTTAGAGATGGAAGCAAGACTTATCCTACACTGCAGGTAAAACGTACTTATTGTGACGATATAATGGTAAAAACTGGGACATTGGTACTCAGGCAATGAAGGTTGAAATAAAGCACAGCGGACCGTTTGTTCGATGCGGCCTTTGACAAGAATTTAGAGACGCAGTAAACAGGAGTAAGGGTTAGGCTTAGTGGTTGAAATGAAGCAGACAGGACCGTCTGTACGATAGTTCCTTAAATTAGAATTCAGAGATGCAGTAAAATGGGCTAATGGTTACGTTAATGTATCCTAAACCTAACCTTAACGACGTTGGCGACTTACTGGGATGACATCTAAGAAGACGGCCCACAGTGACTCATTTCAACCAGGTTTAAGAATCTTAACCTAACCCTAAACCTTACGACGTTGGCTACTTACTGGAATGACATCAAAGAAGGCGGCCCACTGTGCTTCATTTCAACCACCAGGGAGTTACATGAACTAGCTATTACGAGTAGTAGACAGTCAATTAAAAATCATCACGTTTTCCTGAGTTTACAGAATAACGGGTGACTTCTCATAACTCAGTATATTATCATGATTCTTGTAAGCATAGTGCATATTTGTTTCCTCAATTTAATGTTTGTTTCTTGTGTATTTTTATTGACATGTCACAGATGCTTATGTGTTATTTAAAAAATGCCTGCCAGACATGTGCAACAGCTGGTTATTGGTACCAGAAGAAAGATTGGAAACTTCATCATGTGGAAAGTGAAGCAAGGCTGTCATATACATTTTGAAGGTACTTACTTTTGAAACTTACTTTATGTTTCCCCTTGCCTAAGCATAGACATTCATGTAATTTATTTTGATCTCCATAAATATCAAGTTTAGAAACATATTTCATTACTTACATGTATTGTTTTGCTTCCATTGTACTTTAAGGCACAGTTTATTAATGCTTGTTTACATCTTTATTTGAAATTTTACTAATGTAAACATTTGCCTCTTTCTAGGAAGTTCAAGTGTCATGAGGCAGGTAGTGATTTGTGAAGCTGTTCTCTGACGCGACAGAAATTTTGCTACACCGTGTAAAGTGATTGTGATAGCAAAGCATTCAATCAGATCATAGCAATTAAACCATATGGCCCTAATATTGCTGAATTTAATCAAGGACCTGAGGCTGCTATATTTTTCAAGAAAGTCCTGGTACTGAACAGTGGAAAAGAGGCTTGTCGACTGGCAGGAGCAAGAAAGCGTTAAACGTCTGGTGCTCAGCTCTAAAATGGCAGAAAACTGCACTAAGAAAATGAAGGACATTTAGCACAAATCTCAACAGAAAACCAGACAAGAAACTGCAGAGGAAGCTGGATATGCTGCCGGTATGTTTTGCATGACTAGTAAGTTATTTTATTTTGCTGCAGTATTACATACTTATTTAATTATATTCTAATTATAACAAAAAATGTGATTTTAAAGAAATCATTATTCTCATACTAATTTTCTTATAACTTCCACACTTATGTATTAATTGACAAGAATAGGAACATATATTGCCCATAATCTTTTAAAACTTTTTATGTGATGGATTTTGAGTATCTGATCAAACTTATGGTTAATTGACAAAAGTAATGTAAAATTTAGTAAAATTTGTTACTATTTTTAGACACTATTTTCAAAGTCCTACAGCTTTTTTTTGTATTAAAGTTATCAAAAATCCATCACTGGAAAAGTTTTAACATATAATGATAAACATTGTGTTCATATTTGGTATTCATAGCTTAATAAATAAAAAAGCTTTAGCAAATTGAAATAGAACAAAGAATCCAATATTGCTCAGCTCTAAAACGGCAGAAAACTGCACTAAGACAAGGAAGGAAATTTGGCACAAATTTCAACAGAAAGCCAGATAGGAAGCTGCAGAGGAAGCTGGCTATGCTACCAGTATGTTCTAAATGACAAGTAAGCAATTTTTCAGGGGCAATATTACATACATATTTAGTTGTAGTCTATTTATGGAGAAAAATGCGATTTTCTCAAAATCTAATTTTCTCATCCTAATTTCCTTAAAACTTCCATACTTATGTGTTAATTGACATAAAAATTGGCACATATGTTGCCCATAATCTTTTAAAACTTTCATATTGCTGGATTTTGAGTATCTGATCAAACTTTTGATTTATTGCAAAAAGTAATGTAAAATTTATCAAAATTTGTTACTTTTTTTAGACACTATATTCAAAGTCCTACAACTTTTTTTGTATTAAAGTTATCAAAAATCCACCAATCGGAAAGTTTTAAAATATAATGATAAACATTGTGTTCATATTTGGTATTCATAGCTTAATAAATAAAAAAGCCTTAGCAAATTGAAATAGAACAATAGAATCCAATATGGCCGCCGTTTCTATGGCAACCAGTAGTGCAGTGCCATAAAGCTCTTCATTTTTCGTATCTAGTATTGATATAGGTTAAGTCTGTGCATTTTCATTGAAATCCAGCAATTAATAACGAAAATAGCATTTCAGGGTAGCTCCTCCCCTTAATGTTACTAGAAGAGACAGAATGAGAAATGGTGACATCCAAAAAATTGTAGGAACTACATCCTGGATCAAGTATGTAGAGAGACAGAAAATTAAGTGGCTGGACCACCTCATGAGAATGGAGCCCTATACATTACCACTACACACTTACAACAGTTGAAGATCTGGTTTTAGGACGCGGGGAAGGCCAAGAGGCAGAAGGATTGACATGACAGAAATCCTACAGCAACACGGGCTCACAGCAGACAGTGCGACTCACTTGGCTCAAGAATGCAGACTTACAGCTCCCTATTGTGCTTCATGGCAACAGTGGCCTGAAAATATAGTTTGTAAGCAAATACCTTGGTGCTGTTATAGACAGAAAGGGAGGCAGCAAAGAAGAGTTGACTACCTGAAGAGCAGCAACTGGGAGACTTTTTCAGACCCTAAATGGAGGATTCCTCAGCAAAAGAAATTGGCAATAAGACGAAGGTGGCTGTATACTGCTCTACCTATGTTCCAGTCTTGACGCAAGTCATGGGCAATGACTAAAACCCACAAAAATTCGCTCCAAACCTCAGAAATGAGGTATCTGAGGAAGTAACAAGAAGAGGGTCTGCAACCAGACAATATGTCATGGCCTCAAAACCCAACCCCTGCAGATCCAAGTGGAACAGTCCTAATTACGATGGTTTGGCCATGTCTGCAGAATGGGAGAAAAGTGGCTACCACTATAAATATGGGAAACTAAGAGCCAGGGATCCAGACCTCCAGAAAGACCCAGTGTGCTGGGTGGACAACATTAGACAATCACAAAAGGGCCGAGGACTAGATAGGAACCAGGCCAGGAGGAAGACAGCCAGTAGAATAGTATGTCAGTCTCTCTGGCAAACCTCATATAGGACAACTAGGACTACCAGTATCTGAGCTTCCAAAACTCCATATCTGAACATCAAGAAAAGAGAACATTCAGAAGTCAAGCTTCCAAAACTCCATATTAGAACATCAAGAAAAGAGAACATTCAGGAGTCGAGCTTCCAAAACTCCATATCTGAACATCAAGAAAAGAGAACATTCAGAAGTCGAGCTTCCAAAACTCCATATCTGAACATCAAGAAAAGAGAACATTCAGAAGTCGAGTTTCCAAAACTCCATATCTGAACATCAAGAAAAGAGAACATTCAGAAGTCGAGCTTCCAAAACTCCATATCTGAACATCAAGAAAAGAGAACATTCAGAAGTGGAGCTTCCAAAATAAGGAATAAACAGAGGTCACCTCAAAGGTTGGGATCATGGGGAGAATACCTTTGCTTATTGACTATATTAAGTAACAAGTTTAGCATCTAACCAGGGAAATTGTACAAAATATTATTTCCTAGGTATTCATAAAACAGAATAGTTTTGTGACTATGTTTAATTAAATAATAGAATTTTAATACTGACTTTACATTATGAGGTTGCCAGCCTCATGCACAACCTCATATCAGTCGCCTTGTACAACATACCTGAAGGTAAAAAAAAAAAGGATACCGTTACACGCACATTGAGACATATTGGGAATATGGTGTTAGGCCCATATTTTCTTGACCATCGGCACACTAGGGGTTATGTGGTCAGCATCATGCCGGCCGCCTTAACCTTCCCAGAGTTGCTGTGGTACCCAATTCATGAGGCTGGGTCAACCCCGGAGCCGTTTGCGGTCTAAAAAAATCCCACCTCAACTGGGGATCGAACCATGGACCACCAAGCTAGGAAGCCAGTGCACTAACCACTGCGCTGTCGTGGCTCCCATACCTGAAGGTGCAGTGGTCATAATCTTTTTTTGTCTCTTCAGGGACCCTGCCAATTAAACATTAGCTTACACATCTGTGGTTAATGCAGCATAACCTTTCATTATAATATATTTGGTACATAAGTGTACACATTTATCTTACTCTTTCTATAAAGATGTTTGGATTATAGTCAGGATTCATAATCATCCTTGCCCTTCTTCAGCTGCCCCAGGAGCATAGGCCTTCAACAAACTGATGTGGTGTCCTCTTCCATGCCATCAGCTCATGGCCTTTCCATCTTTTCCTCGCCCCTTTCATTTCTGTCTCCAGTTCTCTTCTTTGTGTATTTTTTGGTCTCCCTGTTCCACTCTTACCCAGAGGATTCAAGAACAAGGACTGCCTTGTGATGCTGTCAGCAGGTTTCCTCAATGTATGTTTTATCCATTGCCAGTGTCTTCCCCTAATCTCAGAAGGATTACAGCGTTATTTTTGTTCATGTGATTCAAGATATAATCTGTACTCAACAGCCAAACATTTAGACACAAACTGCGCATGAATCATTTTACATGTGTTTATACCTTCTCCACAGGTCCATTTGTGATGACTACCCAACAAGAAATTAAACAGGCTTTCACTGACTACCAGAATGGACAAAACGGATTTGAGAATGCTAGGACATGGAATTCAGACTACGTCACGTAAGAAATCATGCGAACCTTGGGGCTGTGTTATTTAAGACCATGTCATCTATTCATATTTAACAGCTGGCAAGATGTAGTTTAACAGTACAGTCCGGCATGTTGCCTGTGTTTGTTTGGAATACAGTGGATCATAATAATACATTTTAAAGGTGTGATTGTGTTCGTATTAGTTCAGCTTTTGCAAATGCATATTCCACTGTATTTTTTTTTTTAATAATTCACAACCAAGAAAATTGTTTCAAACAGTGCAAAATGTAGGACTCACACTACACTGCTGAATATCTCATTATTTGTCAGTTATCTGTTTGTGTTGTTATCTTTATAACATGTTACATTTGTGAAATTTTAGTAGCAACAGCCATTTAATGACTAAGTAAGTTTGCTATGCATCTAAATTTATCTAGGCCTTCCGACAAGTCGGAGGAACAAAGAACCAGTTATTATGAAGATGAACTATACCATTTCTTTTTTAGCACTCTAATCTAAACTTAACAACAAAGACAACAACCAAAAAGCTACAGACTTTCATAAATGGGTGCTTACGTAGAATAGAAGGATTAAAATGGTATGACAAGGTTACCAACGTGGAACTGATGAAAAGAACCAGACAAGTGCCAGTGGAACAAGAGATGAGAAGAAGACGCTGGCGATGGATAGGACACACACTGAGGAAACCTGTTGATAGCATTACAAGGCAGTCCTTATTCTGGAACCTCAGGGCAAGAGAGGCAGAGGTAGACCAAGAAGCAAACGGAGAAGAGAGCTGGAAACAGAGGTGAAAATGATGAGAACATGGAAAGAACTTGAGATGATGGCACGTGACAGGAGGACATGGCATGTGTTTGTTGAAGGCCTATGCTCCTTTGGGAGTGGAGGGTTATGAGTGAATCTAAACTTAATTAGGTTTTTGTTTAAATGTATGTTTTTAAATGCTGAAATATGTATGCATAGCAATGGAAGATTTAAAACTTTATATCATGCCCACTTTCTGCATTGAATCATACTCATATTTTCTCAATTATTTTGTTATCTAAGATAAGCACAACTGCATACCTGTCAACCTGTATGAATTGTTCGTACATTGTAAGGATTTTTGATACTTTTAGCAGTGTACGGCCGTACAGACTCGTTGTACGGATTTTTCTCCCCCTCCCAAAAAAAAAAAGGCTAGGGCCATGCCCACACATTACCTAATTCTAATGTCTAACATTTCGGCACTGATCCTGTCATTTCACAACAGACTGTGACTATTAAACAATCATCAGCATTTCTGAGTAAGATTGACACAGTTATTCGCTTTGGGGGCTTTGAATTGTATATATAAATCCTGACATTTCTATAACAATAACAATGAAAAACGCAGACGTGAACTGTCACACAAATTGTAATAATAACATCAAAGTACATTCACACACTGCTTAACTACACTCAAATTGGTTGTTTAAATAGTAACGGATGCATGTCAGTGCTGAACAAGTAGTTTAACACTGAAGAGCCAGACACTTTGCCACACTGGGGAAACTTATTGTAATGATTGGATGTCCTGATATTTTGCTTGGGGGGAGGGGGACTTAACTGTGAAATGAGTGACCTTGTTATTTTACTGCCTATTGTTTTGACGATTTGATGACCTGTTATTTTTTCTACATTGTGGGGGGAAACTTACTGTCATGATTTTGGAGTCCTTTCTTTTATTTACTGTCGTGTGGGGAAAAATATTGTGATTGCAAGAACTTCTGTTATGTTGCTGTCTGTAGGTGGAAACTTATTGTGATGATTGCATGTCCTTTAATATTGCTCTCTGATAGTTTTGGACAAATTTTTGGATACTTTTTAAAAAATATTTATAGTAATAGTGTCTGGTCCTCTCTCCTTTGATCCACTGGGAGGACAACATTAGGCAGTCTCTGAAGGACCAAGGACTAGAATGGAACCAGGCCAGGAGGAAGACGGTCGATAGAATAGTATGGCGCTGCCTCCTCCAAACCTCTACCTCATGGTAGAAGAGGGATGACTAAGTAAGTAAGTGTTTAGTAATAGTGGGTGATCCTAAGTTTCCATTTGAGTTTATGCAGATGTTTGGTTTATGAAGGTAGCAGCATAAACTAAAGCAGTGTTTTTTTTGTGTCTTGTTTTTAAGGCAATTTTTTTTATTGAGAGACAGCAAGATTACAGTCCGGGCTTACTTAATTTATATATATATATATATATATATATATTATATATATATATTATATATATATATATATATATATATATATATATATATATATATATATATATATATATAATATATATATATATATATATATATAATTATCACACACTGTATTATTGTGTTATTGTTGATTCATGTTGTCAGCCTGTAACATAAGTAGAATTTTCATTCTCTCCATCACACTTCTTTATTAATATGCAAACTAGGTGTTAGTCAGAAATTATGATTTGTTGAGAATTCATTTTGTCAGAATTCTTCCCTGTGGTTATAATAGTTAAAGGGGCGAAGTTCAGGGCACTACACATATTAGGTATTCCTTCACCTGGCTATATCCTTTGTAACTACTTTTATATTTTATTCTTCCAGCTTCTGGAGTTTTATGTCCTTTTACTGCCATGTTTCATAGGGCTTTCAGTATTTCACAACATTTATTTTTACTGTAATTATTAAATAATATTTTGTGCATAGTTTATTATACAACAAGGTTTAATTCTTTTATAAAATAAACCTTCACTGTGAAGATCCTTAGTGGGCTGAGCCACTTAGAGAGGAAGAACTGGACATTTTTCTAACAGCTCACAAGAACTGGACATTTTTCTAACAGCTCACAAGAACTGGACATTTTTCTTACAGCTCACAAGAACTAGACATTTTTCTAACAGCTCAACTCAAATGAAATTTTTGTTATGTATACAACAGAAAAAAGTAATGTTTTTTCCTCTTCTACAAACAAACTTTACCTGAAGGACTGTGAATAAGTATTGTAAACTAAGGTCCCCATGTGAGTGTATGTATATGCAAATGCGCATGTATATTTATATTCTTGTGGATGGTGATGGTGCAGTTAACTGAATGATATTGACATATCACTATGCTAACAAAGATGTCTGCAAGAGAGACATGAGAACACTGGACATAAATCCAGCAACCTGGGAGGATGAATCACACCAATTGGCGATGCTAACTATGGTGCCACCTCAGATTGGGCGAAAAGAAGCTCTCACAGCAAGTAGAAGAGAGGAGAAAACATCGAAAGGAACAACAGGAAAATAAGCAGCTGACAGCTGTCACCTCAGGGAAGCATTCCCATAGTCGGTTATGACTGAAAGGGCTATTATTATTATTATGCTAACTTTACTATTGTAACCAGAAACTTATATATCAGTCTATTTATCATGTACTTTTGACACTACAGGGTGATAGACATGTCATTTCCTGTTTTTAAAAATGAAAATAAAGAGAATTAACCGTAATTTTATTGCATTAACATGACAACTCATTGTGAGATCCGACCTGTTCAACAACATGACCTCAAAGCTCGCAGCAATATTTGCTCTTTTTTTTTTTTTTTGTAATGCTAGTTTATTGGAAATTTGACATTTTATTTTATTCCTGCAAATAAAACTTATATTTCTCATGTGGCAGTTATTACTTCATCTTGTTCTGTTATTTGTTTCGTGTATATTTAATAGATAGAAGTAAGGATATAACAATTTTAATTTAAAACCTTTAGCACACTGCATTAAAATGGCGGAAATTTGCCCTGCCACTGCATTCTTTTTCACAACGCGCCCTTTTTTATAATGGGTGACTTGTAACGTCTATAGTTTCTTGGTCAATGGCTATAATTTTTGGAATGTATATAAATTCATGAATCTGTTGATATAAGTTTTGTTGGTGTATATGTTAGATGTGATAGGAAGAGAGGAATGGAAAGATGAAAAAAAAAAAATTCCAGAGGTAGCCTGTCTTGGAGTCAGCTAGGCCCCAGGCTTTCATACCCCACTTAGAGGGTTTGTTAGGCATGTACTGCATAAGACTGGTCCTACCTTTGAAAGCTATCATACAAATCAAATGACGATCTTTTCGTTACACCCATCATCAGTAGCAAAGCAACAAATGCCCTCATCTTGTCAGCAGTGACATTCGTCCACAACGTCACATGGGATGAGGCACCCGCATCTTGCCCTTTCTGTTCACTAACCTGACTGGCGTAACGATTAGTTTCCATTACTAACGTGTTCATAACATCATCTGTGATGAAGAGACGGAATACATCTACCTCAGAGATGTCATCGGCAACGCCCACAGGTCCCACAACTTCATCAAAGTTGTGGAGCCAGCCATGGTTGTATGCAGAAGGGGCCCTGGGAATATCAACTTCATCAAAACCATCAACAACACTAGACATACTACTGTCGTCCCCATCTCCGCCATCACCCATATTCTGAGAACCGATATCAGCGCTAGTAAAGCCAACAAACTCATCATCTAAGTCAGAATTCATGACAATTTCAGTGAAAATGGCAGCTTGTTCCATGCTGATTGATTTCGATTTGAAAAATGCACAGAAAAATAAATGCTAACACAAATATAGATCAGAATAGGAAGTGAACTCTTTCGCAAATAAGATTAAAACCGCAGCATGCTAAAGTTAAAAACGGAGTAACTTTTGAAGTCACCATGTGTCTCTACTATGTGATCTTTATAATGGCATCAGTTTTCTTTTTTTGTGTTAGTAAAGAACTTTCAACACAGGGTTTGTGTATATTTTCTTTTTTCTGTCCTCTGTTAAGCTGGCTGGTCTCAATGGCTTTAACCTGTCTTTCCTCACTCCCCCCTACACACACAAACACATAGTCGTGCTTTTAATCACCATCATCCATCCATCTTTTCTTGTTCACCCTTGAACAAAGGGCTGCAAGTGTGCAACCATCATTTTACTTGTTTGCTCCCCATGGAGCTTTGAGCCACTTCTGCAGCAGCTATCTTCCATAATAGGATGCCCTGCACCAAATCATTCTTGTGCTCTTGCAGCATTGGTTTCTGTATTGATTTGTTTTACATGATGGCACTGCCAACTCCCTGCACAATCTCATATTAGTCACTTCTTATGAAATGCCTGAGGGAGCTTATTCTTCTGTGTCTCCATAGAGACCTCAGGGAATTACACGGGGCGAACTGCAAATGTCGCTCGCCTCCAGTTTTCTTTCTTGGCAGAATAAGATCAAATTAGATGACTGTCTTGCTGTGGCGAGAAAAGGTTAAGGTATTTCTATAGCATATACTGCCATAGGGGCGTGAAGTGTTAGAGATGTCACCTGTACTAGATTTCGGCTTTATGACGTAGGATGACTAGTTCCTTCCCTCACTGCTTTTGCCTTCCCTAACTCTATAAAGTTGGGTGACCATTTTTACAGCTGGGTAGACTGGAACATGATACAATTTAGTTTGGAACCCAGTCCCTGCCATGAGAAGCAAGTGCTTTAACCATCAGACTCTTAATAACTATGATGATACGCTTGCTAAGATACTTTCAGCCCACCTCTTGGTCTTCTGTTTCCAATATGACACTGTTGACCTCTTGCCCCTTTAGCCTTATCATGGTGGCTCCATGCTCCATCAGGAGCTCAAAAGAAAATGAATGAATACCATTTCCAGGGATGCAAAAGAATTCATGCCTCATGCTTGAGTTCCAGGCTTAGACTACTAACCAAAACCCTGAAGCACTTCCATCTGGTGCATCCTGGAAACAGGCAATCACAAGCGTTCTCAGGTTGCTTGGCCAATGCTCGCGGATCGATTAGCCACAGTAGAGCAGCCCAGCATTATGGTTTCCACTGTGGTGCAGCAGGTTGAGAATACAGTACTTGGGAGAATTACTCCAACCCCAGACTTAACTCCAGCTTTTACCTGGTCGACTGCAGGAATTCCACAATGGATGATAACAGGTGAAGACAGCTGTCAGTTCTTCAGGGCAGCACAGTATTTTAGCCATGCATATTTTATCTGCACAGCTCCCTTGGATGGCAAGGAATTCACAAGTATGCTTCTTCCTCCCCCTTCCTCTCTCGTCTAGCTTACAACCATATGTGAGATTCCTTTAAATGCATGGCGAGCCAGGGTAGAATACCCAGGAAAGAAACTGGAAATCATGACTCCAATCCAACAAGTTGCAGAATGGCAGAAGTCACTGGACATCTCTTGATCAACACTGTAGGTAATACCAAGGAAATAAACTTGGCAATGGTTGTGAAAGAGTGACAAGCCAATCAGCCCTAGTTAAACATCATTTACAATTATCTTTGTTTTTGTTCCTTCTCTTTTTGTGTAATTTTATTTTTGGGGAAGTCTTTTTCTCTCTTACTATCTGACATATGCCTCATCTATATACATTGTCAACAAAGTTTAAACTGTATTACTTAAAATTACATGAAAGCATTCAACATTTTAGATTCACCATTACTTAAGATAATATAGCTGAGTCCTCCAATACCAATACATTTCCTGCTGCTGCACTTTAAAATCTTGGTTGTGCTGGACAATGTGCAGTAAAAACTGCTTTGATGTCACGAAATTATAATTGCCCTGTTGTCTTCAGATTATATTGTCATGCCATTCTGTTGTCCTGTGGAGCAGTACTGCTCTGCTGTCCTAAGACTGTGTTGTGACACTGATATAGTGTCTTGAGATTGTTTTGCAGCAATGTCAATCTCTTTCTTTCTCTCTCTCTCAAAGATACATATCTACACACAATAACTATGAATTGGCAGTGGTGCACCACTTCACATACCTGGGGTCTATCATCAATGACAAACTCTCTCTAGACACAGAAATTGACAGCCGCATTGGCAAAGCTGCAGCTACCTTTGCTCGCCTCACATCGCGTGTTTGGGGAAACTCCAAACTCACAATGAAGACCAAAGTTGCAGCATGTAACGCCTGCGTCCCAGCACACTTCTGTATGGTAACAAGACATGGACAACCTATGCTAAGCAAGAAAGAAGACTCAATACCTTCCATCTACGATATCTGCGCCACATCCTCAGCATTTCATGGAAAGATAAAGTGACATATGTGGAGGTGTTGTCACGTGCTGGCGTTCAAAGCATGTATACACTGCTTAGACAGCGCAGACTACGCTGGCTTGGCCATGTCCGCCACATGGAAGATGGCCGCATCCCGAAAGATATCTTCTATGGACAACTGGCAGATGGCAAAAGAACAGTTGGGTGACCGCAGCTGAGATTCAAAGATGTGTGCAAGAGAGATATGAGGGCACTGGACATAAATCCAGCAATCTGGGAGGATGAAGCTGCCAAGTGGTGATGCTATCTGCAGCGCCACCTCAGTTTGGGCAAAAAGAAGCTCACACAACAAGCAGAAGAGAGGAGAAAACGTCGAAAGGAACACCAGGTAAGTAACCAGCTGAGGGCTGTCACCTCAGGGGTGCATTCCCATAGTCAGTTATGACTGAAGGGGGTTATTGTTACACATACAGTGTTTGTCAGCTTTCTTGTGACCAAAAATGTATCGTCATCATTTCCCTTTCCGCTTCTTAATGGAGCATGGAGCCACCACTGGTCTCAACCACTGGTCTCTATGCAAGTCTGCAACAAGGCATTCATGTACGCTCACAGCCGTGGTTTCTGTACGTTTGTTTTACATGATGAGGTTGCCAGTCCTACACACAACCTCATATTAATCACCACTTACAACATGCCTATTCTTTTTGCATCTCAGAGACCCCCGGGGAAACCATACGGGGGACATACTCATCACATAATAACATCACTTCTAATCATATATGCTGCTTGCAACTAATAAATCTACAATGACGACACAGAGATAAGGAGTCTTGGTTATGGTACATTGACAGATCTTTTATTGTGAGAGTGTAGACATGGTCAACTGTGTCTGTACAAACTACAGCGTGCACATAGGTTATTACCGATTTAAAACATACATCAAGTTACTATCATTGTGAACAACATTCTTATTCCTTTCTTTTTTAATTTTAAAAAAAAATTCATGACGTACCTTTGACTGGTTATTCTAATTTAACAATAATAATTTACACTATAATTTAAATACAAACTGCAGGGTGACCGAAGATTCGCTTCATAATTTTAAATTATTATTTCTTCACTCTCGTCTAATTTAAATGAAACAAACATCCAAAAAAAAAAAATTACTGTCATTTTATTGCATAACATTCTATGTCACATCAACATTGCAACTCAGCTTAAGATCCCGTCTAATCAACACATGAATTCATAGTGGGCTGCAATTTTTTTTCTGTTTCTTGCAATGTTAGCTTATTGGCAGTTTTATTTTATTTTGTTTCTGAGAATAAAAAAAGAAAAAGTAATAAATAAAAATTATTTGCAGTTTTATTTTGTTTTGTTTCTGAGAATTAAAAAAGAAAAATTAATAAATAAAAATTATTTGCAGTTTTATTTTGTTTTGTTTCTGAGAATTAAAAAAGAAAAATTAATAAATAAAAATTCCGTTTTCTTCTTCGTACACTCTCAGGCGTCTACTTGAATATTTTCAGGGAAAACAGTGGTCACCTGGAGGTTATTTGCATCTCCATAGAGTTTTTTCCAAAAATTCTGTCAAATGGGAGTTATTGCTCCTGATTGTGACCTTTCTTTCATGTATATCAAATGGATACAAGTGACGATATAAAAAGAGAAAGTGACTTTTGACACTTACTTACTCGTTCCCCTTCTACCGTGAGGTGTAGAGGTTTGGAAGAGAGAGCGCCAGACTATCCTATCGGCTGTCTTCCTCCTGGCCTGGTTCCATTCTAGTCCTCGGTCCTTCAAAGATTGTCTAATGTTGTCCTCCCAGCGGACTCTGGGTCGTCCTGGGGGTCTGGATCCTTGGCTCTTTGTTTTCCATGCCTGCCGTGGTAGCCGATCTTCTCCCATTCTGCAGACATGGCCAAACCATCTTAATTGGGACTGTTCTACTTGGGTCTGCAGGGGTAGGATTTAAGGCCTTGACGTATCATCTGGTTGCGTACCATGTCTCTTCTTGTTACTTCAACCACCTTCCTCAGATACCTCATTTCTGAGGTTTGGATCTGGCTTTTGTGGGTTGTAGTCATTGCCCATGACTCGCATGACTTTTGACACACCCTGTACAACTCTATATGATATAAAAATAGAAAGTCAAAGTGACTTTTCACTCACCCAGTACAACTAACTCTCTATTCGATATAAAAATAGAAAGTGACTTTTCACTCACCCTGTACAACTAATTCTCTACAAAATATAAAAATAGAAAGTGACTTTTGACACACCCTGTACAACTCTCTATATGATATAAATATAGAAAGTGACTTTTCACTCACCCTCTACAACTAATTCTCTATACGATATAAAAATAGAAAGTGACTTTTCACACACCCTGTACAACTAACTCTCTATCACTTGGTGGACATAATATAAACATCTTGAGATTTGCTGATAATACAGTCTTATGAGCGAAAAAAAAATAAGTGAAACAGAGTTACTGGAAATGACTTCTACAACAGTGACAGAAAGTAAATATAAAAGACTTATCCTAAATAACAAAAAGGCATCTTAAAAAAATATTCAGCTGTAAATGGGAATCTGACTGCTCTTGAGTTGGGGAAGGCAACGGCAGCGAGGAAAAGAAGAGGTCACCATACATCATAAATTCGGACCTAGTAGGGTGAAGTCTCCACTTGTCATGGGTCATGTTATCTATGTAATTACAGTGGAACCAAAAATTGTTGCTACCCTGTGAAAATGTTAAACTTTAAAAAAAAATGTAAGTATTATTAAGACTCCAAATTAAAAAATAGATTTACTCAGTGAATCTAATGAGAGACCTGCTGCAACAAATTTTGAGCGATTTTACTGAAATTAGGTGTCAAAGCCGATAATCGACAGCGAACGTTTTATGAGGTGTCAAGTCTTGTTTCTCTTTTTTCGATTTTGCGTCCCAATATCGGGTACACCCACATTCACATTAACACGTCACAAATGGTAACAGTTTACAAACCGCTTTAACTGCTATATTAGGGAAAGGGTCTAACAAACTAGCCCACAGAACGAAGACAGTGGATAACTAACAAACTTTTCTTGCAGCGATGTGTCACAAGAGACGTCAATCAGTCCTCCTTGTGTGAACAGGACAGAGGATGTTTAGTTTTTAAAGCAAGGGTTAGCTATCCACCTGTAATTTTCAATGTCCGTGGTGACTAAAAAATATTCTTTAACACATTAACTACCGAACTGAAAAACACACTGTGGCCGAATTAAATTTTTTTCCCATTTTCATCCTGTAGGTGTATGCACAAAGTAAGCAGTAGTTTTCGTAATTGTTTACAGATTTGTATGAATTACACGTCATTTTAAAGATAAATGAATGTACTACAGTTGACATTCAAAAATCCGGCCATCGATAATCCGGTTCCTTCAGATTTCCGGCAAGGATTTCGGAGCGCATTTTTTTAATTTACCGCGTTGGCGCGCCACTGTTTTCTGGAGCCGTTTATGTTTTGATGCAGCTGTTGAACTAAAATTCTGTAGAACTGTTTTATTTAGTTGATGAACATTAAAATTTCATTTGCTTTTCATTTAGTTTTTAATTTTCTTTCTTTAAAGGACTGTACAGGTAGTAATTTTCTGTTAAATATATACAGCATATATAAGCATAAAAAATCCAGCATTTTCAACAATCCGGCACTCCTCAGGTCCGGAGGTTGCCGGATTTTTGAATGTCAACTGTATTACAATAAGCATCATTTATAACTCTAACAGAGGTTGTTGCTATTTAACGGCCATCTGATGGCCGAGGACTTGCAATATTTTCACAATTACAACTGCTTTCTATCAAAACCACTATTTCAATAAATAAGCACACCGTTTTCACTCTTGTCCTCATCGCTAGATCTATCAGTCAATTGTTGAAACACGTTTCTAGCCTATTCAGCCGTTAGACAAGATGTAAAAGCATTGTGGTCCTATCACTAGTTGCCATGGTACACAGTTTTACACGATTTGGTAACTGAAACGCTGAAAAATATGAACATAATATCAATTTTCCAGTGTTCTACAACAACCATGCTTTGGGAATTTGTTTTCTGGTGGCAATTTAAAATCTTGAACCAGATCAGAAAGTGTTTCAGTACATTTTTCATTAGTTTTATTATTAAAAATAGATCGACGCTCTGAGCGGCTAGCGGTCCAAATGGTCCCACCGGCTCGCAGTAGTTAATGTGTTAAAAGAGACTGACAGCTGCGTGAGGTGGTCAGATACTGCTTTCTGTACGTCTGAGTGTGCGGACATATTTTTTCAATAAGATGATGCAACAGTATCAAACATACCATACTGTCCTGCTTCGGCTCTCTTTTTCCAAAGAATAATTTTAATCTTTGAATGCAAAGATTTTGGCCAGGAGGAAGACAGCTGATAGGATAGTATGGTGCTTTCTCTTCCAAACCTCTACACCTTACGGTAGAAGAGGAATGAGTAAGTAAGTAAGAATGCAAAGATTTCATCATTAGCCATGAAAAGATTTTTTTTTTACCTAGAAGTAATAGATTCAGTGCATTCTGTTTATTACATGTCAGAAAGTTATGTCATATACATTTTAATTACTAGATATAAAGTGGATAAATCTTTGCAGTTTATCTTGAGCTGTTTGTCTTGTGTTTTCAGCTTAACGATCAGAAATAAACACTACCATTTCGGAGCATAAATCAAAGACTGTCACCATAATAATAGATATACAAATATCTTGTACTTGCATACATCATTTAGAATATAAATGATTTTGCAATTAGCTGATAAATATTTTACTAACAACTTACTTACTCTACTTAATTTTTGTCCTTCCACTGTTATGGTGAAGCGTGGTGGGATGCAGAAGTTTGCGTCCTTGAGCCAAGTGTGTCAGACTGGCTACTATGAGCCCGTGCTGTTGAAGGATTTGTGTCACATTGTCTATCCATCTGCCTCCTGGTCTTCCCCATGCACTGAAACCAGATCTTCTGCTGTTGTGGGCAGGTAGTGGTAATGTATCAGGCTCCATTCTCATGAGATGGCCAAACCACTTAATTTTCTGTCTCTCTACATACTTAATGCAGTATGTGGTTCCTACAATTTTTCTTATATCATTTCTCATTCTGTCTCTCCTGGTAAATTAATAACTTTTCTTAGGCACCTCATCTCACATAATGTGATTTCCTCTCCTGTGCTTTGGTCAGGGACAATGTCTCACACTGACAGCACAGAGCTGGAAAGAATATACAATTTATCAGCTGTTGTTTAGTTTCCATACTGATATTTGAATAGTGATGAAAGTTGGTAAGTCACTGCACTGACTGTTGACATCCTGTTCCAATTTCTCTCTCAAGTCTTCCATTTTCTGTAAAAATGCTTTCCTAGGAACTCTGGAACCTATTTAAGCTTGATGTTATTGATCTGTAAGAACTAAGCATATGAAAATATATTTGGCAACATACTTAATTTAAATAACTGTTATCATCATAAAACTAAGTATTGAAAGGTTATTTAACATATCATCTCTCTGAATAATAGAATGATTATTTAAGGCAATAATGCTTATTTTATTTTCAGTGGCCTTACTGTATATACGATAACTTTAATGCATAAAAAATGATAATTAGTACAGCGAGACAACATTTTTACACTTGATTAGCCTCAACTAGTTTCAGATCAGCCACAAGCGAAATATGGTCTGATGGATAAGAATAAGAAGGCAAAAATCCAGGACCAATCTCTTCTGATGTTGGTAGCCTGAGTAATTGGGTGACTCTGAAACGTGCGGCAGAGAAAAACAAATAGTCTATTGTATGACAGACTTCTGTTTGACCATGACCCCTCTTTCCAGCTCGCACTTTCCAAGTAGTGTATGGGGGCTCATCACCATCAATGGACAAGAGTGTGTACGCACTTTTCAGCCCCAAGTGGCTAGTCTTTATTACACTTACTGCTTTCGCTTGAGGGTCTGCATTAAAATCACCGCACAAAATTATTGGAATTCCTGCAGCCTTTTCTCTCAGGAGCTTTCCTAAGTACTTCCCTTGCTGAAATCTAAGTTCATCATAGCCCAGCTTAGATTTCAAGTGAGTGGCTACACAGATAAAATCTTTGTCCTTCAGGTGCCCCTTTAAACCCCGAAATGTACACATTAAGGCCACCTGGTTAGTTTCTTCTCTATTATCATCCAGGAGAATTACATTATCTTGGCGAAGAAGTTTGAGCTTTGACTCACGCCAGAAAATAGCACAACCATCTGGTCCATCGTTGTTTGCTTGATACAAGCAAGGGGAGTCAGGCTTGGGGCAAAAGCAGCCTTTAAAACCAAGCTTGCTAAGATGCTCATCGATGAAGGAAAAATGATCCACCTCTTCTAGGCAGTAAATGTCTGCCAAATATGACAGCAACTCTTCTAGAATGTGAAATTGTCTGAACTGCCAGTCAAGAGCACGAGGTGGACACAGGATGAATCCATCACTTGTCTGACACAGACCTAAGGAAGACATAATTCATTTTCAATCACAAGTTTTAACATCCATGTCATATTACATCACACAGTCTACAAGCAATGCTGGATTTCTTTATTTAAATAACTCTTAAGAACAAGAAAATCCATCAATTTTGATGAAGTGCCCAAGGTTCTCCAAGGTACCCCCAGGAATAAGCTTATCAGTGGTTGAGAACTACAGTTATATGCCAAAGCATGCTTAATTTTAAATGAATGTCATAAAATTATGAATTTAAGATTTTATTTTTAAACATAATACAATCTCTCTGTGTAATAGAATGCGTTTTTAAGGAAGTATTGCTTCATGCTCTTTCCAGTGACTTTACTGCATAAATAACAACCTTATGGTTATACAGATGTAATATGTGGTTAACGCTGGTCTCTCGCGAAAAAGGTACCGGGTTCGATTCACAGTATCAACACGCTCCAGTCTACCCAACTGTAAATGGATACCTGACTTTGCTCTTAGGGAAAGAAAAGGCAGAGAGGAAGGGAACTGGTCACCCCACCTCTCGATGCTGGACCTAGTATAGTGAAGTCTCTAACACTTCACTCCCCTACAGCAGTCTCCACTACGGGACCACCTTTAACATGTGGTTAACCTCCACTTTAACACCAATGAACCAGTCATATTATGACATAACTGGTGCCAGTAAAAATAGCACATGACATAACATAAAGCGGCATGAGAATTCTGAAGACCTCTGGTGCTTGATTTTCGTGGGAGTAAGAATTTAGCAGCAAGCAATTAAAGTAACTCTGATGGCACAGATACTGGATTAATATCTATTCCTGCCAAACCACACATGGCTTCTAAGTAAATGAACTTTTGGTTTAAGTTACACAACAATGTGAAGAATTTTTAAGAAAATTGCAACTGGTTTTATACTTAACTCCGGCTTTTACCTAGTTGGCTGTGCACAGGAGGATTTCATAATGAACAGGTGACAGATAGGGGGGCTGGGAGGTGACTCTGAGCAGCATGTGATGATTCCTTAGAACAGCCCACAACTAGAGCACAGAATTGTAGCTCAGCTTTTCAGGAGAGCCCCCATAGATGGCAGGGAATGCTTAGAAAGCTGCCTCACTTCCCCCTTCTAACTTGAAACCAGATGTGAGAATCCTTTAAATGCAGCATGCCAAGCCAAGATAGTGTACCAAGGAAAGCAACTGGAGGTCATGACTCCATCTCAAGTTTGGTAGAAGAGCCACACTTAAAAACCTAGATGTAGATAATGGCAAGGATTGTTTCACTTGGCAATGGCTGTGAAAGAGCAACAAGCCCAGCAGCCCTAAACAACAACAACTGTTTTTACAGGTTATTAAAATGATATTCAGGAGTAGCATTAAATGTTCCATTCACCGAATGCAGATTTCCTATGCATGCATAATAATATACTGCCTTTTATTAACACAGGAGCAGTGGAAGCGCACTGGCTTCCTAGCTCGGTGGTCCATGGTTCGATCACCAGTTGAGGTGGGATTTTTTAGACTGCAAATGGCTCCGGAGTCGACCCAGCCTCATGAATTGGGTATCAGAGCAACTCTGGGAAGGTTAAGGCGGCCCGCGTGATGCTGACCACATTACCCCTAGTGTGCTGATGGTCAAGAAAATATGGGCCTAACACCACATTCCCAATATGCCTCAATAGGCGTGTAACGGAATCCTTTACCTTTTTTTATTAACACATCCGGCATGATACTGACCACATCACCCCTAGTGTGTGCTGTATGGTCAAGAAGATATAGGCCTAACACCATATTCCCAATATGCCTCAATGTACGTTACAGAATCCTTTAAAAGCATAAATTTCTATCTATGTGCATATTCTTAACAATGTTTATCTCGGATTCTAATATGCAGAGGAAGGCATGAAATTTCAAGTCTTAGGGCACTAGCCAGACTATCAAATTTGATCACCGCTGCTTGCACGCATGCATGCACACACATTTAATTTTTTTTTTTAAAGTTAGTTGCTTATCCTTTACAGGATGTGGCAATCAACCCCAGCTTTTATTGGCTGTTTGTGATTTTTCTAGGCAATTTTTTCATTCAGTGCCATTGCTTTCTGAATGGTACGGCGCTTATACCATTGTTAAAAATCCACACAAAGCGATCTGCTACCAAACCGCCTGCAGCAGGTTTCGAACCTGGTATATCTGGATTATGAAACTGCGTTCATATCCATTAGGCCACAGACGCTGACTAAAATAATTTTTAAAAATGTGTTTGTAATGCTATGTTGCACGCATACATTATAAATATCATATTCACTGTACAAATATGAAGTAATAAGAGAAATAACAGATACAATATAGCATCCGCATTGGGTGTCTGGCCTCTGCACACAAAAACTCAACCTCCTGGGCTCGTTATAGTAGACTAGAAGGTCTGTATGCTAAACAAACAAAACCCCTTCGTGTTATATATTTGAGTATAACAAGAATTTATTAACAATTGTTCTTTGTAAATTTCTGCAAACTGACAGAAATTTAAGTTACATATAAATGACTGTAACACATGGAGTGATCATCAATTTTTTTTTAATTTTTTTCTATAACCAGCGGCACTTGAGCTTTCCAGCTCTTTCGGCCCAATGACATGTCATTGCGAGGCTGGGGGGTCAGTGGACTTTCCTTCCAACCCACACGGGATTTATGTGCAGGAGCCGTTCAGGTTATTCAGTCAAATTTCCGGTCGTAAACATTTCTTCAAACGCCGACGGCCGGGTTTGAACCATGAACACCTGGTCGCCAGTACAACGTCGTAGCCATTACACCAGCGCGGCTCCCAGTGATCATCAATACCAATATAAAGGAATGGTATAGGATTTTACATACTTGCCCTTTTTTAACATTTTGTCTTGCTTCAACTAACAATGTAGCTGCACTGAACAATAAAAATTAAGATTGAGTTTTACTCTGCAATCTTAAAAACTGCAATAGCGTGACTACATCACAAGTTACTGGATAATAAACCTGATGGAAAATCACTGCTTGAGTGTATATTCCTAAAACTCATGACCACATCTGCAAGCTGCAGATTAAGCCGAATACATATGACCAGATGGTAGACCATAATATAAGAAAAGAGAGTTCAGACCTGCCTTGCTGAGTGTACAAGAAACTAGTGTGAATGAAGCTGAGGTTATCAAAGCCTGCTGCGAACAATAAAGACTGTGATTGTGCTGATAGCAAATGTAGGCGGTGAAATAGAGAACTACAGCTTGTTTTAAATGTGGTAGCCCAGCGAAAAAAAAAATAAAACCACAAAACCCTTAGTTTCTGGTCTCCAACCTCAAATTTACCGATGTCAATGGCAACTTGGCAACCAAAAATGTCACACGCTACTAAGAGTCCTGCCCATCTATGACATGTACTTGGCAATTAACTGTGTGCAATTTATGCTGGCAGGAATATTACATACTGCTGAAATGCCAACTTGTCATTTTCATGATTGTATTAAACTGTGGGCTCATTTTAACCAAATATGAATTCAACAAGTGGAAATAGTATTACCTTCTATCACTATTTTCTTACAAAGGGTCGGCACATTCTTTAACGTTTTTACTTCAGTAACATCACGTGTACCAGAAGACAGACTGATATGTGTAAACGTGGGGGAAGACATGCAAACAGTAGAGCCTGTCACTCAAGAATGTCAGCTCCATTAGTAAAATAGATTGACAGCACAGCCTTTATAAAGTGCCTTTTGAACTTCTACTTCAAAGGTGCCCAACATATGAGAAACAGAAAAAGGGCATATGGCCATCACCAGTACCATTCCTGGAAAAACTGTATGGAGATACCAACAGCCTCAAGCTGACCACTGCTTTCTTTGAACATTTTCAAGTTGACGTCTGAAAGTGAACGCAGAAGAAAAAGTACCTTTAAATGGAAACTGTATGACTGTGAAGAGAGTCTGAGACAGGCTAACTCTGAAAGATTTATATGTGGTCATAGGAAAAAGTAACAAGAACGTATGGGATGGAAATTAATATAGAAAAAAGCAAGATATTGGTGAATAGCCATAAGAAACATGTTCCGACCAACATTACGTTAAATGGGCAAACGTTAGAAGAAGTTAACACCTTTAAATATCTCGGGTCCACTATATGCAGTGATGGAAGATCAATTAAAGAAATCAAGACAAGACTTGAGATGGCCTCAGCTGCCATGACAAGGTTGAATGTGATCTGGAAAAGTAACATCAGTTTTCCTGTGAAGATCAAATTATACAAATCACTTGTATTATCTATTCTCTTGTATGGGTGTGAGAGCTGGACACTCACTGCAGATACGGAGCGAAGGATTCAGGCTTTCGAGCATAAATGTTATAGAAGAATTTTGCGCATTTGCTATAAAGAGCACAAAACAAATGTCTATGTTAGAGAGAAGATAAACACCTATGCAGGCCACCAAGAACCACTTTTGTCAACAGTGAAACGTCGAAAGCTTGCCTGGTTTGGGCATGTAACTCGTCATGACTCCCTTTCGAAAACGATCCTTCAGGGAACAGTCGAAGGTAAACGGAGAAGAGGAAGGCAGAGAAAATCCTGGGCTGATAACATCAAAGAATGGGCAGGACACGGTTTTTCCACACTTGTACGCATTGCTGAGGATAGAGAGCAGTGGAGGACCCTGTCTGCTGATGCTTCCACCATGGCACCCCTACGACCCATGACGGGTTACGGGCTGAGATGATGATGATAGGAAAGCTAACAATAAAGAAGACTTTTACCAGAAATAAGAATATATTTAGGGTTCATCTTTGTTATATAACCTAGGTATGTGACAAATGACTGGATGTATAACAGGGAAACTAACTTCTAGCATCCTGAACAGCTGGGACATGGTAAATGAGGTACAGATCAAGAACATGCGAGGGAGAAAAGCTATGATAAAAATGAGAGAGAGAAACTGATAAAATTGAGGGAGAGAAATTATGATGAAATGGAGAGAGAAAGAAGCTATGATGAAAATGAGGGAGAGAAATTATGATGAAAATGAAGGACAGAAACAATGATGAAAAACAAGGAGAGAAACAACAATGAAAATGAGGGACAGAAACTTTGAGGAAAACTACTATGATAATGAAGGAAGAAGGACACACCTAATGAAATATGCAGAAAGTGATAAGACTGAAGCAAGTGCTCACTGACCTGTGCACCAAAGGATCAGTCACAAAACATATGGTTATACATAACGAGACATGATTAGTCACATGATGCTGGGTGAAGATGGTTTCACTAAAGGCAACTCTCATCCATATATTTTCTTATCTGTGGACATTTATTTAGCAACAACAACAAAATGTTAAGCTCACCTTGCGCTAGAAGATTCCACTGCATCACCCTCAAATGATCATCATCCGGTGTTTCTTCTATTCCATTACCTGCTGCCGTCATGTTCTTCTGGCTGCTGACCTCATTAATTTTAACAAACTCCCTCCTAATCAGCGGAGTAGGGTTTATTTTCTTGCCCTGTTCCCGTACATCATTCAGCAGTTGAGAGCTTGTGACTGCTTTAGACATCTGGATGCTTTTCAGAACTGAAGAAACAAGTAATGGGTCAGACAGGGCCAGTGCAAGGGTTTCATGCGCCCTAGGTTAACTTAAAATTTGCGCCCCAAAAAACAAACAGATACACACTAATCATGCAGAGGTAAATAAATGCTGAAAGAATTGGAAATTCCTAGTGGCAACTCTGCCCCCCCCCCCCCCCTCCCCAAATCAGTGGGTGCAAAAATATTATTCCTTCTTCTCTTCATTTTATCTTTATATTTTCAGAAGCTTTTAATTAAATACCAAACTGATGCTCCAAAAAAGCAACCTCGAATGTCATAAAACCATAAAAAGGATCATGTAGTAAATCAATTTTTAAAAAATATTCTTAATATTAGATAAAATATTCAGATAATGTTATTCCTTTATTTACAAATAATTATTACCTTAGTTCATTTAAATAATAATTTTTTTAAATACTAAAAAAATTACATTTTATTGGAATGCACCCCTAGAACCATAATGCCTTTGGCGACTGCTTAGCTTCACCTACTGTATGGGCCGGCCCTGGGGTCAGATATACTAAATTTTTTATTAATCATCATTATCACCCTTCAACTCCACAAGGAGCCTAGGCCTTCAACAAAATCATGCAAGTCCTCCTGTCTGTGTGGCATCAGCTCAAAATCCTTCCATATCTTACTCATCCCTTTCACTTCTGACTTCAGTTTTCTTCTACATGTGTTTATCAGCCTCCCTCTATCTCTCCTACCTTGGGGATTCCAGAACAAGGACTATCATCAAGTGTCCTCAATGTGTGTCAAATCTACCTCCAGCATCTTCTTCCACTAGCACTTGTCTGGTTCTTGTCATCAGTTCCACATTGCTAATCGCATAATACCATTTCAGTCCTATTCTACGCAAGCACCCATTTATGAAATTCTGTGGCATCTTGGTTTTATTATTATAGTTCTCCATGTTTCAAAGCCATAAAATCTGACTTCAAGATTGGGACCGAAGATGCAGCAACAGTGATAACTGCAGTCAGCGACACATAGCTAGACTGCTTGTGTCAGGGTCAGCGAACCAGAGCTCCAAGTGGTGGTCCTAGAAACAGGCTGCATCACTGCAGTCTGGCTGAGAGAGTAGGGATCGAAGAGGTAAGGCAAACCCTGTCTCAAAGAATGTCGTGCTGAAGTTGGATGTGTCGGCCGAAAGGCGCAAATATCGCAGCTTCGCTGTAAATGGTCACAACACAACCAATGTCCTTTTCGGGGTGAATGAGGAAGAGAGAATTCAAGATTTTTATTTGTATTAATAGTAAAAATATAATATCTGACTTGGATATACTTAATTACTGAGTCATTAATTATTTCTTTGCTATTAGTAAAATTAGAAGAAATGAAACTGTTCTACCTCCTTCATCTTTCCCACAATAAATATAAACTGTTTCTCAAGTTTGAATTTACCAATCACTGTAAGCTAAGGATTAAACACTTTAAGGTAAGCAATGAGTGCTCTAAACTGTATATTCTTATTAGTACAATATTCTATGATTTTTATGTCTAGTTCTATTGCTAACTTAATATATGATAGTGCAAACATGCATTTTCAAGAGAAAAAAAGCAATTCATCGCTTTAAGGCGATTCTCGCTTTACAGCATGGGCCTGGAACCTAACCCGCCATAAAGCAAGGCTTTGCCTGTACCTGCAAAAACATAACATCGAAATCACACCGCATCACCTAATTTATCCACAAATGATCCATAATGCTAAACCTAACCCTAAATACTTAAAGATTCTTTTCCCCACAAAAACGCAGACATAAACCTAACACCAACCCCCTCCACCCCAGTGCCGCCACCCACTCCCTTGAACCCAAACCGGCATCCTCCCTCTTGAAAAATGCCATCTAGAAAAGAAAATGCAGCATTGACCTAACCCACCCCCTCTGCCACCACCAACCCCCCCCCCCCTCCTCACCCTAACAGGCACCCTCCTCTCTTCCCCCCAAAAAATGCAGCAACTATATAGCCTACCTTCGCCTTTACATAGGCCTTTACCATCTCACACGTAACCGTATAACGCCGCAACTATATAGGCCTACATTGTACGTAATTGTAGCCACTTGACCAAAATAGTGTCCTTTAATCTACTAACATTCCCAACGGCTTTATTATATCTTTTTTTTCTTTATCTTCCAGCTTTACAGCATTCCCAATTATTATTTAGACTACACATAGGCTATTGAAAGATATAGCCTACCTGACGGATTGTGTGAGTACGCTGACTGAAGCGACTTTATGACGACAGCCAAAACCAACTGCTGGAAAGCCGATGGGCGTGAACTATTTTTACTAATGAAATCACACGATAATTTAAATATTTGCTACAGTTCGATCTAAGGTCACACCAGTCTTCACTACTCCACACGAGAAGGTATTCTATCTGGCTCGTCGAAACTAGAGTTAATCATTAACATGTTATTGGTTAATCAGAAACGCGAATCTTAAATACTACACAGCGCAGCCTACTGTACACTCGACACGCTGAACTATGTCACACTCATGAATCGAGTTTCTTTTCGTAGTGACCAAGCAATAACATAGGCTATTTGAGGTGCTATGTTATATATACCATACGGTTACATAGAGAAATATGCTGAATTTAATGATGACACTAAAGATAACTGTACAAGCGTATGCAGTAAACACTCACATTCTTGTTGACACTTCTGAATGTCCTTGACCTTCCTTGAACCTTGATTACAAGGGTGACGGCTATTATGATAATTTAGGGCCTATGTTTAACATTTAACACGTTCTGTTATTTACCGCACAATACAGTCAAACGGTATATACAATTTTAAAAAATAATATATAATAGGCAGTAAAAGCCAAGATGGCGGTTTTGTGATGTGTTAACCGGACAGTGTTTCAAAACATTACAGATTTATTGAGGGCTATTGTTACTGCTCCAGGTACATTTTTGTATGTACCTGCAAGGATACTTGGAGAGGAGATGGGCACCGCCAAGCAAACCTCTTGCCCACTGAAATGTTATGATGGAAAGTCAACTCAGTAATAATTTGCCGGATCGGCCGATGCCCGGATTAACAACGACCGCGCTCTCATTGCTTCTTGAGAGTGATAAGTCAGCGAATGGGGTACAAACACCTGTTTTGAAACTTCCAAGAGAAAATTTTGTTGTTGGAACTTGGAATGTACGCACGCTATATGCGTGTGGAAAAGTCAAAGAACTAACACATGAACTTGTTGGATACTCGTGGGACATCCTGGGCCTAGCAGAAGTCAGATGGACAGGATTAGGTGAATCAATAACGGATGATGGTCACAAAATTTGGTTTAGTGGAGATGAGTCTAAACATCAGCATGGAGTAGGTTTTATCGTACATAAAGATAGATTGAACTCTGTCATCAGCTGCACCCCAATAAATAGCAGGCTTATCACCATTCGTATTGCAGCACATCCAAAGAACATCTCCATCATACAGGTATATGCCCCCACTACTGACTATGAGGATGAGGCAATTGATACATTTTATGACAATCTGGATGAAGCAATTAAGAAAATTCCAAAGAAAGATCTTCTCATCGTGCTAGGTGATTGGAATGCTAAAATAGGGCCAGATGCATACGGTCACTGGGCTGGTACAGTGGGGAAATTTGGGACAGGAGAAACCAACGATCGAGGACTAAGGCTACTAGAATTTGCCAGCAACTATAAACTAACCCTTGCAAATACACTATTTCCTCATAAGTTATCAAGAAGAACAACGTGGCATGCCCCAAAAACTGAGATACATGGCCAAATTGATTTTATTCTTGTATCCAAAAGATTCAAGTCCAGCATTAATAAAGCCAAGACTAGGACTTTTCCTGGCGCCGACATTGGTAGTGATCACGACATGGTATTGATGACGCTCAAGCTTAAACTCAAAAAGAACTATAATCAAAACAGATGTTCTCAGTTAAGATTCAATTTAGACAAACTGAAAGATCCAGAAATCGCGGGAATCTTTGAGGCAACTGTTGGAGGAAAATTCGCAGCTCTCAACTTTTTGGAGGATGATATCAACTCAATCACAGAGAACATGAAAGACGTGCTCATTGAATCAGCAACAGAAATACTTGGTAAAAGAAAGAAAATAAACAAACCATGGGTTACAGATGACATTCTGAAGTTATGTGATACACGGCGGGAAATGAAAAAGGTTAAGAAAGAGGTTCCTGAAGCAGCATGGCAATACAGTATGGTGAATAAAAATATTAGAAAGAAAATGAAACAGGCCAAAGAAAAATGGGTAGCTGATCAATGTGAGTCCATTAATACGGGGCTAATAAAAGGTAACAGCAAGGCAGCTTTTGACACATTAAGAAGACTATCAAAACCCCAACAGCCCAGGGTAACTGTCATAGAAGATAGCAATGGGGCTCTGCTCAATGAAAAAACAGCTGTAATGAGAAGGTGGACAGAATATTGTAAAGAATTATATAACTGTAAACTTGACACTGACTTAGGCATATTAAACAACATTAAGTGCGAAAACAGGGAACTCGGAAATGCAGCAATACTACGGGAAGAAGTGGAAGAGGCTATATGTTCGATGAAAGGAGGGAAGTCACCGGGTGTGGATAATATCCCAGCAGAGCTCTTGAAATATGGAGGACCAGATATAGTAAAAATCATGACAACAATTTGCCAGAAGATATGAAGTACAAAAAAATGGCCAAAAGAATGGACGCAGTCATTAGTAATACCGCTTCCAAAGAAAGGAAATCTAAAAATGTGCAAGAACTACAGAACCATTAGCCTTATTAGTCATCCAAGTAAGGTGATGTTAAGGATACTTTTGAACAGAATAAAACAGAAATCAGAAGAAATCTTGTCAGAGGAACAGGCTGGCTTTAGCCAAAAAGAAGTACCTCAGAACAAATCTTCAATATTAGATTACTGATCGAAAAACATCTCCAGCATCAACATGATTTATACCATAACCTCATCGATTTCACAAAAGCCTTCGATCGAGTCTGGCATGAAGGCTTATGGCAAATAATGAGAAAATTCAATTTTGATACCAACATCATTGATATCATTGAAGCACTATACAAGGACGCAAGCAGTGCTGTTTTTGCAAGCAACGACATTGGAGAATTTTTCAAAACAACTGTAGGAGTTCGCCAGGGATGTATCCTGTCACCAGTGCTCTTTAATATATATCTAGAACATATTATGCAGGAGGCTCTCTACGATTATAAATCAACCATATCGATTGGAGGCCGACCTTTGTTTAATCTACGTTTTGCTGATGATATTAATCTGATAGCTGGAACAGAATCAGAACTTCAAGACCTTACCTCTAGACTGGAGAAAGTAACAAGAACGTATGGGATGGAAATTAATATAGAAAAAAGCAAGATATTGGTGAATAGCCATAAGAAACATGTTCCGACCAACATTACGTTAAATGGGCAAACGTTAGAAGAAGTTAACACCTTTAAATATGTAGCAAAGTTGATTTTGCTGGGGAGGTTATGATGGTATCCTAAAAAGAATGAAAAGGTGTCTGCTATAACCGTGTGAGGTCAAGCAAATGTAGGTCTCTGACTCTATAGATGATGATGATGAATTATGTGCAGAGAACCTAACGCTACCTCCCTAGGTCTCACACGGTCAATCGTCTGGCTCTAGTGTATGGTGTACCTAGTGTCTAGGGGAGAAATGAATGATGGTACACAACAATCAAACACTTTAAGTTTCTATTAAAGAAGTTAATAACTAGCAGTTAAGTTTTTCTTTGAACAAATATTTACAATTTATTTTGCCTGTCCATTCATAGCTTGTGGACAGGTCTTTGAAAATAAGGACAAGATAGTTTACAGAATAGAACAATTAAAAATGTTGGGACAATCTGCCCAATAACTAAAAGTTATTATGTAGTTATAAATGTCCTTCCTGTATGAAATATTAAATTAGTTCACTTTAGTTATCTAATTTATAAATGTCCTTCCTGGATGAAATATTACAGAGTTCACTTTAGTTATCTACCGGGAGAGTCACTGTATATGAGGGCTGTAGTTCATCCCACCCCCATAAAATTCCTGTGTAATATTTTGAAACACAAGAAAATGTCAGAGATGCCCCAGATGTTTTACTCTTCCCCTGGGAGTCCTTGTTGTAAGACAGTTCGATGGGTAGTTGCAGAAATTTCAAGTTCAACACTCGCCAAAGCTCCTACTGGATATTCAACAGCATATAAGTCTGGTTGGAGACTGGTTGGCGTTTATAAGTACTCAGCAGGTTTCCTGTCACCAGCCGGCAACAGGAACATAGACCCTCTGCAACAAAAGGACACCCTGGCCTTTTATCTCTGATCATTTATTCTAACACTTAATTTCCTACGTGGGTATGGGGTCAGCCTCGCGTGCCTTACAAATGCACTCGCCCCGAATTGTACAGGACTCCCACCTGGTTGTGACCACACCTCAAGTTCTTATAGTAGATACGCCACTGTACGTTCACATACTTTTCCTCCATACAATAATGTGGAGTAACCACATTTCCTGTGATATGATCTTCTCTTCGTTTCTTTACACTTATATTTGCTTCAGGCATGTTAACAGTGTTCATTGAACTCAGAGGCTTGCTAAACTATTTTTAATACAATAATATGTCAACATAATCATAACAACATACATCAGTTAGACACCGTTTACTGTGAGGACTCAACAATGTCTGCTTCCGACATGTCCTTCACTTTTTCCCCAATAGCAGTATCTAACTTTGTAGTTGGACCAAACATATTAAATTTCATAAAATATCCTTACCACAATCAAGAAATATATAAACAAATGACGCTGATTTTGTGAAGAAATGGCCTCAGCTTCCTCCGAACTGCACAGACTGTGAATTTATTCTTTATTTAAGTTTAAAATTAACACAGCTGTTTTTCAGCGTATCTGTATACAAATTTTAGTTCAACTGGCAATGAATAGTCAAAGCCTTTTGCTATTATCTACCAGCACTAGCCAATCGTAACGTTCTACTACTTGAATTCAAAAGCAGTTTGAATGAAAAACCAAAATAATTTTGAATAACTGGTGGTCGATTGGCTAGTCTGCTCTAGTCATGCCAAATACAAAAGATATTACGTTTAGGATTACATTTCTCCTACCGTTCCCCTTCCCATTCATACTCTGTTTACCCCAAGCGAATTTGAATGTACCTCCCTGCCTCTTTTTCCAGCTCGCGTCCCCCTAACGTTACCAAAAAAAAAAAAAAAAAACATGAGCAGGAACGCCAGTGTGTCTGGTCGTGTGTTCTTAGATATTAGTATTTCTTCAATAACTTCTCTAATACTGGGAATATCATATTATTTAAAGTACATTCTTACTCAGCTAACTCTACGTCATACTACCATATAATTCTTATGGGGAACTTCATAATGGTTTAAAATTTCCAATTTATGTCATCGTCCATCGTCAACTAAAATTTTACACAAGTCCGCCATCTTTCCTCTCCTTCATCTTGCGAGCATGTATTTTTCAAATAACTACTTGTTTTAGTTACATCAGAAATGCTACCACGAGGAGGAAATAAAACTGTCTGCGTGGTTATGCCTTGGCTGGCTTTTCCGCAGTGTAAATATATGCGTTGCAGACTGTGTCATCGAAGCGGGGGGTAGACGGGGCGGGTTTAAGAATTTGCGTTACTAGTTAGCATTGTATCGTGTAATATTACCAAAAAAATGTAAGGATTACTACTGATTTTGCTACAAAGTTGACAGAAAGTGTTACTTCAGATAGCTATATTGCGGCATGCTTCCGCCAATAGTTAATTGTAAGGCTAGACTACAAAGTGTAATCAGCAGATTGGGCAAAAGTTAAATATAGTAGTGTTTCTCGAAAACGAAACTAAAGCGTGTCAGACTTTTTCCGTGAAATCGTTCTATAGGCTTAGCACTGTGCAAAAAGCAGCGCTGCTGGCTTCGAAGATGCCAACCGTCAGACACATGCGGGCTAATGTATTTATTATCGTTTTATGCCTAAATCGTACTGAATTGAGCGTTTATTCTCGCATATTTTGCTACACACCTCCCATCCTAAAACATGCATTCATTTGCAGGTTATAATATGCGAGATAACTTAGCTCCATGAAGTTTTACTTGTTTTTCTGATCTTCATCATAAGGATGTCTGCTCAGAAAGTCTGTGCCAACGTTCAAAGGGCCGGGAATGTATTCTATTAAAAATGAGTATGGTATCAACAAGAGAGACCATCTCAATAATCTAGAATTTTCATGTTTGGCCTGTGACAAGAACACGAGGGGAGAATGGTCCGTTTGGACCACAAATGTCCTGCCATATAATTAAATCTGGAATTTCTTTATAGCAACTCCGCCAATGCCGGTCCCAAGCCCGGATGAAAAAGGAGGAGGGCGGCCTGCATGGAGGCCGTAAGGAGGCAGCCCCTCCACCATGCAAAGGCACAACAGGCCAATCACCTGTTTGCTTTAAATCATGATTACGCGAACTACAAGAGAGAAAACCGGACTGATTCTAAAGGCGACGAACTGGAACGGACTACGGACTACGACTTATGGAACTTGGAACACAAGAAGTATAAATGGGAAGGAAGAGGAGCTGGTGGAAGAGATGAGGAAAGCAAAACTAGAAATCCTGGCTATAACGGAAACGAAGAAAAAAGGACAAGGAGTCATGGATCTCGATGGCAACACGTTGCTCTACAGTGGTGTACCCATATCTGAAAGAGCTAAAGGGGGCGTGGGTTGCATTGTGGCCCAAAATCAAAAAGATAGTATCAAGGGATGGAACTTTGTCTCGGAGCGCATTATGGTTGTAAAACTAAAAGAAGGAGAAACCATAGTCAACCTGGTCATAGTGTATGGGCCAAATGAGGATGAGAGAGCAGAGGTCAAGGAGGAATTCTTCGAGCTGCTTCAAAGGACAGTGGATGACTGCCTAGATGAAGTTATTATGCTCGGAGATTTTAATGCCAGAGTTGGAAATGACCATGCTAGATGGGGTGGAGTTATCGGAAGATATGGAGAAGATACTCTCAATGACAATGGAAAGCGACTCCTTAGATTCTGCAGTGAGCAGAATCTGATCATTACAAACACAAAGTTCCCCCATAAGCGCATACATGCATACACTAGATGTGAACCAACCAAGAATGAGAAGTCAGTGATCGACTATGCCATTGTTCGGAGAAGCTCATTCAGATATGTCCGAGATGCAAGAGTCTGGAGGGGGCCAGAGATTGGAAGTGATCACTACCTGCTAACAATCAAACGAACAACTGAAAGAGTTGCTCAGCCTAGGAACTGCCCAACATCACGCAAGAAACCAAGTAAACGAGCAGGAGAAATGAGCATTAGGACCTACAAGCTGAGAGAGCCAGAAATTAAGACCAGATATCAGGGGCTTATTGCTACAGCAGTGAGCAACACAGAAGAACGACCTGATGACTTGGAAACCCTCTGGAATAAATTCAAGGATATCATAAAGACAGCTGCTGCAGAAGCATGCGGTGAAGTCCGACTTGGGAACCAGAGAAAGAGGACACCTTGGTGGACAGAGGAAGTCAAAGAGAAAATAAGAGAGAAGAAAATGGCATGGAAACAATACTTAGGAGCTAAAAACACAACAGGACAAATGGAAAAATATAGAGAATATGTGACACTCAGAACAGAAGCAAAGAACAAAGTGCTAGCAGCAAAACAGAAGTCCTGGGAAGAATTTGGAGAAAAGCTAGAAAAAGATGCACAAGAAAACCAGAAATTGTTCTATAAGACCCTAAAGAACATGAGGAAAGAAAAACAATGCCCTCTCAAATTTATAAAGGACAAGCAAGGCAAATTGCTTACTGCCCCGAAGGAAGTAATGGAAAGATGGAAAGAATATTTCTCAGAACTCCTGGATGGTGAGCATGATGAAGCATCAGAAATGATAACCACTAGCACAGAAGAGAAAACCAATGATGGTGAAGATGACATAAAGATGGAAGAACTGAGGGCAGCACTAGAGAAAATCAAGATGGGCAAAGCAGCAGGGCATGATGGTATAACACCAGAAATGGTTAAGTACATGGGAGCATCAGGCGACCTATTACTCTTAAAGGTCCTACAGGCAGCATGGTGCAACAAGACCATACCAAAGGATTGGGAGATTGCCATCATAACACCAATTTTCAAAAAGGGTGACAATCGACAATGTGGAAACCATAGAGGCATATCCCTTCTCAGTGTCCCTGGTAAAATCTACTCTAGAATCCTAGAGCAGAGACTCCGACGCCTAGCTGAGCCACAATTGGATGAGGTCCAGTGCGGATTCCGAGCAAACCGAAGTACTCAAGACCTAATCTTCACACTCAGACAGCTGAGTGAAAAGGCCCTTGAGTATAAGAGTGAGATCCATCTTTGTTTCATAGATCTGGAAAAGGCGTTTGACAGGGTCCCCTGGAGCAAACTTTGGGACTGTTTGGCAAGGAAGAATATTCCAGCACCTCTGATTCATGCTATACAGAGCTTCTACAAGTCTTGCAGAAATTATGTGAGGACAGCAAACCATAAGTCAGAAGAGTTCAGGACCACCACTGGTGTAAGACAAGGTGATATCCTATCACCTTACCTCTTCATACTCCTTATGGACGATGTCATCAAGGCATGTAAGGAGAGAACAAGAAAGTATTCAGTGGGGTACTGGAAGATGAGACAGGTCTATATTTCGGAGCTGGCATTTGCTGATGATGTTGCCCTGATTGCTAAATCAGAGGCACATCTCCAATCCAACCTGCAAGTCTGGAAGGAAGAGCTGGAGAAGAGAGGGATGGTCATAAGCAGCTCTAAAACAAAATCCATGGTGATATCACGAGAAGAAAGAAAACATCAGATTAAGTTGGGAGAACAGGTCCTGGAGCAGGTCGACCACTTTAAATATCTCGGAGCTATTATAGACCGAAAGGGAGGCATCAAAGAAGAGTTGGCCACTCGAAAAGCAGCGGCTGGGAGACTTTTTCAGGCCATAAATCGTGGATTCCTCAGCAAGAGAGAGGTTGGTTAGAAAACGAAGATGGCTGTATAACGCACCACCTATGTCCCAGTCTTGACATATGGATGCGAGTCATGGGCAATGACTACAACCCACAAAAGCCAGATCCAAACCTCAGAAATGATGTAAATGAGGAAGGTGGTTGAAGTGGACAAGAAGAGACATGGTCCGCAACCAGACGACACGTCAAGGCCTAAAATCCCATCCGCTGCAGACCCAAATAGAACAGTCCCAACTAAGATGGTTTGGCCATGTCTGCAGAATGGGAGAAGATCGGCTACCACGACAAGCATGGGAAACAAAGAGCCAGGGATCCAGACCTCCAGGACGACCCAGAGTCCGCTGGGAGGACAACATTAGACAATCTTTGAAGGACCGAGGACTAGAATGGAACCAGGCCAGGAAGAAGACAGTTGATAGAATGGTCTGGCGCTCTCTCTTCCAAACCTCTACACCTCACGGTAGAAGGGGAACGACTAAGTAAGTAAGTAAGTATTTCTTTATAGCCCATATTAAAGCGAGACATTCTTTTTCACTGGTTGAGTAATTTTTTTCCGCCTTGTTCAATTTGCGGCTAGCATAAGCGACTTGGTTCAATTCCCCATCTTGTGAGGAAGACCTTTGCAATAATGTAGCGCCCAAGCCTACATTGCTTGCGTCACTTCTCACAATAAATTCTTTAGTCAAGTCAGGCAATTGCAACACTGGCCTGCTTGTAAGCTTCTCTTTTAAGTCCTGGTAAGCCAATTCACACTGTGCTGACCAAATTATAGTATCAGGTTGACCTTTGCGAGTTAAATCGGTCAAAGAAGCACATATAGAGTTAAAATGTTTGATATACTTTTGGTAAAAACCACACAGAGACACGAAAGATCGCACATCTTTTTTTGTTTGTGGTCTAGGTGCTCTTTTTAGTTTTTCCAGATTCTTGGGATCAGGGGTCATGCTACCCTGATGTACTGTATGTCCCAAGAATTCCAACTCTTTACAACCAATACAGCATTTGGTTGGCCTAGCGGTTAAGGTAGCCTCTCTGAGTCTATCAAACAGCATATTCAAAGAGGTAACGTGTTCCTCAAATGTTTCCGTAGCAATGAGGATATCATCCATAAAATTCGAAATACATGGATTTTTCAGGGGATCCAGCAATTTTCGCATCATCCTAAAAAACACACTCGGGGCATTTTTCAAACCAAATGGTAACATGTTGAACTCATAATGACCTTCCGAGGTGCTAAATGCCAAATAAGGTCGAACCTCAGGCTTTACTGGAATCTGGTAATAGCCTTTGCTAAGATCCACCTTACAAAAATATTTTGCCTTGTTCAGCCTGGCAAAAAGTTGAGTAGTATCAGGTAATGGATCCACCTGACCTTCTGTGACAGCATTCAGTTTCCTGTAATCTATGCACAGTCTATGTTCTCCTGATGGTTTCCGCAACAACACCACACAGGAACTGTAAGGAGACTCACTGTGAGAAATAATCCCTTCTTTTAACAGATAATCAATCTCCTCTTTCAAAGCTTTTTCCTTAGCGAACGGAATAGAATAAGGCCTCATACAGATGGGTGCTGGGTCTAGTAGTTTCATATCATATGACAGCAAATTTGTGTGCCCCGGTTTATCAGTTAGCACATCTGTATGTTTCTCAAGGACCTGTTGAACCTTCTCCTTCTGTCCTTTTGTCAGGTGATTACTGATTTTCACCTGTGCAAACGTTTCACTGGTTTTCAGTGGATATTCAACCGAGGAGAGAGGTTCATTCTTGATCTCGGTGGCTATAGACAAGGCCATTAAATGTGTTCCCTCCTGGATTTGTCTGTCCAGATGATTCTTCAAAAGGTTCACATGATAGACTTTCTCTTTTCCCTTTTTGTCTATCTTATAATTGGTTCTGGATACCTTTTCCAGAACTGTATATGGCCCTTGCCATCCGATCTGAAGTTTATTGTTGCTGCCTGGTAATAGAAGAAGTACCTTCTCCCCTACAGCAAGTTCTCGATCCTTCGCTTTTTTATTATAATAAGCAGCATGCTTTTTCCTGGCTTGTCTCAAATTTTCATTTGCCAGTTTCCAACTGGTTTTTAAAAGAGTGGTCAGTTCGTTCACATATTGGTATGATGAGGTAACAGTCTCCTCTGCCTTCTCATCTGTCCAGGTCCTTAGCAAAGTTACATATGGACTTTAAATTTTTCTGACATAGTATTCATGGCACCTGTCAGGTCCTTTACATTGGAAGCTTTGTTTTGCGGACGTTTCTTTCTTGTGTCACCACACAAGAATCTACCACTACCAGTTTGTTTCCTGGGGTTGTCTCCCCTCAGTTTGAAATTCAAACTGAGAGAATTTCGCTCTTTTTGTTCTTCCTCCCGTTTGCATAAGTCCGACCGAGGGATCGTCGGCTTTTTCTGGGGTATAACAGTTCTTTGTACTCGCTGCATAGTAGCCATTGTAAAACATTTGAGCGAAGACTGTCTGTGAAACGGGGGTTCCCATTCCCCTTCGTCCACTTTATTATAATTATTTTTCTTCCCAGGCCTAAGTTTGCCCCGTGGCGTCTCTAGGTCCTGGTTCCTTTTCCCACGTGTGGGTGTTCCCTCTTTAGGTTCTGGTCCCGGTTTGCCATAATGCTTCTTTTGCATTTGGTGATTATTTCTCCACCCTGTGGAATTTTTCTCGCTGCATTGTTCGCAGTCTTCGACAAATTTTCTTATGTCATCAACTTCTCCGGGCCAGAAATATCCACCAGATGTTCTTTGGCATGTGGTACTCATCTTCTGGTGTTCACCATTTAGAACATGTGTTTGTCTCATAATTTGTGCCCTATATTTCGATGGCACTACTACCTGTCCACACCCGGATATTCCTGCTTTATCCGCCCTGCAAAGCAGTCCATCATCCAAATAGAAATCTCCTTTCCTTGGAGTGGTATGGAGTTTTTGGAGTTTTTCAAAACACGGCTTCAGTGACCTATCTTCAGCCTGTGCCTTTCTCCACTGTTTACGAGACATTGTTTTTGGTGGTTCCTCCTCTTTTTTAGGAGTCGACCTGACCTGGAGCGTGGCCATTACTACAGGTCTCCTTCCACAATTTTCAGTGTTATGGTTGTCCATCCGACAATTTTTACAATACCTATTTCCTTGGTTAAAAGGTTTTCTTTCATCATTTCTTCTATCATTGAATTGTGAAGGTCTATTCTTAAACTCATTTCGAGGCCTATCAAAATTCTGCCTATTTCTATTATCGAAGTTATTATGGGTTTGAGGGGCCTTCCACTGATCTATTTGTTTCTTCTTCGTGCCAGCTACCTCTGCCTGGGCTGCCTGATACCTCTCAGCGACATTTATTATCTCACCCAGCCTCTCCGCACCCTGTTCCATGAGAAACTTTCTCATGTCTGGAGCCATGGACTCTCTCATTTGTTCAATGAGTATCATCTCTTTGAGATCTTGGGTTTTCCCCAGAGTAGCCCATTTCTCCATATACGTTTCCAACCGGGCGGAGAACTGGTGATAAGTCTCACCCGACAGTAGCCTGGCATTCCTAAATTTCTTTCTATAAAACTCTCCGTTCTTTTCATATCTTAACAGAAGAGCTTGCTTCAACATGTCATAGTTGTCTTGGTCATCCCTGCTCATTTTGGAAAACACTTCATAAGCTGTTCCCCGAAGTCCCTGAGACAACTTTACCCCCCATCTTTCTCTTTCTAACCCATAAGTAGTAGCTAAAAGTTCAAACCTGCTTAAATATCCTTCTATGTCATCGTCTTTCTCAACAAAATGGTCTACATGAAAACCCATAGCTGAGGTTGAGGCTCCCTGACTAGTAGTGGCATTTGAGGCAAAGGGGCTAGCAACATTTTCAGGAGCATGGCCTTGAATTTCCAACTCTCTTAGTCGTAACTCGTGCTCCCTCTGCAATCTTCTATCTTCTGCTTCCCTCTCGGCAGTCAATCTCTTTTCTTCTGCCTCCCTTTGCAGTCGTTTTTCTTCTGCCTCCCTTTCGGCAGTCAATCTTTTTTCTTCTGCCTCTATCTGTAATTTCTTATTCTCAGCCTCCAATGCCCTAGCCTCCTTGTCAGCCTCAATCTGCAGCCTCTTAATTTCTTTTTCAGCCTCTAATTTTCTTTCTGCTTCTAACTTCCTGTCTTTCCTATCTCGTTCAATAAATTTGTCACATTCTACCGTCACATATTGAACCAACTCTGGTCCATCCATGCCCATCTCTTTAGCAGCCTGTACAGCCGCAGAGCGAAACTTGGCCAGATCTGCCATTCTAATAAGTACAAAATGTTCTAACAAACTCTCTAACTAATTATAAATTTACTTAATTAAATCTGGGCTCTGACACTTTCTTCACTTCCCAAATCTTGGGTAATACTATATGGGGATTCCCTGGAAAAATAGACTGTTGTTAAAGCTAAACCCCAGACCCTGATGAATGTAGTACTAAGAGAAATTCAGATGCCCGGACAAGCCTATCAATTAATGTAGCAAATTTGATTTTGCTGGGGAGGTTATGATGGTATCCTAAAAAGAATGAAAAGGTGTCTGCTATAACCGTGTGAGGTCAAGCAAATGTAGGTCTCTGACTCTATAGATGATGATGATGAATTATGTGCAGAGAACCTAACGCTACCTCCCTAGGTCTCACACGGTCAATCTTCTGGCTCTAGTGTATGGTGTATGGTGTACCTAGTGTCTAGGGGAGAAATGAATGATGGTACACAACAATCAAACACTTTAAGTTTCTATTAAAGAAGTTAATAACTAGCAGTTAAGTTTTTCTTTGAACAAATATTTACAATTTATTTTGCCTGTCCATTCATAGCTTGTGGACAGGTCTTTGAAAATAAGGACAAGATAGTTTACAGAATAGAACAATTAAAAATGTTGGGACAATCTGCCCAATAACTAAAAGTTATTATGTAGTTATAAATGTCCTTCCTGTATGAAATATTAAATTAGTTCACTTTAGTTATCTAATTTATAAATGTCCTTCCTGGATGAAATATTACAGAGTTCACTTTAGTTATCTACCGGGAGAGTCACTGTATATGAGGGCTGTAGTTCATCCCACCCCCATAAAATTCCTGTGTAATATTTTGAAACACAAGAAAATGTCAGAGATGCCCCAGATGTTTTACTCTTCACCTGGGAGTCCTTGTTGTAAGACAATTCGATGGGTAGTTGCAGAAATTTCAAGTTCAACACTCGCCAAAGCTCCTACTGGATATTCAACAGCATATAAGTCTGGTTGGAGACTGGTTGGCGTTTATAAGCACTCAGCAGGTTTCCTGTCACCAGCCGGCAACAGGAACATAGACCCTCTGCAACAAAAGGACACCCTGGCCTTTTATCTCTGATCATTTATTCTAACACTTAATTTCCTACGTGGGTATGGGGTCAGCCTCGCGTGCCTTACAAATGCACGCGCCCCGAATTGTACAGGACTCCCACCTGGTTGTGACCACACCTCAAGTTCTTTTAGTAGATACGCCACTGTACGTTCACATACTTTTCCTCCATACAATAATGTGGAGTAACCACATTTCCTGTGATATGATCTTCTCTTCTTTTCTTTACACTTATATTTGCTTCAGGCATGTTAACAGTGTTCATTGAACACAGAGGCTTGCTAAACTATTTTTAATACAATAATATGTCAACATAATCATAACAACATACATCAGTTAGACATCGTTTACTGTGAGGACTCAACAATGTCTGCTTCCGACATGTCCTTTACTTTTTCCCCAATAGCAGTATCTAACTTTGTAGTTGGACCAAACATATTAAATTTCATAAAATATCCTTACCACAATCAAGAAATATATAAACAAATGACGCTGATTTTGTGAAGAAATGGCCTCAGCTTCCTCCGAACTGCACAGACTGTGAATTTATTCTTTATTTAAGTTTAAAATTAACACAGCTGTTTTTCAGCATATCTGTATACAAATTTTAGTTCAACTGGCAATGAATAGTCAAAACCTTTTGCTATTATCTACCAGCACTAGCCAATCGTAACGTTCTACTACTTGAATTCAAAAGCAGTTTGAATGAAAAACCAAAATAATTTTGAATAACTGGTGGTCGATTGGCTAGTCTGCTCTAGTCATGCCAAATACAAAAGATATTACGTTTAGGATTACATTTCTCCTACCGTTCCCCTTCCCATTCATACTCTGTTTACCCCAAGCGAATTTGAATGTACCTCCCTGCCTCTTTTTCCAGCTCGCGTCCCCCTAACGTTACCAAAAAAAAAACATGAGCAGGAACGCCAGTGTGTCTGGTCGTGTGTTCTTAGATATTAGTATTTCTTCAATAACTTCTCTAATACTGGGAATATCATATTATTTAAAGTACATTCTTACTCAGCTAACTCTACGTCATACTACCATATAATTCTTATGGGGAACTTCATAATGGTTTAAAATTTCCAATTTATGTCATCGTCCATCGTCAACTAAAATTTTACACAAGTCCGCCATCTTTCCTCTCCTTCATCTTGCGAGCATGTATTTTTTCAAATAACTACTTGTTTTAGTTACATCAGAAATGCTACCACGAGGAGGAAATAAAACTGTCTGCGTTGTTATGCCTTGGCTGGCTTTTCCGCAGTGTGAATATAGGCGTTGCAGACTGTGTCATCGAAGCGGGGGGTAGACGGGGCGGGTTTAAGAATTTGCGTTACTAGTTAGCATTGTATCGTGTAATATTACCAAAAAATGTAAGGATTACTACTGATTTTGCTACAAAGTTGACAGAAAGTGTTACTTCAGATAGCTATATTGCGGCATGCTTCCGCCAATAGTTAATTGTAAGGCTAGACTACAAAGTGTAATCAGCAGATTGGGCAAAAGTGTAAATATAGTAGTGTTTCTCGAAAACGAAACTAAAGCGTGTCAGACTTTTTCCGTGAAATCGTTCTATAGGCTTAGCACTGTGCAAAAAGCAGCGCTGCTGGCTTCGAAGATGCCAACCGTCAGACACATGCGCGCTAATGTATTTATTATCGTTTTATGCCTAAATCGTACTGAATTGAGCGTTTATTCTCGCATATTTTGCTACAAAATATCTCGGGTCCACTATATGTAGTGATGGAAGATCAAGTAAAGAAATTAAGACAAGACTTGAGATGGCCTCAGCTGCCATGACAAGGTTGAATGTGATCTGGAAAAGTAACATCAGTTTTCCTGTGAAGATCAAATTATACAAATCACTTGTATTATCTATTCTTTTGTATGGGTGTGAGGGCTGGACACTCACTGCAGATACGGAGCGAAGGATTCAAGCTTTCGAGCATAAATGTTATAGAAGAATTTTGCGCATTTGCTATAAAGAGCACAAAACAAATGTCTATGTTAGAGAGAAGATAAACACCTATGCAGGCCACCAAGAACCACTTTTGTCAATAGTGAAACGTCGAAAGCTTGCCTGGTTTGGGCATGTAACTCGTCATGACTCCCTTTCGAAAACGATCCTCCAGGGAACAGTCGAAGGTAAACGGAGAAGAGGAAGGCAAAGAAAATCCTGGGCTGATAACATCAAAGAATGGGCAGGACACGGTTTTTCCACACTTGTATGCATTGCTGAGAATAGAGAGCAGTGGAGGACCCTGTCTGCTGATGCTTCCACCATGGCACCCCTACGACCCATGACGGGTTATGGGTTGAGATGATGAAAAGCCTACTAAGAATGTAAATGTGTAATAAAGATATAGTAGTAATGCATATTTACAATAATAACAAAGCCAGGAAATATATTCAAAAAATATTCAAAAAGAAGCGAAGTCCCCCAGGTTAAAGCAACTATATAGTGAACAGTACAGTCAGCAGGACAAGGAAGTAAACCGCCAAACCCGAGCCAACAAAAGTAATTTCCTAGACGATCTTGCAAGACAGGCAGAAGAGGCAGCACTGAGAAATGAACAAAGCACAGTATACAAAATAACTAAATTCATCAGCGGAAAACGAGGTGCAAACAATATTACATTAGTAAGAGATAAGCAAGGAAATCTCATCACGACAGCAGAGGGACAGGAAACAAGATGGGCAGAGCATTTCAGAGAAACTCTGAACAAGGAACCATCAGAGACACAATTGAATGTTCCTGAGGCTGAAAACGATCTAGATGTTAATACAGACATTCCACGAAAAGAAGAAATCAAAGGGTTAAAGAATGGAACAGCTCCTGGCCATGATAACGTAAATGCAGAGCTATCTAAGACAGACCCTGAGCTAGCAGCAGAACTATTAGAACAACTATTTGCACAAGTCTGGAAAACAGGGACAACACCAACAGAGTGGAACAAAGGAATAATTGTCAAATTGCCCAAGAAGGGAGACCTTGCAGACTGCATTAATTGGAGAGGAATCACTCTTCTCTCAGTTCTCAGCAAAATACTAGGCAGGATAATTATACAGAGAATTTCAAAAGCAGTAGACCACAAACTGAGGAAAGAACAAGCAGGATTTAGAAAGAACAGAAGATGTTTAGATCATATATTTACTCTCAGGAACATTATAGAGCAGTGCTCAGAATGGCAAAGACAGTTGTACATTCATTTCGTTGATTTTGAAAAGGCTTTTGACAGTATACATAGGGACAGTTTATGGAAAATACTGAGGGCTTATGGAATTCCAAGCTGCATAGTGTCAATCATAAAAATCCTCTATGCCAACTTTACGTGTAGTGTTGGGCAGATCAACCTAACCTTTGAGGTGAAGACAGGGGTACGACAGGGATGCCCCTTATCAACCACTCTATTTTTAACAGTCGTAGACTGGGTGATGCGCCAGACAACAGAGGGCAGTCCAAGAGGAATAAGATGGACTACATTTTCTACATTGGAAGATCTGGAATATGCATATGACATTGCACTACTAACACATTCACATCAACACATCCAGGAAAAAACGGATAGACTTAATAAGTATAGCCAGCAGGTGGGCTTGAACATCAATTTAAAGAAGTCAGAGGTCATGACTCTCAATGTGAGCAACCCTGAGCCCATATCAGTAAGGAATCAGCAACTGGTACAGACAGACACCTTCACATACCTAGGATTCATAATAACACCAGACGGCGGGGCAAGCAAAGACATCAACAACAGAATGAACAAAGCAAGAACAGTCTTTTTTTTAGCCTAAACAACAGCTGGAAGTCCTCTCAATACAGCACAAGCACAAAATTAAAATTATATCAGAGCTGTGTGCTTTCTGTGCTTCTCTATGGTGCGGAATGCTGGAGAGTTACAGAGAAGGAAATGTCGAAATTGTCCTCTTTTCACAAAACATGCCTAAGAAAAATTCACCGAATCTTTTGGCCGAATACCATCACCAACCAAGATCTGCTTACTCGGAGCAAGCAAGAGGACATACACACCATCATAGTTGGCAGACGCTGGAGCTGGGTTGGCCATGTCTTCAGAAGAGACCCCGATGCCATCACAAGAACAGCTATGCTTTGGACCCCTGAAGGAAAACGAAAGAGAGGCCGACCAAAAACAACCTGGCGGAGGACTGTGGAGGCTGAGATGCAAAGAATGAACCAGAGTTGGGGCACTGTACGAAGGATGGCCACCGACCGAGCAAAGTGGAATCAATTTGTTGTTGCCCTACAAGACGCGACTAGGCGTGATGGCCACTGACTGCTTTGACGGTCGGCGGCTAAGGATCAAAGAAGAAGAAGAAGTAATGCATATTTACAATAATAACAAAGCCAGGAAATATATTCAAAAAATATCAAAGGACAGTATTACGGTGTACACAGATGGATTTAAAGGAAAAAATAACAAAGTACAGATAGGAATTTAAGTTTCCATGTGGCAAATGGTGAAAGGATATAGTATAACACAGTGGTATTCAACCTTTTTTGTTCGCGTACCCTCAGATGTAATTTATCTTTGACTATGTGCCCACGAGGTTTTTGGTGCGTAATTGGTTCAAAACTAATTTGCTAATGTTGATTACAATCAACGAAACAAATGAATAATGATAATACTAGTCAAAATTAATCTTAAATAAAGTAATTTATGCATACGTGGACATTGAGAAATTAATATGACATAACATAGTATATTACAAAAACTAGTGGCGGCTGTTGCGCCAAATAATCTCGTCAAGCTGCTGCATCGCTACAAGCCTTTAACTTGACTCTCGCCGTACCACTCTCACACGCACCACACCACACATTTATTACGAGAGGCGGGAGTTAGAAGTTGGTAGGGAGTAAGACAGGATTAAGACGCGTATCAGAGTAAACATCCTAACTATTGCTTCAAAATAAAATAAAAGAGAAATTAGGTGGACAAATAAAATAAAATGTCGATTGCCTCAACAGGATATCTTTTTAAAAACGTTTTCAGTACTCAAAGTAATTTACTTAAAATAATGAAAAATAAGAAAACTCTCCAACAGTACATTGGTGGTATATTTTTCCCTTAGATGTCTTCTCGTACCCCTAGGGGTACGCGTACCCCAGGTTGAATACAACTCGTATTACAAATCATTCATCTATTTTCGCAGCAAAGATGGTTGCAATTCTGATAGCTCTATAAATCTTGATGTCGAACGGGACATTTTTCCTTCATTAAAAAAAAAAGTGAACAAATTTCGAAGCGAAATGGTTACACGACTGTTTCAGAATCGTCCGGGCAAAATAGCTGACCTTGTTCTACTGTTGTTCCCTTCTACTAAAAATAGTAATAATAATAATAAAAATTGATGTGGAGTCAGTTTTACAATTGATTGACGCACTCAAAACACAGGACATTTGAGGGGTCTATGCTTTGTCTTCTATAGTCACAAATAGCAGAAAAATATGGATCGGCTACAAGACAGTGGACTACAAGCATGTTGAAAATACTAAAGGAACAAAAAAAAAAAAAACAAAAAAAAAAAAGATAAAGTGAGAGATGCAGAAAGATAAACAGATAGCACGAACATGGAAATAAGGAAGAAAAAATACAGAACAAGAAAAAAAAATTCAGCTTAAAGAATCTAACACACAGCAAAAAAAAAAAAAGGAATAACAAAATGAAGAAATTGAATGTATCATAGGATAAATAATTTCAGAGATGTTCTACACGGTGATTAAAACGTCATTGCCATTTTTAAACTGTTATTTCGTCACTCCTATTGAACAAATTTATATAAAATGGGATTTTCTATTTTAAAACTGTTATTTCTTCACTCTTATTGAACAAATTTATATAAAATGGGATTTTCTATTTTTAAACTGTTATTTCTTCACTCCTATTGAACAAATTTATATAAAATGGGATTTTCTATTTTAAAACTGTTATTTCTTCCCTCCTATTGAACAAATTTATATAAAAAGGGATTTTCTATTTTAAAACTGTCATTTCATCACTCTTATTGAACAAATTTATATAAAAAGGGATTTTCTATTTTAAAACTGTCATTTCATCACTCCTATCCAACTAACAATAAGCAACCTTAGATATGCAGATGATACCGTGTTGTTAGCTGAAAGCGAACAGGAGTTACAAGAACTAGTGAAGCAAGTGAACAGTATAAGTCATGAATATGGACTCGATATTAATATTGAGAAAACAAAAACTATGATAATTAACAAAACAGACGATAAACCCACATTAAAGATAAGCGTAAATGGGAAAATCCTGGAACAAGTCAAGAGCTACGTATATCTCGGTCATATAATAACAGAAGATGGCAGATGTGAAACAGAAATCATGAAGAGAATAGGAATGGCCAAAGCTACATTCAACAACATGAAACATATACTGACATCTAAACAGTTATCTCACAAATTAAAACTGAGAATCATAAAGTGTTATATACAAGTATATTATGCATTTCTGTATGGTGCAGAAACATGGACGATGAATAAGCATTTGGAAGAAAGAATTGAGGCTCTTGAAATGTGGATATATAGACGAATGGGGCGTATCTCATGGAAAGAGAAGAAAACAAATAAGGAGGTTCTACAAAATCTAGGTATGAAAAGAGAACTAATGAGGGAGATCAAAGTTCGGCAGCTAAAATACTTTGGCCACATAAAAAGGCATAACGCCTTGCAGAAGACCATAATAGAAGGGAGAGGTGAAGGCAAATGTGCAAGGGGAAGACAGCGCTATAAGTGGGAAGATAACATCAAGAGATGGACAGGAAAGAGTCTATCAGAGTGCACCACCAAGACAAGAGACAGAAGACGTTGGAGACCCATTACAGCCAACCTTCGTTGTGGAGATGGCAGCTGATGATGATGATGATCCAACTAATTTAAATCAGAAATCATTTTGTTAAAACTGTCATTTCTTCACTCCTGTGCAACTAATTTAAATGAAACAACATTAAAATACAGATAATTAACTGTTATTTTATTACATAAAGTGCATTGTCACATTAACATTTCAATGGGAGACCCGGTTTATTCAACACATGTTGATGAAGTATGCCTCGTTTTGAGTGTATCGTTCATTTGTAATACTGACTCCTTACGAATTATATAGTTTTGATTCGTTGCTCCAGCTTTATTTTCTGTATTTTTCTGAATGGTTGATTTTGGAAGCTTAATATTTTGTTTACAAATACAGACTAATAGGCCGTAAAATGTATTGTTATATTTATTATTATTCAGGTTGTGGGGTTTTTCCATGAGTAAAGAGTTAAAATCTCATAAGTATATTTTTAACATCTCGTTACACATTATTGAACCGAAAATGAATGGAAAGTTTGAAATAAATGGACAAAATGATATCAGTAATATTACTTACTAATTTACTTAATCGTTTCTCTTCTACCGTGAGGTGTAGAGGCTTGGAAGAGAGAGAGAGAGCGCTATACTATCGCAGTGATATAAGCGGGAAGGAAATATCAAGCGCCAGATTGGAAAAAGACGTGTGTGATCAGTACAAGAAGATGTTGAAGATTCAATACTGACATCCTTCATTGTGGAAATAGCATTTGATCAATTTTTATACATACCAAGACAGACACAAAAAAGATGCAAAGGCTCAGTGGCAACTTTCAAACTAAAACTTAGCTCTTTATGTGCCAGGCAGTTTTTAGGTTATAGCCACTTGTCAATATGAATGTTACTTTTTTTCATTCTGATGTTTCAAAACAATCAGTAAACATTAATATATTAATGTGAGAGTGTCTCATAATGCGTAAGATCGTTGTAAATTCGTGTTCTCATTTGGTCCTTGGCGGCTGACTGACATAACAATCAGTTGTAAATTCGTGTTCTCCTTTGGCACGTGGCCGCTGACTGATATAACAATCAGTTGTAAATTCGTGTTCTCTTTTGGCCCGTGGCTGCTGACTGACATAACAATCAGTTGTAAATTCGTCTTCTCCTTTGGCCCGTGGCCGCTGACTGACATAACAATCAGTTGTAAATTCGTGTTCTCCTTTGGCCCGTGGTCGCTGACTGACATAACAATCAGTTGTAAATTCGTCTTCTCCTTTGGCCCGTGGCCACTGACTGACATAACTGTCGTGATTTGGTCTGTCTCACAACACGGTCATATTTACCGCACGCCATACTATGGGAAAATGGTCCGATACAATAGCCAATGAAAACGCTCCCTTCTTGGTGTGTATAATGAAACATTTTATGCTTAACATGGAGGCCCATTTTGTGCAACTTCCAGTACGTAGATATTTAATTTCAAAAGGATTAAAGAAATTTAAACGGAAAGGAGTATATATTTCAACAACGGGAATGTTACTTTAGAGGTAGGTGCAAAGATTTCCTCGAATATTAGTTTAGTTAAAGAGAAAGATCGTGTAAAATGACATCTATATATCAGGGTAGTCCCCAATTTAGCTAGTTAAAGTCTGCATAGATTTAAATGCATTTTGCTACCTAAATAATTATTATATAGATCGGTAGAGGTAAATCCCTAGAATAATTTAAGCTTTAAATAATCAAAATCGGCACAGAATTAAGAAAGATAATGAATCTTAAAAATTTTGCACATTGAACAGAAGGCAAAAATACGCCCCAGTTTTAGATTTCTAACACCGTTTTTGGCCCATGCTCTCCGAGACGGGGGAGCAGTAGTATAAAAGTCCTTGAACTTGGCTGAATTGAGGCCACAATTATTTGAAAAGCAAGCAGAACAGAAGAGAGCGGTAAAAGTGTTACAGTCATATACTTTGCTACTGCATCTGCATAGCAGACCTAGATGCCCATTAACAGCCTGTTACAGCTTGTGTGTATTGCCTGAGGGTTTTATCCTGCAACTACCATAATGGTACGAGACATCCACCTCTGTGGAACTCTGTGGTGCGAAAGTTCTTGATGATCATAGAACTAGTTACCAAGATTTCACAGCCTGGAGCTTCAGATCTGGAGTGTTCAGTGCTAGAGAGGATTCATCTCAACATAGCAGATAAGTGGATAAGCAAATCCACTGGTCAGCCTATCCAGAGACTATATTTAATAAATAAAATTCAAATAGCACAAACCTAGTGAGTGATGACGCATGGCGGACATTATTAAAATGATTACTAACTCCACAGTCCAGTGAAAGTGACAAAACCTATATGTAATAGATAATTAATATGAGAAATAGAAATTCATCATATTGATAATTGATATTTGAAAGAAAAATTCATCATCTTGATCTATTTTGAAAAGTGACATTCCATGTTTATTTATTTTATTATGTAAAAACATTTGAATTCTTTTAAGTTACCTATCCGAAAAGATAAACGGTATAGGATAAATAAATTGAAAATATGTACAATCAGTCTTACTGAATTATTTAAATTGAGTTAAAGTTCTGGTTGATATATATTGACCCATTTAATTAATTAGTCCCCTAGCAGAGTCAATACAAATAATAATAAACATTATTCAAGGGAGGATCTGGAGAGGTAGCACATAGACATTCAGGAACAAACACTATCATCATACCTGAAGGTTTATACAGCTGATCCTACCTTTGATTGTCAATACCCCCTTTACTCTTTTCAGAGAAGGGGGTATTTCTTTTAAGACCAGTGTTGCTGGGGTGATATATATGTGGTATAAGGGAGGATGATAAATGTTATTATTATGTTCCGCTGATAAAGGCGATCAGCTTATGTCGGGCTTACAGGTGGCCGACTGATGTGTGAGTAAATGACTGTCAACAGACGCGAATGCCATGTAGTACTAGAGTAAGTTAATAATAATAATCACACACACCGATGCACATATAGGAGTCAGGAACGTTGTAACTCCAGAAACGTTCTACACTGTTTATTACGCCACGACAAACGTTGACATCATCAATAATACACTGTCAATAGGTTACAGTTCACGGCAAAAATATGACACATCAAGTAAGCACCAATCCGTAGATCATCAGTAAGAAAATGCTTAGAAAATACAGTTATTGATACAAAAATCTTTATCACAAGGGATGCGGAGCATAGCAGCTCATAATCATAAATCTCGTGGCAAAAACCTCCATTCACGGAAGGGAACTGCACATGTCGCAGTTTATAATAATATATATTATGGGAGAAAGAACATTCCCCTTTAACGATCCGTCGAACTTCAAAAATATCCCTCATCAGAGATATGAGCACACAATGGCCTATCCATGGCCGGAAAAATATCTTTAATATCTCAAAACTATCCCTTCACATGAAATAATGGCCTCAAAATCTCCAATAACGTACGTTCTGCAGTACATAACCAAGCCTCATATCCATGGCTTTATCAAAAACATCAGCAAGTATCAAAAATCCCTTTCACACTAACAATATCTTATTCCGGGACACACTGACGAAAAAATAGTCAACATCCATCTTCGGAGCTCTGCCCGTCTCAACTCTCCCGCCAATCTTTCCCCGCTTAAAAAACCGCTCAGTACCCAAAACATCCCAGCGCGAATTAGCAGCTGACATGTGAGTTGAACTCATCTAGAACATTCGAGCAGATTCTCTATCCTATATTTAAAAAACAAACTAAGCGTTAACAAGGGTGATTACAAACAATCCGACCTGTACATACAAGACTTTTAATGTTCAACTCCCCTTCACTAAAATATGACTTTAAATCTACACCGACCCCCGGGAAAAAAAAATGATATATTCATTTTTTGGGGAAAAAATACATCACACAAAAACTTTGAGGTCGGTAGCATACTAATGTCTACACCTAAGTATCCACTATGTTAAGTCATGTTAATAAAGATGAACAAAAAAAAAGGATAGAAGTAAGTGTAAAGTACAAAAAGAATGAGCAGTAATGAAAGAAAGCAGTGCAATACGAAGAGAAAAAAACAATGATATATCATGGTAAACAATTACATTAAACAATGCATTGAATTAATGAACACCATAATAGTACAACAGCATACATTACAAGAAACAATGCATATCTAAATCAAAGAACAAATAACTAGCTATCATCTAAAAAAATAGCATAATGTGCATAATACCCAAGTTAACAAGCTCATGGAGTACCAATGATGAACCCAAATTAATATAAAATTGACAATACCGTTATACATAGCTATACCTGACGCACAATCAAGCGCCGGGTAAAGGAAAAATACATTACAACCTCAGAAAAAACATTTTCTCAACGTACTAATAAATCTATACTTAGTTACCCCTAGCGCACAATCAAGCGCTGGGCAAAGAAAAATCATTACAATGTCAAAAAAATACATTTTCTCTAGTCTTCATATTCTTTTCAAAAAATACAATACCGAAATGCATCGAAATGACCCGTTACGTAAAAATAGTAGCATCATTACAATTTTCATACTTTAAACATTTCAAAACACAGTAATATACGAACAATATAGTAATGCAATGGCGCATAAAGATGAACCAACATGTTATCATAAAGAAGTCATAGCATATTATAACACAATACTCTCTAATATACTATTCTAATACTAATATACAATATACAATATTATCTACTATCTTAAATAAGTTATATAGTAAACAACTATAACGGTCTTGAAAAATCCTGTAAACTTGAGGAAGTAACATCATACAATGAGGAGTCATGATGCTGACAGGTTCCACTGGAACAGCAAATCTTGCGAGAAATACTATCGGTAAATGGTTCAAACAATCAATATAGCAGCTCTGGCTCTCATGGAAAAGCATACGCTGTGAAAAAATACAAATGAAAATCTCTGTTTGATAAAGGTAGGACTTTATGATATACAACAATTAATTTTACAGAAAACCTACCAACTGTGGCTGTGTAAACTTCCGGCCCCTGTATGGTGATAATCAAACCTTCCTCTGCTACATGAGAAAGGATAGCAGAGAAAGTAGCACAGTCTAACTTGGAATAATAATCATATAGAGTGATAAAAGTGTCCGAGACAAATAGCAGTGTGCAATAATGTATGGTAAAGTTATGAATATACAAGATACCAACATCAATAGGCAAATCCATAAGATGGTAATAATTACCAAAAGTGTCATCATGGCTGACAATCTGAGATTTTGCGCAAGACAAAGGAAATGCAGTAGACAAAGGCGTACATCTTAAAGGCTGAACTGAAGTCATAGCCTGTGTACTGGACAAAGAAAAAAGCAAGAAATATATAAAAAAGATGTAAAAGCATACAGTAGTAAACTTGGACATACGTCGAAGTTTAAAAGGAGCGCAGTGAGTGTGACAAAAAGTCGTAAAAGACGAAGATACCGAGATAACCGGTCCAGCAAGAAAGCTAAAGAAACTCATAAGGTACATATATGTACTAACAACTAAGTTCGTACATGTAGCAGAGAAAGCACTAGTCATTGCAGCAAAGAAGTTGCAATCAACGTGATTGGATATAGATTCAGTCGTAGCACTAAAGTTAGTGTGTGTGTCAGACAAAATCGAAGGATCTTCTTCTATAATAGTAGTTAAAGAAGGATCAAAGTTAGAGCGACGACGTACTGAGGTATGTCGAACTGGGCTAAAAGAAGCACCAACATTAGTATGATGAACAATCGTATCATCAATACTGCAAGATTGCACCATATTAGCAGAATGTATCACGTTAGCAGAATGTCCCTGGTGAAAAGATTTTGGCACAGTTCCTAAGGTGGAAGCAGTAAGATTATGTTGCCATTCCCAAGCAGCAATTTGTACCGGCGTACACACCTTTACACCATGTATCTGTCCGACAGTAAGGTCAGCGATAGGCGCTCTGAGCATACGTGCGTGTATATAACCAGTAAAAAACGGTGTGGCAATGTGGACTACGGCAGTCGGAAAAGTCTCAACTGTCCCATCAAATGTCACACATTTCACCATATTCCTGTAGCGCAAGATGGATGGACTAGAGACTGTCTAATCCAAACAGTCGTGCATCCAGAATCAAAAAGTACTGAGACTGGATTATTATTCACCAATCCTTTATGTAGAGTAAGAGACCCTCTTCCGTCATGCGCAGCTAAGGCAGGAAGAGCGGGTAGAGGATGACCGCAACTCAAGGTAGTTATAGCTGTAGGTTGGAACAAAGTTGTGCACTCCGGGCACTGAGATGTTCTCTCGAAATCGAAAGCAGAGCAAGCAGTAGCATTAGAGACACTATTATTATTGTTACCTTGATTGTTAATAACCTGGGACTCTTGTTGAGCAGAGTTAGCATGGCGATACGATCTATCATTTGGAGATCTACCGTCATATCGCGATCTGTCGCGACTATTATCTCTATTGGAAACATTGTTATTTTCTCTATTGAAACTATTGTTCTGATTTGAACCCCAGTTAGCATAGTTGCGATTGTCATTTCCCCTTTGATCAAAATATCTATTTGATGGGTTTTGCTGTCTCTGAGAAAAAATATTGTAGGGTTGATAATTTCTATTGTAGTTACCCCTTCCAAAATTTCCATAATTGTTGGAACTAAAACGTTGAGGACCGTTAAATTGTCTCCAATTCCTTGAAGAAGGAGAATCACTGCGTGATGGGCCCCCTTGGTTCTGTCCAAAATTACGATTTTATCTACTACCAAAATTGCGATCAGCACTTTGAGGTCTACGGCGCCAATTAGGAACATATGGTATTGCTGAAGCTACGGGTAAACTTTCTTTGACTTGAGAATTGCTAACCGTTACATTTGGATGTGCCGTGACGTATTGGCGACAGTATTGTTCCATATCTTTTAAGTTTGGAGGCTTTCGCTCATGTAGAAAGGAAAGAAAAGATTCACTAACTGATGACATGACTTTGTCGCGAAGCAATAAGTCCATAAGGGCTTCATATGTGTGTTCAGTTTTTGAAAGTTCAACCCAACGTGAAAACGTAAGGCGAATATGTGATATAAAGTCTGAAAAATCTTTCCCTGTCTCAGGCAATAGAGACTTAAAGCGTAGGCGATAACCTTCTTCATCCAGTTGGTATTTTTTTAATAAGGCTGCTCTGGCAACATCATAGTTATTCATGTCAGAACCTTCCAACATACTTATAGTATTCAAAGCTTCACCCTTAACTAACTTTCTAAGTTGTTCACAATATCCTGACTTGTCTATCTTATGAGATTCGCATGAAAGTTCAAATCTATTTAGATAGAATAAAATATCGTCGCAGTCAGAGTTAAAAACAGGCAATTTAACATCATAAGATTTAGTGTTTGCCTTATTAGAAGTTGCTTGATTGTTTGTCTCATTTTGTGTGTTACCAATATTCACTGCCTTTATTCTCTCCAGCTCTATAGACGACATCTTTTCCTCATGCAGTCTCATATTTTCTTCAGCCTGCATTTGCATCTGCAATTTTCTTTCTTCATCCTCTCTTTGCTGTTGAATTTTTCTCTCTTCAGCTTCTAATTTTTGTTTTTCCATTTCCATTTTCTGTTTTTCAGCCTCCATTTGCATTTGGATTTTTCTATCTTCAGCTTCTCTTTGCTGTTGAATTTTTCTCTCTTCAGCTTCTAATTTTTGTTTTTCAGCTTCCATTTGCATTTTCTGTTTTTCAGCCTTCATTTGCATTTGCATATTTCTCTCTTCTGCCTGCATCTGCAATCTCCTATCTTCAGCCTCCATTTTCTGTTTTTCAACCTCTAATTTCTGTCTCTTTTCTTCCGACTTCTGCGCCTTGGCATATTCGGCAAGTGCGAATTCTCTTACTTCATCAGTAGTCATATTAAGGGATTTCTCTTGCTCAATGAAGTAATCTAAAGTAGACATTATGTCTAATTATATGATATAGATAACTTATGTCAATATATTTATGAAGAACCTCACTTTATCCCAACTCAGTTGGTGACAAGTCCTTGCTCAAGAACCTGTACAATTACCTTTAACTATTAATAGTGTAGTTAATCATCTATAAATTATACATTATAATATTGACAGTGCATGACAAAAAAGACAGTACAGACAAGAGTGACAAAGACAAGATATGAAGAACAAATGAACACATTCGCAGGAATCAACTAAAGTAAGAAAGCAGAAATAAAGCTCAAAATATTGCAAAGCTTGCAATGACAGCTGCGAATAGTATAACAATACAAGTGACAAAACAGTGTATAAACGAAAAGTTTGTACAAAACTCAAAGATAGAAAAGGGAGGAAGATATTCACAAACAAATTAATTAATAAACTAAGGAACAGAGAAAAAATATAACAACAACATCACTGAGACGTTTCGTCACACCTAAACAATTATAATGATGACTGAATCCGGCGTAAACAGAGTATGCCCAGAATTATGTCAAGGGATCTTTTACGAAACGAACTTAGTCAAACAGTCCCTAAAGACCGGTTTCAGATCCACTGACCGTCCGAGGAGGTATTAGTTGATCTGAAACTCCCACCAACCAAACCCGCAGAAATATGACATATATAACATAGAAAACAACAAATACAAGGATCTAATAAAGGAAGTTCTGAGGAAGGCTCAATGTTACACCAAACAGTGGTACAGTTTACACATACAAAACAGCCACTTATCTTTCAAAGGAAAAAAAATCCCGGCCTCTACAACAGCAGCAATGATGTACATAGATAACACAGTCTGAAGTAATCCACTGGTGATCGATACTGGAACTCCAAGGTAATAGCAGCTTTCAAACGTAACTCCAGACATCGGCTGCTGACATCAGAAGTTGGCACTCAAAAGGAAGGACTGGAACACTGCAATTCTTGACTTGAATGACTTGTATAGAAAACTCCTTTCTAGATGAAACTTGCTCACAAAAAATTTGAACTGGTTACACTGTAGAACAACTTGTGCATCACATAATAATAGCCCCATATCACTGGCGACCACTGTTGCTGGGGTGATATATATGTGGTGTAAGAGAGGATGATAAATGTTATTATTATACTCCGCTGATAAAGGCGATCAGCTTATGTCGGGCTTACATGTGGCCGACTGATGTGTGAGTAAATGACTGTCAACAGACGCGAATGCCATGTAGTACTAGAGTAAGTTAATAACAATCACACACACCGATGCACATATAGGAGTCAGGAACGTTGTAACTCCAGAAACGTTCTACGCTGTTTATTACGCCACGACAAACGTTGACATCATCAATAATACACTGTCAATAGGTTACAGTCCCCGGCAAAAATATGACACATCAAGTAAGCACCAATCCGTAGATCATTAGTAAGAAAATGTTTAGAAAATACAGTTATTGATAAAAAAATCTCCATCACAAGGGATGCGGAGCATAGCAGCTCATAATCATAAATCTCGTGGCAAAAACTTCCATTCAGGGAAGGAAACTGCACATGTCGCAGTTTACAATAATATATATTATGGGAGAAAGAACATTCCACTTTAACGATCCTTCGAACTTCAAAAAATATCCCTCATCAGAGATATGAGCACACAATGGCCTATCCATGGCCTGAAAAATATCTTTAATATCTCAAAACTATCCCTTCACATGAAATAATGGCCTATACAACTCCTGGCCTCAAAATCTCCAATAACGTACGTTCTGCAGTACATAACCAAGCCTCATATCCATGGCTTTATCAAAAACATCAGCAAGTATAAAAAATCCCTTTCACACTAACAATATCTTATTCCGGGACACACTGACGAAAAAATGGTCAACATCCATCTTCGGAGCTCTGCCCGTCTCAACTCTCCCGCCAATTTTTTCTCGCCTAAAAAACCGCTCAGTACCCAAAACATCCCAGCGCGAATTCGCAGCTGACATGTGAGTTGAACTCATCTAGAACATTCGAGCAGATTCTCTATCCTATATTTAAAAAACAAACTAAGCGTTAACAAGGGTGATTACAAACAATCCGACCTGTACATACAAGACTTTTAATGTTCAACTCCCCTTCACTAAAATATGACTTTAACAACCAGTCTCTTATCTGGCACTATCCTGGTATCATCTGATACATCTTTTTATCCAGGATATCTTACAGTCTTAATAACATCTGAACCTCTCACGACACTGGTGTCTCCTTCCGGGATTTCATTTACTACCCTGGGGTCTTTACTTTGAGACATTCAATCATAATGGTAACAGTAGGAGTAAATAAAATATACATTTTAAATAAAGGTAAAGAAATTAATAGTAAATATAACTCATTGTAATATTAGTGAGTAAATAACAAAATTTTGGTGACTGGATACGCTGACAGTGGACTTTATTAATTATAAGTACATTAATTAAGTTTGTAATTAGTACATTGATAAGATTGCAAGAGAATGGCAGACTTAGCAAAGTTTAGATCTGCTACAGTGAAGTCGGCAAAGGAGTTTGGGTTAAGTGGGGAGGACCTTATTAAATATGTCACTACTGAATGTGACAAATTTATAGAAAGAGAAGGTAAGAGGTTGGAAACAGAAAGAAGATTGCTAGTAGAAGCTGAAGCTAAGAGATTGCAAATAGAAGCTGAAGCTAAGAGATTGCAAATAGAAGCTGAAGCTAAGAAATTAGAAGCTGAAGATTACAATTAGAAGCTGATAGGGAGGCTAGACAAATAGAAGCTGAAGCTAAAAGATTACAAATAGAAGCTGATAGGGAAGCTAAAGCTAAGAAACTAGAAGCTGATAAGGAAGCTAAGAAATTACAACTAGAGGCTGAGGAAAGAAGACAAGTTGCTGAAAGGGAGGTTGAAGAAAAGTGGTTATAAAGGGAACATGAATTAAGGCTGAAAGAGCTTGAATTTCAAGGACATGTTACAGGAAATGGAAGTAGCCCAACTACTTCTGACACTAGTGCAAGTCAAGGTGCCTCAAATGGAGCCATGAATTTTCACTTGGATCCATTTGTGGAGAAAGAAGATGATATTGAGTCTTATTTAAGTCGTTATGAAAGGTTAGCAACTAACTATGGCCTAGAGAAAGAGAAATGGAGCCTTAAGTTATCACAAGGGCTGAGAGGAGCTTCTTATGAAGTTTTTGCAAAACTTGGCAGAGAAGACCAAGAAGATTATGAACTCTTGAAGCAGGCATTACTGGTTCGCTATGAAAAGAACTCATAATTTTATAGAAAGAAATTCAGAACTGCTAAGCTACTTTCTGGAGAAACTTACCACCAGTTCTCTGCCAGATTAGAAACATACTTGGAGAAATGGACTGCTCTAGGAAAATGTCAAGACCTAAAAGAAATGGTCATGATGGAGCAAGTAAGAGAGTCTATGCCTCCAGACATGAGAAAATTTCGTATGGAACAAGGTGCAGAGAGATTGGGGGAGATTTTAACAGTTGCTGAGAGATATCAAGCAGCTCAGAAAGAAATAGGTGCAGCATCGAGAGGTGGGGTGACAAGTTCCCTTCCTTGCTGCCTTTTCCTTCCCTAACTCAAAGTCAGGTACACAATTACAGCTGGGTAGACTGGAACGTGTTGGTAGCATGATTTCTTTTTCTTCTTCTTCTTCTTCCTCGTTCGCCCTGAAAAGGACGGTGGATGCGTTGTGTCTGTTTACGCCGTAGCTGTGATATCTGCACCTTTCGGTCGACACATCCGACTTTAGCACGGCATTTTTTGGGACCGGGTTTGCCTTCCCTCTTCGATCCGTACTCGCTCAGCCAGACTGCACTGCTGCAGACTGTTTCCAAGACCACCACGTGGAGGTGGAGTATGGTCTTGGTCAGCTCTGGTTCGCTGACCCTGATGCAAGCAGTCAAGCTATGGGTCGCTGACTGCATTATCTATTGCTGCATCTTTTGGTCCCGTAGCGTGTCAATCTACGCTCTTACAGCACAGAATAAGAAAACATAAAAAGACAACTCACTGGAAAATTCACCAGTGACCATGGAGGAATGAGATACTTCGAGAAGAGAAAAGATTACTTCAAGTGAAGTTAAAAAAAAAGGTAAACGATCACGTTACACGCCCATTGAGGCATATTGGGAATATGGTGTTAGGCCCATATTTTCTTGACCGTTGGCACACTAGGTGTGATGTGGTCAGCATCACGCCGGCCGCCTTAACCTTCCCAGAGTTGCTCTGGTACCCATTTGGGACTGGTGTCGTTAAATGACACCTGTCTCACATCACGAATTCTAAATATTTCTGACCTTACCGCGCGCCATACATGGAAGAAAGATTATATACGCTGACCAATGAAAACGTTGTCTTCGTCTTGTGTTTACTACCGCTTGGAAAATAAAGATGGCAAGGCCCTATCTGTGTAACATGATTAACTTCGGAATTTTACTACAGCAGTATGGAAGAAGTACCACTTGGCAGAGGTTATCAAAACAATGTTAGGGATGTTAGCCTACCCGTAAGTAGTAATACCTTTACTAATAATATTATAGGACGGGAGAAATCTTAGGTTAAATGCATTCGAAGCTTCAGGTTGGCCTAAATTTAGCAGTTTAAAATATGCATAACAGAAAATGCAATTAGTAAACAAACAGATTATTATATAGATATGTAAAGCCTAATTCCCAGTATAATGTAAGATTTAAATGACTAAAATCGCATCAGGAATAACGAAGATAATTTAAAAAGCAGTTTTCCTACATTGTACGATAGGCTAAAAGGTACCCACATTTTCTGATTTTGATTGCATTCCTAGGGAGTTCCATCTCGTACGTCCGAGGTCAGACTATATATAGACTGGCCTGTCGAAGTCGGGTTAGTCACTATTATTTGAAAAAACAGAGAACGGGGAAAGATGAGCATATGTTAATGCCAGCGTTTGCATTCTGCACTTGTTAGCAGACCTTAATCAACCATTGAGGGCTATTCTGTGTGTGCCTGAGGGTATGAACGAATATATATATATATATATATATATATATATATATATATATATATATATATGATAAACTCTCTTTTCCACTTGATAAAGATCAGTGTTGATAAAGTCTAACCTTTGGTCACCAGTGTTGGTTGTATGGTTACAATCGTGTTCGAAGGGGTGTTGTCACAGTGAAGACAAACACAGGTCAACTCGACCTAAGCAGTGGTGTATTGTTTTGGAGTGAGGATACAGACAGTACGCGAATGCTGGAAAATGTTCTGAGAGTTGACAATAGGGCAATCTCACTCACTCGTGGCATGAAGTGTAAGACGAACTACTGTTTACGTTTTCTTGCATTTAATGGACACACACTTCGACGACACAGGAACAGGAAACATCAGACAGGTTGGCATAAATCATCATAATATTGATCAATACAATGCACTATCACCTGGGCATTCATGTTGTATAACAGTTCAATGTAATGTCAGTAGACAAGCACTCAGTATTTCAGCACATATGTATAATCTCAGGCCTTACTGACAAATCGCGTCAGTTAAGAACCAATGTTTACTCATGGTTCCCTGTAAGAACCTCGTCTAAGTCTTTCAGGCCGAAAATTCAGTAAATGAATTTATGAATACAATGTCAAACCACCAGTAGTGGGTTTTCATATAATAGTATGCAGATCTCGATATCATCGTCGGATATTAAGGACATTCCTGTTCTCGATCGATGATTTTATAAGATTGAAACTTGGAGTCCAAAGATGGCTCCATCTTTGACTTTCGCTCACAACAAAGATAATGACGAAGCATGATCATAGGCTCTGTTCCTTTCATAAATATATGTAAATTAGACTCTGCATATCCTGTTCAATCATGTTGCGACATAAAATGTATGTATATATATATATATATATATATATATATATATATATATATATATATATATATATATATATATATATATATATATATATATATATATATATATAACTGCAAGCAAATATGTCGTCTTAACATCGCTAATCAAACGCCTGTGCAGATGATAGCATGTCGACCAAGCTGAATATGACGAAAGGTTCAATATGTCTGTTTTACCTTATTTCTCAGGAAAAACACAACAGCGAATAACGCGAATAACGCACGCCATTCCTTGGCGTCAAGAATCAACACTGGGGAAGAATCTCTGATAATTCAATCATAGAGATAAACAATCTCCTTTCCCCAAAAGGAACCACAGAGCTCAAGACAAATCTTCAGACCGCCTTCATCTAGGTCCAACAGGGCGGGGCCTTCTCACCTCCCCTCTTAGCGACACATCCGCCGAACAACCTATGATCCCAAGTTCGACACCAAAGATATAGTTCGACTTAGACATACAAAGATATTAAGATAAAAGACATACTCGTCCTACCTAGACAAGAACTACACATAGATTCGGGTCATAGATATTCTGAAGCAAGAACAATCTATTTCTAACCAAACAAAGAATAGATCGCTGCAAACCTAGATTTCTACGCTATTCGATATTCAGCAAAGATACAAGAACGGATAAATCACAAAATGAATACACATCGCCAAATCTGAGTTCTGTCCCTCTAGACTGGAAATCGTGAATTCAAAGATAAATATATTTTTATCAGACAAATAAATACATTTTTCATTTGTATGCGTAATCTGTGCGCCACACAAAAGAATATGTGCGCAACAGACTACCACACCCCCCGGGAAAAAAAATGAAAATCATTTTTTTTCCAGCTGAGAGCAACATACAATAGGCTCACAACGCACAAATACTGCGCAGATGAGAAATATCTGGAATTTATAAGCCAAATTAAGGCAAAGTCGAAATATAGATCGACTGGTGAGAATACATCTCAACCTCTCAGAGAAAGCATTTCTCTTAAGCATACATGTTTCCAGGGAGGTGTCACCAACGCATACTACTATACTTGCAATGACACAATGCATATAACAATTTCATATTTAAGCATTATAAGTACATGATTTACAAAAAAGAAAAATCATCAACGAGTACCGGTGAATATATATATCAATGAACGTAGTGATAGTAGTGATACAATCACTATATTACAAATCACAATGTGTATCTATCTTGATATAGAAAAGAAAAATCTGTTGTCGAGTTGGACGTGTTAAGAAGTCCAAGACTCAACAGTTATGTGGAATCATGTGGGCATCTTGACAGAATGTCTGCCATCACATTATCTGATCCACGAATAGCTCGCACAGAGAAATGAAAAGGATGAAGAGCAATTGCATATCGAGTAGACCTCGAGCTCTTCAAATTCTTACTCTGTATAGCAGTAAGAGCTTTTTGGTCGGTTTCTACTATGAAATGTGCGCCTAGAAGGAATCTTTGTAGTTTGAGTATTGACCAAACCATAGCCAATAGTTCACGGTCTAAAACCGAATAATTCCTTTCTGCAGCATTAAGTTTTCTGGAGATATACATTTTAGGATGCAGAGTTCCAGAGTACTCTTGCATTAGTGCCGCTCCAATCCCAGTGGATGAAGCGTCACTACGAAGAACAAATGTCTTATCTGTAGTAGGTAACACTAAAATAGGTGGTGATGAAAACAAAGTTTTGATCTTATCCAAAGAGGATTGGCATTCTTGTGACCAGTGGACTATATTAGGCGACCCTTTCTTTAGTAGTGTAGAAAGAGGTGCCATGATAGAGGATAGATTCGGAATGAATCTTCCATAAAATTGAATAAGACCTAAGAGACTTCGCACTTGCTTTTTAGTCTTAGGAATAGAGATGTTAAGTATCTTAGTGATATTATGGTCCTCTGTCTTTAGGAAAACATGACCCACTCGATGGCATAGGAAAGAAATTTCGCTAAAACCAATGCAGGCTTTAGAATGTTTCGCTGTCAGGTTATACTCGCGTAGAGTAGATAGTAATTCAACTAACCCTGAATAGTGATCTTCCCAAGTAACCCTGAAAAGACAGATGTCGTCTAGATACGCGATGACATCTGACCGATGAGATAGAATTCGACGCATCATGCGTACGAATGTAGTTGGTGCGTTCATAAGGCCGAAAGGCATGAAATTCCATCGAAAAAGGCCTCTAGGTGTAGAAAAAGCCGTAAAAGGTTTGACGCGTTCAGATAAAGGAACTTGTCAATATCCTTTGGACAAATCTAGTTTAGTGAAAAAATGAGATTTAGAAAGTCTAGTAAGTAGCTCTTCTAGTAAAGGCATAGGTTCAGCATCGAACTTCGTAACTTGATTCAATTTGCGATAGTCAACGCAAAGACGTATGTTATTGTCTTTTTTCCGAACAATAACACTGACTAACAAAAAAAACTTTTTTTTTCTTTCTCTAACATTTCTATGTTTTTCTGGTCAATTTTAATGCGCTGTTTTTAAATCTGCAAACCGTTTTTCTCTATCAGGTCGGGATCTCTAGAAATACGCAATTGAAGTTTTTTAACAACGCATACAGTATTACAATATCATTCGTACAAGAAGTATAACAGTTATGTAGGCTTGAATTTCTTTGCAGTCGACTTTCGTCGGTGAATGGCATGTGGTACATCGCGATGAAGCATCCAACAATAATCGGCAAGCATGGTCACACTCCACCGTCCTTGATAACGTGACTCCATTACGGCGATATCTTGATGGAATCATTCTCCATGTTCATCGCTGACTTCGCCAAGGTTGTCAGGGAAAAAGTTAAGATGCGAATCGAGCAAATGGATTTTGAGGGACATGTTACAGCTCATAATTATGTATGCATCTATGCACTGCTTAACAATATGCAACATAGTCGACAGATTTGTGATTTTCCAGAAAGTTATCGACGATCGATTTGAATGCCATCCATGCGCGAAGTTCACTACCATGTAACAAGTTCTCGAATTGTTTGTCTGCAATAACTTTCCTAATCTGAGGTCCTACAAAGATACCTTCCTTTATCTTTGCATCGCTAACTTGCGGAAACTTTTCTCGAAGATAAGTGAAAGCTTTGCTCGTTTATCTAACGCTTTTACAAAATTCTTCATGAGCCCCAACTTTATATGTAACAGTGGTTGATGCGTGATGCCATATGATGATGGATGGCATCCGCATGTCTGGTTTTGTGTAGTGTGTAGATGTGTTCAGTCAAAACAATGTTCATGCAACAATAACAGGGCAATCCACATAGGACGTCAGTAAACTCACGACGTATAAAGTCAATGAGTCTTGAAACAGCCGTTGACGTTTTTCTTCATTATTTATTGTGGACGCCACAGTGACAAAATGGTTACGCAAATGTGTAGGCACATCAAACAGTCATTATCACAGCAACATTCAATACAGCAATAAACGGTAGACAGCATTACAATGATGAGTCAGATGCATGTTATATTTCAAAGTGCTGTAAATGTAGTCAGGTGAACAACTCCATCCTTTTCTATAACAGCCAGGAGATAACCAGATGTATGAGATCAGTTCACTCTCCTTAGTTTGACTTCAGCAAGACAGACACGTCTGCCGAAGTATAAATAATGTCCTCAAAAATATCCTCTAGATAATAAAGGTTTTCCAAACCTAGTTCATTTAACAAAGTAGCAAGTAATGGTCCTTGGTACCTGCATCAACCGATGCAGTACAATGCAGCGACATGTGAGCTAGGAAAACATCTCGTGACGACGACTTTCGCAGACAGGCTATGAATCGAAATCGCTCACGACCCAAAATCAATAGAGTTAATGAAAGAGTCAATTTACCTTGCTTTCATGAAATACACAGAAATATCACGCCTCCCGACATGTGGGAAACACTAGAGGTATTATCTCGAATAAACGAAATATCCATTAAGAGGACTACACATCCCTGACAGAACAAAAATAGCGGAGATCCCCTCTTCAACGAGGCATCTCTTTCGCCATTCCAAATCGCTCACTCCCACTAGTGGTGGGCGGAAACCGATCGACAAAGAAGCAAGACAAGTCATGCGCAGTCCAGCGCAAAACGACCACAGCTCAAACTTAACTGCATTCGATACCAACGCGAGAAGACAAATGCTTACCGAGAAAAGTGACTATAAATTCCAAGCAGTTGTTGCCCTTGCGTTATAAAACAGATATTGAAATAAAACGATGTTGCGAGAATTTATCACGCAACAGTGGTAAAATGAAGGTGTCTTTGTTAACTAATGGCTCGCGTATTACATTTTTATGCCCGAGCTGCATACGATCCCGGATAGGCCACACCTTTCTTGCATAATGTTCCTGTCTGTTGCGGCTGTCCCATTCACATCGGAAGCAACAAAATTTAGTATACCCAGTCTGCATGCCCGTGAGAATTGCAATGACCTTTAGGTCTCCACAAATCCGCCATTGGTAGTCATTGTACTTTATTTTTTCCAAACGTTTAGCCATATTGTCATAAGTTTCTTTCATATGAACAGAGTAGGCGACTGGAATTGATGAAAAAAAATTTCTGTTATGCAATAACACGGCTTTTAGACTAGTCTTGGAAGAATCGATGAAAAATCGCCTTTCGTTGACTATGTGCTCATGACCGTTTACATCTTTGCAATAGCAAATGTCATCATCCATCTCAAAGTATTGAACAAGTTCTCTGTGTCTATGACGAAATTTAGATATCGGAGTATTGGGCGCTAAAAGATTCCATTCTTTGCGTCGCGAACCGAGTAATTCCGGATGTCCTTTGGTAAGAGCGAGATCACGTATTAGATCTGAAAGTTCTGAATGGTTAATTAAGTAAACACCATCATTCACCGGTATGTAATCTGAGTCAGAATTAGTTTCTAAAGCAGGTAAACTATCACTTTCTGATGGTTCATTTACGTCCAACGGATATTGTTCTGGTGGTACTTGGATCGGAATCGTGATTGGATCATGAGGCACTGGTTTCGAAACCGATTCAATATTTGGATAAACCACAGACTTTCTAGTTTTAAAAGTGAAACCATGGATATTTGTCAAGCGGAAGTAACAATCAGTAGTGTGATTTGTATGTTCATGCCATATTACTGGCACTCCAAAAGGCATCGACTTATGCTTCGGCGATTTTCGTAACCAACCTGCCAATGTATCGAACAAACTGCATTTGGCTTCCAAGATTTATTTGCATCATCAACTTTCGAATCGAAATAAAGTTCATATGTTTTCTTTAGTAATGGTGTAAAGTTTTTCTGGTCAACAAGATCGGTAAAATATCCGCACACGTAACAGAACAGATCAGCCGAATTTCTACAACTTCTAGAAGCCATATTTTGCTCAGAATTATTTAAAAATACAGTAACTATTTGAAAAATCGCGTAACATATGTCATGCATCTTTTAGCAGTATAAAAAGTAGAATTATGTTGCTTTTTATTAATTTTTAATAAGTTATATAGTAAAAATGAAACGGAGCAAATAACGGTTTCCCAAAAATATATTTATTCACAAATATCTTAAGAACCCGACGTGATAGAGATAAACGGATTTCAGATTTGAAATCAGCGCAAGAAACTGACCTAAGAACACTTATTCTTATATAAGAAAGAAAAATGTTGTTTGTCAGTGTAACCATCGGCGAAGAATATGCAGAAGTGGATGGTTCAATTATTTTTAAATCTATCATCTCATCCAACTCCTTCTCAACCTGTGCTTGAAAATGTATAGGGATAGGATAAGGTCTGACCCTAATAGGATTATGGTCAGTTAGAATAATGTCATGTTCAATGACATGAGTTTGTCCAGGGATGTCAGTAAGGACATCCTGAAATGTTTGTAACATAGCCGAAACTTGTCGCTGTTCTCCTAAAGACAAATCCGGAGAAACAGTAACGTTTTTCCATGATTCACTAGAATGAAGTGGAATCATCGGAAGCGGAAGATTAACATCCGAAAAACTTGTTTCTTCATCCTGTATTACGGACAGTGATGAGTAATGACCATGTTGGACTGGAGAATCGTCCGTTGCCTGGAAAATAGGCTGTAAATAATCCGGACGTTCATGGAATTCCGTAAGCATATTGATGTGGAAGGTTTTATGCTTTCCATCAATATCGACAATGTATTCAACATCGGAAATTTTCGAGATTATATCGTACGGACCTTTCCAAGAAATAAGAAGTCTGTTTTCCCTACAAGGTAGTAAAACAAATGCTTTGTCACCAGGACAAAGTTGTCTTAAGGTTCTTTTCTTATTGGCAAATTGTCTTGCTTTCTGCTTAGCAAATTCAGAAGAAGAAGTTGCCAATTTGCATGCTTCGATAATCTTTTGTCTCAGCGCGATGACATATTCGTAAGAAGATTTCGTGTCATCGGTAATATTATCAGCGGTTATGAGATCATTAAGTAAAGACATAGGGCCGCGCGGTCGCGCGCCAAAGACAAGTTCAAAGGGAGAAAATCCTGTATGTTCATTGGGGACCTCTCTGTAAGCGAAGAGGGCCGCGGGTAAAACCCTGTCCCAATCTTGAGGATGATCCTCAGTTATCTTCCCTAGTAAGTTTTTTAGTGTTCTATTTAGCCGTTCGATCATCCCATTGGACATAGGATGATAGATACTACTCAAAGATCTCTTTATCTGCAGAGTCGACATCACTTGAGACATGGTATCCGATATTAGTTGGGTGCCATGGTCTGATAATATTTCTCCGGGGAATCCCAGACGAGAAAATATAAGCCAAAGAGCATCTGCAATGTCAGCAGTAGTAATGCTCTTCAGAGGAATAGCCTCTGGCCAACGTGTGCACATGTCCACACACGTTAAAATAAACTGATGTCCTCTAGCAGATTTGATCTTAAATGGACCAATGATGTCTATCGCCATTTTCTGAAATGGTCGAATAGGAATGTCTGCAGCCTGAATAGGTGCAGCATGGCGTAGACCTTTGGATTTGACTTCTTGACATACTATACATGATTGACAATAAATCCGTATGTCTTTGTTCACAAAAGGCCAAAAGAAAGCCGCAAGAACTCTTGACTTTGTACGGGAAAAACCCATATGTCCAGCACACTGAGAGTCGTAAGCGTGCTGCAAAATTTTAACTCTCAAATTCTTGGGAACAAGAATCTGAGAATGACTTGACTTAGCGGAGTCTTGCACCATACGTACAAGTACGCCATTCTTCATTGTAATCCAAGATTTACGCTTTGTATCTTTATTTGGATCACCTTTTGTTGCAAGAGTGAAGAATTTCTTTAGAGTCGGATCATCTTCTTGCTGTTTAATAAATGAGTCACGAGAAATTACCAAGGGATCGTCTTGGTTATGCACTTCATTATCTTCAGTAGATGAAGTTTGAGGCATATTAAGAGCCTGAGCTCTAGTGACTACAGCATTAGCAGTTTGCATATTTTGTTTTTCCCAAACGGAAATTTGTTGCGGAGTGCATTCTTTGACTCCGTGAATACGACCGATGATAAGATCAGCGATCGGATTCGGCAGAAGACATGCGTGTACATCTCCTGTAAAGAAAGGAGTAGCAATCCTAATGATAGCAGTAGAGTATTTCTCTAAGGTGCCGCCAAATGTTACACATTTGACTACTTTTCCAGTGGCACGAGAAGGATCTACAAGCGACTGCCTAACACCAATTGTGGTGCATCCAGAATAAAAAAGAACTGAGACTGGATTGTCATTTACTAAACCTTTATGTAAGACAAGAGAACCTCTTCCATCATGCGCGACTGACGCAGGAAGAGCGGGAAGAGGATGGCCACAACTTAAAGTGGACACCGTAGTTGGTTCAAATAATGTTTTGCATTGGGGGCACTGAGATGCTCTCCCAAAATCAAAAGCGGAACACGCCATATTATTAGCATCATTATTATCTTTGGTCTGTTTATAGTCTTCATGTGACTCTTGCTGTGCAGAGTTTCCATGATAATATGATTTATGTTTTTTGTATTGTGATCTACCTCGATTATTATTGCCTCTGTAATCATTATTATTTCCTCTATTGTAACCCCTATTTGAGTTTGAGCCATAATTCTCATGGTTACCATTATCATATTCATTATAATGAGTATCTCTATAATTATGGTCTTGTTGTCTCCATGATGGATGACTTGGATAGTTCCTATAATGACTTCCTCTGCGGAAATTTCTATAATTATGACCACCTCTGTATCGAGGGCTGTCAGCTCGTCTCCAGTTCTTCGCAGAAGAACCCTGAAATGATTGGTTTCCTTGGTTTAGATAACTATTATGGTTACCTTTTTTCCCAAACTTGTTTTGAGGTCCCTGAAATTTGTGTGAATAATTAGGGTTGTATGGTGTTGCTGATGCAACTGGCATACTCTCTTTAATCTTAGTGTTGCTAAGAGTTATGTCAGGGTGTGCAGTGACGTATTGGTCACAATATTCTTGAATTTCTTTTAGTGTCTTGGGTTTACGCTCATGTAGGAATTCAAGGAATGGTTTATTAACACGTGACATAATTTTGTCCCTGAGCAACAAGTCCATAAGGGCTTCATATGTCTTTTCTGTTTTGGACAATTCAATCCAACGATTAAATGTAAGTCGTGTCCTTGCAATGAATTCTGAGAATTCTACCCCTGATTCAGGTACCATTTTCTTAAACAAAATACGGTAACCTTCCTCAGTTAACTGGTATTTTTTCAATAAAGCTGCTCTAATAACATCATAATTATCCTTGTCAGCCTCTTCAACCAAACTTAAACTAGTTAGAGAATCACCTTTCAAATTTTCTGACAACTGATTAGCATACTGTGATTTATCCACATTATGAGCTCGACAAGAACGTTCAAAACGATCCAGCCAGAATGTAATATCGTCACTGGAAGGATTGAATGCTGGTACCTTGACCTTATAAGTAAAGGGTTTACCACTATTACCATTTGACTGATTAACATTACTCATATTTGTCAATTTCAATTTTTCTAATTCAAATGCTAAAAGTTCTTTTTGATGTTCATGTTCTCTTATTGCTCTTCTCTCCTCAGCTTCTCTGTCTAATCTTTTTTGATCAGCCTCTCTTTCTAATCTCTTTTGTTCAGCCTCTCTTTCTAATCTCTTTTCTTCAGCTTCTAATTTTTTTTCTTCCATTTGAAGCTTTCTCTCCTCAGCAGCAGCTTTTCTCTCCTCAGCAGCAGCTTTTCTCTCCTCAGCTTCTCTGTCTAATCTTTTCTGCTCAGCCTCAGCTTCTATCTTCTTTTGTTCAACTTCTGCTTTCCATTTATTTTCCTCTTTTTGCTTCTTTCCTTCTGACTTTAATACCATGGCAAATTGAGCAGTTGCAAACTCCTCTAATTCCTTACCAGACTTATCAAAGGATCTCCCTTGTGCAATAAAGTATTCCAATGTAGACATGATGTCTAATAATGATAGCAATCACTTGAAACAATAATGTAATCTATTAAATTCTAAATGAACTTGATTAACTAGCTCACAATCCCAATATCTGTTGGAACCAAGCCTTTAAATAAGGTCTTGTATAATCAACTGTGTACCTTTAGTAACAGCAATTAGTCATCAGTTGATTATTTCTCATAAGTTCACTACACAGCTAGTAGTTATGATCAAGTATATTTTATAGTATATGTCAACCAATAACATACATAAACAAAAGACAATCAAGAAAAACAATACGAAAACATTTGCAGAAATCAACTAAATTAAGTAGAAAACTAAAGAAACTAATCACAGAACCTGTGATGATAACTGCAAAGGAATAAACAAAACAAATAACGCCACAGTGTATAAATATAAATGGTGCATAAAACTAAATTATAGGACATGGTAGATCTACAAATACGAACAAATCAAAACAAAACTGAAGAACAGAAAAAATATTACGAAAACAACAATGGGTACAGATCGTCACAGCTAACAGATATTGCAACAGATGTTGCAGCAAATTTCCAACAAAGAAAATTGCTCCCTATAGAACACTAATATAGGACCAATATGACTCGGTATATCCTATACTAGTCACCTCACCAACCACCCACTACATAAACACAACGAGAAACAAATACATGTAATGTGAACATAAATATATAAATTATGTGTATAATAGGATGTGTTGTAAAGAAGGCACAGTTTTACAGTAATGGCACAGTTATTCTAATCAAAATAAATAAACTGCCACTTTATTGAATTACAAATTCTGGCCTTAAATATTAAAGTTCAACACAATAGCAGAACATAAGAAGGTCCATCGATGAAAGTAGGACTTCTGCCTTCACCTGTACTGTACTTGTTACAAAAAAGTTAAATATATGCTTGCAACCGGATTTGTAATGCTGTGTAATGTCCAACGGTAGTCTGTTGTCCAAAGAAAAATGTCAACAAGCGCTGACCTAGTTACAGTGTACGCTGACAGGACAGGTCATGCTGACATCGACTGTAGAGTTGTACTGATTGTATACATGTGTGTCGTAACAGGCCACAGGAAACGGTCTGGTCTCAGTAGCTGACTTCTCAATCTCTGCTAGGTCAAACCCAGAAAGCTGGCCCACCAGTTGATAAACTATCTTTTCCACTTGATAAAGATCAGTGTTGATAAAGTCTAACCTTCGGTCACCAGTGTTGGTTGTATGGTTACAATCTTGTTCGAAGGGGTGTTGTCACAGTGAAGACAAACACAGGTCAACTCGACCTAAGCAGTGGTGTATTGTTTTGGAGTGAGGATACAGACAGTACGCGAATGCTGGAAAATGTTCTGAGAGTTGACAATAGGGCAATCTCACTCACTCGTGGCATGAAGTGTAAGACGAACTACTGTTTACGTTTTCTTGCATTTAATGGACACACACTTCGACGACACAGGAACAGGAAACATCAGACAGGTTGGCATAAATCATCATAATATTGATCAATGCAATGCACTATCACCTGGGCATTCATGTTGTATAACAGTTCAATGTAATGTCAGTAGACAAGCACTCAGTATTTCAGCACATATGTATAATCTCAGGCCTTACTGACAAATCGCGTCAGTTAAGAACCAATGTTTACTCATGGTTCCCTGTAAGAACCTCGTCTAAGTCTTTCAGGCCGAAAAATCAGTAAATGAATTTATGAATACAATGTCAAACCACCAGTAGTGGGTTTTCATATAATAGTATGCAGATCTCGATATCATCGTCGGATATTAAGGACATTCCTGTTCTCGATCGATGATTTTATAAGATTGAAACTTGGAGTCCAAAGATGGCTCCATCTTTGACTTTCGCTCACAACAAAGATAATGACGAAGCATGATCATAGGCTCTGTTCCTTTCATAAATATATGTAAATTAGACTCTGCATATCCTGTTCAATCATGTTGCGACATAAAATGTGTATATATATATATATATATATATATATATATATATATATATATATATATATATATATATATATATATATATATATATATATATATATACATTTTATGTCGCAACATGATTGAACAGGATATGCAGAGTCTAATATACATATATTTATGAAAGGAACAGAGCCTATGATCATGCTTCGTCATTCGTCGACATGCTATCGTCTGCACAGGCGTTTGATTAGCGATGTTAAGACGACATATTTGCTTGCAGTTATATATATATACTGCAAGCAAATATGTCGTCTTAACATCGCTAATCAAACGCCTGTGCAGACGATAGCATGTCGACCTAGCTGAATATGACGAAAGGTTCAATATGTCTGTTTTACCTTATTTCTCAGGAAAAACGCAACAGCGAATAACGCGAATAACGCACGCCATTCCTTGGCGTCAAGAATCAACACTGGGGAAGAATCTCTGATAATTCAATCATAGAGATAAACAATCTCCTTTCCCCAAAAGGAACCACAGAGCTCAAGACAAATCTTCAGACCGCCTTCATCTAGGTCCAACAGGGCGGGGCCTTCTCACCTCCCCTCTTAGCGACACATCCGCCGAACAACCTATGACTCCAAGTTCGACACCAAAGATATAGTTCGACTTAGACATACAAAGATATTAAGATAAAAGACATACTCGTCCTACCTAGACAAGAACTACACATAGATTCGGGTCATAGATATTCTGAAGCAAGAACAATCTATTTCTAACCAAACAAAGAATAGATCGCTGCAAACCTAAATTTCTACGCTATTCGATATTCAGCAAAGATACAAGAACGGATAACTCACAAAATGAATACACATCGCCAAATCTGAGTTCTGTCCCTCTAAACTGAAAATCGTGAATTCAAAGATAAATATATTTTTATCAGACAAATAAATACATTTTTCATTTGTATGCATAATCTGTGCGCCACACAAAAGAATATGTGCGCAACAATATATATATATATATATATATATATATATATATATATATATATATATATATATATATATATATATATATATAATTGTGTGTAATTATATTGATTAATCCAACTGTGCGATACGACGTGTATAAGATAAGTTAGGAATGGACAGTGTGTACTGATGAAACTTACAGGCTCATGTGTAATTTTAGAGACAAGTCCGCCTTCGGAAATATTAATATATTGAGAAAGATGGTCAATTGCGTCTGTAAGTTGGGAAAAGTATTTAAAGAAGTATTTCTTGAATAGAATGAGACACCTACCAGGAACATAAAGAAGGATTAAAGGGATTGATTCACAGAATCGTCTGATATATTACTTAATAGTTTTACCCACAACCAAATTATTGTATGGAGGCGAATCATGAGAAAATACCTTTAATTAAGAAGGTAGAAGTAAATTGTGATTACGTTGAATTAAAATGATTGTTGATACTATACTATACCTTGTGCATCTGCTGGAACGCTTATCTGAAACTGTCTATCGTCCCCATCTGTGTCATAAGAGGGATATGGATAGACAAATACAGGGATTGCGTTTGAATTCATTGCAGGTTTAATCCTTTAACCAAAAGTCTCCAAATAAAAAGAGGCTTCTCTTTCTAACGTTGCAACGAATGCAGTGCCAGTCTGTGATAGCAGGCCAGCCATAATGTTTGTAACTGCTGGAGATTTTATCTGAAGATTCTATACAGCATCTAAGGGAGCCATCTGCAGTTACTCAGATAAGTTACTTAGGGCAACTGTGCAGCTTATCCATACTCACCAAAGACATATACGGTACGCATCCACTTTGTGATGACCATAATAGTTTAGAGTTTCTATAAACTTATAATAATAATAATTCTTCAAGTGAATGATCAAGCAAGCTAATTTTGTCTACAAGATGATAGACATTTTGACCCAAGTGAAAAACATTTGTTGAACTGTTTTATTTATTTACAGTTGTAAAATATTTGAATTTAAAACTTTTCAAACCGAAAAGAGTAACTGTTTAATTAAATTGTAAATATTCACCAGCAGACTTTTTTAAATTCTTTAAGTTGAATTACAGTTCTTGTTGGTGAATTTAGTTATATAATTACCCCTAGCAGAGTCAACAACAATATTAAATACCATAATCACAGAGGCGGATCAGGAGAGGTAGCAGTTAAGGACTCAGAGTACTACATCACCATCTTCTCTGGGAACTTACATAGCTTGACCCTACCTTTTTGTCTATACACCCTTACTCTCTTCAGAGAAGGGGGTATTACCGATAAGACCAGACTCTTATCTGGCACTATCCTGGTATCATCTGATACACCTTTATGTCCAGGATATCTTCTTAATTTTAATAACATCTGAACCTCTCGCCACATCTGTTGTCGCAGTCCGGGATTTCATTCACTACCCTGGGGTCTTTTCTTTGAGACATTCAGTCTTTTAATATTTACTTACATCCTCTGAGTTAGCAGTCGGAGTAAAAATTAAAAAATAAATTAAAAGTTAGAATAAACTTAAGCTAAATAAAGCACAGTGAAGTACTATTGAGTACTAAACAAAATTTTGGTGACTGGATAAGCTGACAGTGGTCTTGTAATTAATTAGCCTTGTATTAATTAAGTGTGTGTTTGGTCTGTTGATAGTAGTGATTGAGTGTCTGCAACTATTAGTATGGCAGTGCTACGGTTGGCTGCTACGGGTTGCTGGTTCGGAGCTGGTTCTTTATTTTTTTGAGTTGCGAATGCGAGCTTCGTTCGTTTTTATAAGTATTCAACTGAGGGTCAACGTTATATTGTCTCATTGTGTAATGAATGTCCAAGAAGACATTGGTTCCTTTCGGATCTCATTATTATAGTGTATACCTTCTTATAGGAAGAGTTCTTCATCTACAATAACAATCAACATTGTCAATCTGACGAACCAACCGTAACGTTATCGATGTGGATAAGTTTTCGGATTGGAGTCCAATATTTATTAACAAGTTCACATACAAAGACATTTCAAGCAGGTATAATATTAACATACAGTTCATTAGAATTTACTTGAATATATATTCTTATCCGTCCGTGTCACATCGAATTCATGTCAACAGAACATCATGGCTGTGTACATGTGCTGCTGGGGTCCAGACAGCCAGAAATGAGGGCATGAGTCTTGACGAAAATAATCAAACAACTTATCAACTATCCTTCCGTAATGCAGGTTAATCACAAACCTTATGAATTCACTCGTATATAATATTATCTGGACTGACCCTGAGTCCTTATATCAATTTACAGAAATATGGCTATTAGCAAAGCCTAACCTTGGAAGGAGGTAAAAACACGACTTCACGGCTTGATGGACAACGTAACAAGGGTCCGGTAACTAAGTCACGAAGCGTGACCTTATCGACGCTAACACGTCATAATTTGACCGTGTAATTTGCGTTCACTAATCCGTGAAGTATCAAAATCAATTTATATTAATTCTATTGACCTAAAAATTGCGCACTGCCAACTATAGCAGACGATATCAATAAAACTACCGTAACAATTCCCTGCCCGCCGGGGAAAAAATCTATTAGGTAGATTTTTTGATCTATTTTACACACACATCTAAAAAAATTAAACAAAAACCCGACGTATGGCCTACGATGTTCTGTCTAGAACAGTGTCGTGGTCATGTCGATAATATATCAGTCATATAACATTATTATATTAAACAAAGGGGTGTCAACTGTCGCTAAATAATTATCTACTTAACTTAAAGACTGTCGTGAGTGAATAATGAAGTGTTATGTACAGAAAATTATTCTAACTAATTAAAATTAAACTAATTAATCGTAATAAGTGTGTAGGGTATTAATTAATTAATATCTAATTAAATAAACTGAGAGATCGTGTCATAATAAAAGAAATGAGAAGTAAGGAAAGTAAAGTAGAGAAAAAGATAAGTATAAATTAATTTAGTTATGTGTGTTTAAAATTAATTATGTGTGTCGAGTAATTACTAACTAATTAACTTAATGAATTAATAAAAGAAAAAAAATATTTATACATTTTATGTAAACATCTTAACTAATTTCATAGAATAGCTATCACATTCATAAATAAAATATTTAGAGTATTCGCTTGTGTGATATTATTATTTTTTTTTTCCATCTTTTCTTTCTTTTGACACATTTCATGTTTTTATTATCACACTTCAGTTTTATTATATTCTTTATTAATTTAATAACTATTAAACTTAATAATGTCGGACATGAAGATCCAGCCGTCGTTATGTCCTTTGAGAATTTACGGAAAGTTCCATTGGAGAAAAAAGTTCATAATGTTCAAATATGTTTTGTTCTTGAATGAGTGTAAACTTTCATCGTGTTGAATTAGTCATTTCAATTTCTTTAGCATAACGGTATTTGTCCAGCATGGATTCAGATACTTTTCCTGACTATATCGTAACGAGTTGTAGAACGAATGGACACTAACCAAAGTCCAAACGTTAAAACGAACCATTGAAATATGTTTCTTGTTACAAACAATTTCTTTAGGAGATTGTACTTATTTGTTGATTCCCTGCAAATTATTCGAAGTGTTTTTTTCCGTATGGAGGTAATGGATATCATTTTCATTGCAGAAATAAGTGATAGTTCCAGAGTCAATCTTGTTCAGTCTTTAATTTCTTTAACTTGTGGACAATTACTATTCGACTTCAGTAGGGTGTCTCGAAAGTACGTCCGCCATTATATTCTCTTGTCCCGGTATGGCTTCGATGACAAAGTCGTAAGGTTGTAATAGGATCGAAAATCTGGCAAGTTTGGGGCTTTTGTGGTTAGAGCGACGTAACGATGCCACCGCCTTCTGATCCGTTTGGATCACGAAGGGTGCTCCCAATAAAAATTTCTCAAGTTTAGTAATTGCCCAAACTACTGCCAGCAACTCCTTGTCCACTGTAGAGTATTTTGTTTCAGGCAACTTCAGCTTTCTTGATATGTACATAGTTGGATGAAGTATATCGTCGTGATATTGAAGCAAACAAGCTCCGATACCGTAATTACTGGCATCTGTACGAAGAAAACACTTTTTAGAATTATCTGGTAACCTCAAAATTGGTGGATTTGAGAAGATTGTCAATATCATGCGAAAAGTTTTGTCGCATTCGTCAGTCCAATTTACCTTCAACGGCATGTCTTTTTTTAACAATGATGACAAGACAGCCGTGATGGATGAAAGTTAGGTACAAATCTACTGTAGTATTGGACTAGACCTAATACACTCCTAACCTGTTTCTTCGTTTGAGGAACCGATACATTAAAAATTTTAGATACCGTACTGGGAACAGTTTGAATACGTCCAGCCCCAATAATATGTCCCAGAAATGTTATCTCCTGAAATGCTATTTGTATTTTCGTAGGTTTAGCGGTTAAATGGTTTTCTCTTAATATCTCTAAAACACATCTAAGCCCCGAAAAATGTTCCTCAAATGATGAACTAAATAAACATATGTCGTCAATGTATGTAATGATGTCTGGTCTATCTGATAAAATTTTTCGCATCATGCGAATAAAGGTAGCAGGAGCGTTCATAAGCCCAAAAGGCATCACATTCCACTGGTAAAGACCTTGTGGAGTGGAAAAAGCTGTGTAATATTTGGCCTTTTCGGTTAGTGGTATCTGCCAATAACCTTTAGTTAGATCTATCTTTGTGAAAAGTGTTGCATTGGACAGACGAGAAAGTAAGTCGTCAAGAATGGGATGTGGTTCACTGTCAGCTACGGTCTGAGCATTTAGCTTCCTATAGTCAACGCATAGACGAATGTTGTTGTCCTTCTTTCGGACAATGACTAAAGGTGACGAAAATGGTGAGGTACGTGTCTCGATAATACCCAAAGACAAATAAGATAATATAAATTTAAATGAAGGTAGATTTAAAGATATAAGTTTGTAAGGAAGAAAACATTTTTCTTCTTGAAATGGGGATAGACCATCGTATAGAAAATAGACAAGTGAGTTGTCATTGATGTCTGGAAACGAAAGTTGTAAATGTATAGGACGCTTATAGAATTCCTGAGAACTGTCATTAGCAATATTAAAGAGTGCTATCTGAATGTGCTGAATCGTCTCAGAATGCGGCATAATGCGTATGCGTATGTCAGTGGTAGAATGAAACAATATTGTCTCATGCGTAGTGCAATGAGCACCAGACATTGTATTGAAAAGAAATAGGAAAAAGATAATCGCTAATATTTTCCTAAGAAAGTGTGTGTATGTGGAAATTGTGAAGTCTCTAACCACGATAGTAGATGTCAAAATAATTGACATTAGTACGCCTGTGAACATAGGCCATAAATATAAAAAGAAAAATCTGTATAAGTTAAGAGTCATACCAGATACGGATCTGCGTATCGGTACATCATAAGATGTACGCACAACAGCGTCAACCTTAGTGGCAGTGGATGTGCATGTAGTAAAAATGTTACTAATAGCTGGTATCTCACTCATGACATCATCATTATTATCATTAAGTGGGATAGTGTCATCATCCTCATCCATTTCCTGAATGGTGCAGAGACAAAAATTGGAACATGCAGTTCCACATGACTTGAATTTGTTGGCACGCAATCGAGCCATATCAATGACCGAGTCATTTGTGCAATAGTGTCGCCGTTCCCAATCCTCAATTTCCTGTGAAGAACAATCCTTACTACCGTAGATGCGTCCCAACATAAGGTCTGCAATAGGATTTTTCAACATGCATACCTTAACATTTCCTGAAAAGAAAGGTGTATTAATATGAATTATCGCAGTGGGGTAGTGTTCAATTGTACCCCCAAAAGTCATACATTTAACATATTCGTTAGTAGCACAACTTGGATGGATCAGTGACTATCGGACTCCAATAGTTGTCGATCCGGAATCTCTCAAAACAGAGACGATAGAACCATTTACTATTCCTCTGTTAAATATAAGAGAGCCTGTTCCATCATTAGCTGCAAGACCTACCTCCGGTAGAATGTATCCGCAATTCAGTACTGTCTCTTTTGCTTTCTGAAAAACAAGATTACAGTCTGGGCAACTATTTTCCACGTTATATTTCATAGCATAACATGTGGACGACGATTGAATTGGTTTATCATCATGGGGAACCCCTGGGGTCGTAACAGTAGTAAATGCCGCCCCGATATTATGATCATAATGTGACGGTCTACGTGACTGAGACCGATGTCTAGAATAGTTATTAAAATTATTTTGTTGTTCCCCCGTGGTGACTATTGTGTCTAGGTCTGAAGCCTTGATTATTCTTAGTCCACCTGTTATCATTGTTATTATTGTTATAGTTGTATGATCGATTATGGTTAGAATAGTGTTGACCATTGTTGTACCTGAATTGAGGTGACTGATTCCTATTCAGTTGTCTACCTCTGTTGACGTTCCCATATGTATTATTATTTTTATAATTGTCATTGTGGGCATTATTCCTTCTGTGCGGATAATTCCTATCCATACTATAAGCTCGCGATTTATCCTTACCCTGGAATGCCATATTAGAAGCTACAAGTAGAGGTTCTCTTATTTGTAAGTTAGATATGCTCGCATTGGGATGTGCGGAGCAATAATTTACTGCCATTTCTTCCAGTGCAGCAATTGTAGATGGTTTTCGTTCTTGTATAAAAGAAAAGAACGGTGGACTGATAGAGGATAAAACTTTATCCCTCAGTAACAAATCCACTAATTTGTCATACGATTTATTAACACCTGCCAGTTCCACCCATCTGTTAAAGGTATTACGTATATTAGCAATAAAACCTGGAAAGTCTTTATTGGACTCAGGTAAAAGCGTTTTAAACCTAAGTCTACAGCCTTCCTCATCCAAATGAAACCTTCTTAACAGTAAAGCTTTTATCGCATCATAATCTCCTGCTATTGTAGGATCAGCATTCTCTGTTGCGTTTAATGGTTCACCATCTAAAAATTCATTTAGTTTAAGTGCCCATGCTTGTTTAAGTAAGTTATTTGTTTTGCATACCTGTTCAAACCTTGCTAGATATGATGACAGGTCGTCAAGGTTCAATTTAAAATGTGGTAATTTAAAGTTATAATAAATTTTGTTTTGATTGAATGAAGATCCGTTTTGAGAATTATCAGTCTGGCTCGTAGTAGCACTTTGTGCCTGTAATTTTGCAGTTTCAAACTTAAGACGTGCCAATTCCATTTCTTGTTGCCTTATAATTTCCTCTCGTTTAAATTTATTCTCTTCTTCAATCTGTAACATCTCGTCCCTTGCCACTTTTCTGTCCTCTTTTCGTATCAATTCAGCTTTTCTCTCTTCTTCTTCCTTCTTCAATGCAGCTTTTTTATCAGCTTCTTTTCTTTCAAGTTCTTCTTTTTCCTGCTTCCATGCAGCCAGTTGTTGTTCTGCATACTGACGGAGTTCCGGTCCTTTGTACCCAAAATCCTTACCATTTTTAATAAATTGATTAAGAGTAGCCATGTTAATTCCGTAATATGCCTCCTCAGTTCAATATTAAATTATATGTATGTGTAAAAATAAATTAATACTCAATATACTCAACTACAATCTTATAGTACTATTAGTTGTAAGTTCCACAACTATTTTGTAACTAAATAATTTATATCAAACTCATTACATTATACCAATGTATTATACCCTTATTAATTTATGATGCTGAATTTATATCATGCATCTAATATTATCATCTAATAACTATGGGTATTATCCCTCCATAATTATGTTATTTAATCATATATATGTTCAAAGTGAACACTGTAGTACTAGGAGAGTGTACTAATTAATGTCTAATATGTCTGTCATATTCAAGACAACCCATACATTTATAATTATTTATCAATATATATGCTATTATGCCCTAGTCATAATATAGAAATGGTAGTGTCTTGGACTACTACTGCAAATTGATGACATCACCTAAGTCATCAAATGATTTAGTAAAAATTAATCAAATTATATTCTTATCTTATTAATAAACAAGTTATACAATTATTATTATATTATTAATTTATAACATGAATAAATATAAGACGAACAATGAACTAAACTGTACGAAACATTAGCACGACACAAACTGACAATTTCAGACATAAAATGAATCTATAAACCAAGCAGAAAAAAATCGGAAGTACAAGAATAAGGTCAAGGATTGAACCAAATCGAGATTGAACCTACGTACACATAAACTGATGACGTATACATGGACTCATAACGGTTAATATCAAATCTATGAAATAAATGATAAAAAGATCAGAATTGACGGGATAGATTACGAACATTACTACAGAACTGAATAAAAATGAAATGAGTACAGCAAAATACACCGTTTATACACAGCACTTCACAGCTAACATCAAAAGTCAAATAATTACAGATGCAAACGAAGTGGCCATCGGCAAGACTTCAATGGTTTCTTTGCAAAATGGAATTATTTAACAGCCCTACAGATCAATCAAAACTGAATCGGTCGTCCTAAAAAAGAGACATAAATTCAGTTTCGATTCGCCTCCCAACCAGCCCACTAACATGTAAAATACAACATAATACATATGAATATCAAAATCAGCATTCAACAGTGACTATTCAAAGACATGTCGGTGAACGGAGCAAAGAGGACTTGACAGCGTAAAGTGAAAACAATTACTTAGCTTTTTGCCTCGATAAGTTTGTACAGTGCCCGTTTCGCCAACAGATTAAAGAGCTCGTATTGCATGATAGCGAAGGTTGAATCTAGTTTGCCCTGTTGATTGAAGCGTTTCGAAATGAAATTCTTGAAAGTCGGTGAAATGCGGCTACCATTGTGACGATTAATCTTGTAGTTAAGGGCGTGTGACGTCACCGGTGTACACGTAAAATGTGTCCATTTTCACTCGAAGGGAATTTTTTCTCAACCCGGTATTCTTTGACAATTAGTTCATTGTAGATTAAAATTCCACGACCACATCTGGCCACCAGCTGCTACGGTTGGCTGCTACGGGTTGCTGGTTCGGAGCTGGTTCTTTATTTGTTTGAGTTGCGAATGCGTGCTTCGTTCGTTTTTATAAGTTTTCAACTGAGGGTCAACGTTATATTGTCTCATTGTGTAATGAATGTCCAAGAAGACATTGGTTCCTTTCGGATCTCATTATTATAGTATATACCTTCTTATAGGAAGAATTCTTCATCTACAATAACAATCAACATTGTCAATCTGACGAACCAACCGTAACGTTATCGATGTGGATAAGTCTTCGGATTGGAGTCCAATATTTATTAACAAGTTCACATACGAAGACATTTCAAGCAGGTATAATATTAACATACAGTTCATTAGAATTTATTTGAATATATATTCTTATCCGTCCGTGTCACATCGAATTCATGTCAACAGAACATCATGGCTGTGTACATGTGCTGCTGGGGTCCAGACAGCCAGAAATGAGCGCATGAGTCTTGACGAAAATAATCAAACAACTTATCAACTATCCTTCCGTAATGCAGTTTAATCACAAACCTTATGAATTCACTCGTATATAATATTATCTGGACTGACCCTGAGTCCTTATATCAATTTACAGAAATATGGCTATTAGCAAAGCCTAACCTTGGAAGGAGGTAAAACCACGACTTCACGGCTTGACGGACAACGTAACAAGGGTCCGGTAACTAAGTCACGAAGCGTGACCTTATCGACGCTAACACGTCATAATTTGACCGTGTACTTTGCGTTCAGAAATCCGTGAAGTCTCAAAATCAATTTATATTAATTCTATTGACCTAAAAATTGCGCACTGCCACCTATAGCAGACGATATCAATAAAACTACCGTAACAGGCAGACTTGGCAAAGTTTAGGTCTGCTACAGTGCAGGCGGCAAAAGAGTTTGGGTTAAGTGGGGAGGCTCTTATTCAATATGTCACTACTGAATGTGACAAGTTTATAGAGAGAGAAGATAAGAAGTTGGAAACAGAAAGAAGATTACAATTAGAAGCTGATAGGGAGGCTAGACAAATAGAAGCTGAAGCTAAAAGATTACAAATAGAAGCTGATAGGGAAGCTAAAGCTAAGAAACTAGAAGCTGATAAGGAAGCTAAGAAATTACAACTAGAGGCTGAGGAAAGAAGACAGGTTGCTGAAAAGGAGGCTGAGAAAGCGGAAAAGAGGTTACAAAGGGAACATGAATTGAGGCTGAAAGAGCTTGAACTTCAAGGACATGTTACAGGAAATGGAAGTAGCCCAACTATCTCTGACATTAGTGCAAGTCAGGGCGCCTCAAATGGAGCCATGAATTTTCACTTGGATCCATTTGTGGAGAAAGAAGATGATATTGAGTCTTAACTAAGTAGGTCCGAGAGATTAGCTACTAACTATGGCCTAGAGAAAGAGAAATGGAGCCTTAAGTTATCACAAGGGCTGAGAGGAGCTTCTTAGGAAGTTTTTACAAAACTTGGTAGAGAGGACCAAGAAGATTATGAAATCTTGAAGCAGGCATTGCTGATTAGGTATGAGAAAAACTCAGAATTTTCAAGAAAAAAATTCAGAACTGCCAAGCTACTTTCTGAAGAAACTTACCACCAATTCTCTGCAAGATTAGAAACCTACTTGGAGAAGTGGACTACTCTTGGAAAGTGTCAAGACCTAAAAGAAATGGTCATGATGAAACAAGTGAGAGAGTCTATGCCTCCAGACATGACACAATTTCTTATGGAACAAGGTGCAGAGAAATTGGGGGAGATTTTAACAGTTGCTGAGAGATATCAGGCAGCCCAGAAAGAGATAGCAGGAATTAGGAAGAAGCAGGTAGAAAATAGTAGGCCAACCCCAAACCAGGATGAGTATGATAATAGGAACCAACACAGATTGTTATTGTTGTTGTTCGTCCATCACGGGTGATGAAGACCACTCTGTTCATCTAATTATTAGGAATATGTTAGATTACTCTATGGGTACGAAGGTGACTGATGAGCCCGATGCGGGCCTTGAAAGATCTTGGACAGTGTGGGCAGGGAATGTTTGCTTCATGTGAAGGTTTTATTTCACGTTCTTTTCTAGCTTGTCTCCGCTGTTCTGCTGCTGCTCTTCTGGATGATTCGCATGCCGCTGCACCTTTACGAAGAGATGTGCGCCAAGCAGTTCGGTCTTGCGCAGCAGCTTCCCATATGTCTGGGTTTATGTCAAAGGTTTTCAATGACGTCTTTAACGTGTCTTTGAAGCGCTTCTTATGACCACGATGAGAGCGTTTACCCTTCTGCATCTCACCATAAAAGAGTATCTTTGGCAGTCGATGGTCTGGCATGCGGACAACATGACCTGCCCAGCAAATCTGTGACTGCATCAGAATAGTATGGATGCTAGGGATACCAGCTCTGTCAAGAACGGCGGTATCCGGGATCTTGTCTTGCCATTTGATGTTCATTATCTTCCTGAGACAGACTGTATGGAAGTGGTTTAGCATCTTTACGTGGCGCCTGTATACAGTCCATGTTTCGCATGCAGAAAGCAGCACTGGAAGCACCGCATCTCTGTACACCTTCAGCTTTGTCTGTAGACTAATGCCACTTCGATGCCAAACGTTGGTGTATAGTCTGCCAAATGTGCTGCTGGCTTTGGAGATCCTGGTGTTTACCTCATCATCAATGAAGATGTTCTGGGAAAGTGTGCTACCAAGGTATGGGAATCTGTTCACAACATTCAGTTTCTCACCATTTACCTTGATGATTGGCTCAGTATAAACTGTGCCAGGAGCTGGTTGGTACATGATTTCTGTTTTCTCCGTGTTGATGGTAAGCCCAAAGTTGGCACAGGCTTCGGAGAATCTATCCATGCTGTGCTGCAGATTAGCCTCTGAGCCAGCACTAAGGGCACAATCGTCAGCAAACAGAAGATCTCTGATGGTGTGTGATTTGACCTTGGTTTTTGCTTGAAGCCTCCTAAGGTTAAACAATTTTCCACCAATACGATATCTGATGTCGGTTCCTGTGTCCCCGTCTCTGAAAGCATCAGTCAGCATAGCAGAAAACATGATACTGAACAGAGTCGGTGCAAGTACAAACCCTTGTTTAACGCCGTTTGAGACGGGGAAAGGCTCCGACAGCTCACCGTTTTCCTGAACTCTAGCCTGCATTCCATCATGCAGTTGCTGCAATACTGAGATAAATTTCTTTGGGCAGCTGTATTTTGCCATGATCTTCCATAGACCCTCTCTACTGACCGTGTCCAACGCCTTTGTCAAGTCGATGAAAGCTGTGTACAAGTCACAGTGCTGTTCTTGGCATTTTTCTTGTAGCTGTCTTGCAGCGAACACCATATCGATGGTTCCACGTTCTTTTCGGAACCCACACTGACTTTCAGGTAAAAGACCTTTGTCAAGATGAGCCGTAAGGCGATTCAGAAGGATTCTGGCGAATATCTTCCCAGCGATTGATAAAAGAGAGATGCCTCGATGATTATTACAGTCTTGGCGATTACCTTTACATTTATATAGATGTATAATTGACGCATCTTTGAGATCGTGTGGGATGGTTTCACTCTGCCACATTTGCTGGAAGATCATGTGAAGTTTCTCTATCAGCATTTTACCGCCATCTTTATAAACCTCAACAGGAATTGAATCGGAGCCGGGGGCCTTTCCACTAGAAAGTTGACGAATCGCTTTTTGAGTTTCCTCCAGAGTTGGTATATCATCTAATGCTTCATTTATAGGAATTTGGGGCAGGCGGATGATGGCTTCATCGTTAATAGATGATGGCTGGTTCAGAATATTATTAAAGTGTTCGGCCCAGCGTTGGAGAATTTTTTGCTTGTCTGTAATTAGTGTTTTTTCATCTCCATTTAGGAGGGGAAATGATCCTGATGATGTTGGACCATACACCGCTTTGAGTGCATGATAAAAATTCTTCAAGTTATGGCTGTCAGCAAAGCCTTGGAGCTCATCTGCTTTATTACTCAGCCATGAATCCCGCATCTGGCGTAGTTTATGTTGGACGATTCTACGCATATTGTTGAAAGCGTCTTTCTTTGATGTAGATTTTGGATCATTTAAATATACTTTATGGAGATGGTGTTTCTCAGCCAACATCTTCTTTATATCACCTGAGTTCTCATCAAACCAGTCATTTTGTTTCTTGGTGGCGGGAACCAGGACCTCTGTAGCAGTGTTGTAGATCTGCTCACTTAGGGCTGCCCAATTTGTTTCCACACTTTGGCCGTTCAACAAGATAGATTTGAGACGGTCTTCTAGGGTGTCAGTAAATGACTGTTTGATTTTTGTCTTCTTTAATTTGGTGACATCCAGCCTTTTATGAGTTTTCTTGCCCTTAGGGCGCCTGGCTGGTTGGATACGAATTTTAAGTTTAGACACAATGAGGCGATGATCAGTCCAGCATTCAGCACCACACATAGACTTGGTCATTCGGACATCTTGCCTGTCCTTCTTCCTAACAATTACATAGTCAATTAAGTGCCAATGCTTTGAGCGAGGGTGCATCCAGGAGGTCTTGTTGCGGGTAGGAAGTCGAAAAATGGTGTTGGTGACAAGAAGGTCATGTTCTGCGCAAGTCTGGAGGAGAAGAATTCCATTGCTGTTACAGCGACCCACGCCGTACTTTCCAATAGTGCCATTCCAGGAGATGTTATCTGATCCTACTCTTGCATTAAAGTTACCAAGAATTATGAGAACTCCGCCTATGCCGGTCCCAAGCCCGGATGAAAAAGGAGGAGGGCGGCCTGCATGGAGGCCGTAAGGAGGCAGCCCCTCCACCATGCAAAGGCACAACAGGCCAATCACCTGTTTGCTTTAAATCATGATTACGCGAACTACAAGAGAGAAAACCGGACTGATTCTAAAGGCGACGAACTGGAACGGACTACGGACTACGACTTATGGAACTTGGAACACAAGAAGTATAAATGGGAAGGAAGAGGAGCTGGTGGAAGAGATGAGGAAAGCAAAACTAGAAATCCTGGCTATAACGGAAACGAAGAAAAAAGGACAAGGAGTCATGGATCTCGATGGCAACACGTTGCTCTACAGTGGTGTACCCATATCTGAAAGAGCTAAAGGGGGCGTGGGTTGCATTGTGGCCCAAAATCAAAAAGATAATATCAAGGGATGGAACTTTGTCTCGGAGCGCATTATGGTTGTAAAACTAAAAGAAGGAGAAACCATAGTCAACCTGGTCATAGTGTATGGGCCAAATGAGGATGAGAGAGCAGAGGTCAAGGAGGAATTCTTCGAGCTGCTTCAAAGGACAGTGGATGACTGCCTAGATGAAGTTATTATGCTCGGAGATTTTAATGCCAGAGTTGGAAATGACCATGCTAGATGGGGTGGAGTTATCGGAAGATATGGAGAAGATACTCTCAATGACAATGGAAAGCGACTCCTTAGATTCTGCAGTGAGCAGAATCTGATCATTACAAACACAAAGTTCCCCCATAAGCGCATACATGCATACACTAGATGTGAACCAACCAAGAATGAGAAGTCAGTGATCGACTATGCCATTGTTCGGAGAAGCTCATTCAGATATGTCCGAGATGCAAGAGTCTGGAGGGGGCCAGAGATTGGAAGTGATCACTACCTGCTAACAATCAAACGAACAACTGAAAGAGTTGCTCAGCCTAGGAACTGCCCAACATCACGCAAGAAACCAAGTAAACGAGCAGGAGAAATGAGCATTAGGACCTACAAGCTGAGAGAGCCAGAAATTAAGACCAGATATCAGGGGCTTATTGCTACAGCAGTGAGCAACACAGAAGAACGACCTGATGACTTGGAAACCCTCTGGAATAAATTCAAGGATATCATAAAGACAGCTGCTGCAGAAGCATGCGGTGAAGTCCGACTTGGGAACCAGAGAAAGAGGACACCTTGGTGGACAGAGGAAGTCAAAGAGAAAATAAGAGAGAAGAAAATGGCATGGAAACAATACTTATGAGCTAAAAACTTAACAGGACAAATGGAAAAATATAGAGAATATGTGACACTCAGAACAGAAGCAAAGAACAAAGTGCTAGCAGCAAAACAGAAGTCCTGGGAAGAATTTGGAGAAAAGCTAGAAAAAGATGCACAAGAAAACCAGAAATTGTTCTATAAGACCCTAAAGAACATGAGGAAAGAAAAACAATGCCCTCTCAAATTTATAAAGGACAAGCAAGGCAAATTGCTTACTGCCCCGAAGGAAGTAATGGAAAGATGGAAAGAATATTTCTCAGAACTCCTGGATGGTGAGCATGATGAAGCATCAGAAATGATAACCACTAGCACAGAAGAGAAAACCAATGATGGTGAAGATGACATAAAGATGGAAGAACTGAGGGCAGCACTAGAGAAAATCAAGATGGGCAAAGCAGCAGGGCATGATGGTATAACACCAGAAATGGTTAAGTACATGGGAGCATCAGGCGACCTATTACTCTTAAAGGTCCTACAGGCAGCATGGTGCAACAAGACCATACCAAAGGATTGGGAGATTGCCATCATAACACCAATTTTCAAAAAGGGTGACAATCGACAATGTGGAAACCATAGAGGCATATCCCTTCTCAGTGTCCCTGGTAAAATCTACTCTAGAATCCTAGAGCAGAGACTCCGACGCCTAGCTGAGCCACAATTGGATGAGGTCCAGTGCGGATTCCGAGCAAACCGAAGTACTCAAGACCTAATCTTCACACTCAGACAGCTGAGTGAAAAGGCCCTTGAGTATAAGAGTGAGATCCATCTTTGTTTCATAGATCTGGAAAAGGCGTTTGACAGGGTCCCCTGGAGCAAACTTTGGGACTGTTTGGCAAGGAAGAATATTCCAGCACCTCTGATTCATGCTATACAGAGCTTCTACAAGTCTTGCAGAAATTATGTGAGGACAGCAAACCATAAGTCAGAAGAGTTCAGGACCACCACTGGTGTAAGACAAGGTGATATCCTATCACCTTACCTCTTCATACTCCTTATGGACGATGTCATCAAGGCATGTAAGGAGAGAACAAGAAAGTATTCAGTGGGGTACTGGAAGATGAGACAGGTCTATATTTCGGAGCTGGCATTTGCTGATGATGTTGCCCTGATTGCTAAATCAGAGGCACATCTCCAATCCAACCTGCAAGTCTGGAAGGAAGAGCTGGAGAAGAGAGGGATGGTCATAAGCAGCTCTAAAACAAAATCCATGGTGATATCACGAGAAGAAAGAAAACATCAGATTAAGTTGGGAGAACAGGTCCTGGAACAGGTCGACCACTTTAAATATCTCGGAGCTATTATAGACCGAAAGGGAGGCATCAAAGAAGAGTTGGCCACTCGAAAAGCAGCGGCTGGGAGACTTTTTCAGGCCATAAATCGTGGATTCCTCAGCAAGAAAGAGGTTGGTAAGAAAACGAAGATGGCTGTATACCGCTCCACCTATGTCCCAGTCTTGACATATGGATGCGAGTCGTGGGCAATGACTACAACCCACAAAAGCCAGATCCAAACCTCAGAAATGAGGTATCTGAGGAAAGTGGTTGAAGTAACAAGAAGAGACATGGTCCACAACCAGACGATCCGTCAAGGCCTAAAATCCCATCCGCTGCAGACCCAAATAGAACAGTCCCAACTAAGATGGTTTGGCCATGTCTGCAGAATGGGAGAAGATCGGCTACCACGACAAGCATGGGAAACAAAGAGCCAGGGATCCAGACCTCCAGGACGACCCAGAGTCCGCTGGGAGGACAACATTAGACAATCTTTGAAGGACCGAGGACTAGAATGGAACCAGGCCAGGAAGAAGACAGCTGATAGAATGGTCTGGCGCTCTCTCTCTCTTCCAAACCTCTACACCTCACGGTAGAAGGGGAACGACTAAGTAAGTAAGTAAGAATTATGAGCTTATCTGCTTTAGGAACTGATGCAATGACTGCATGTAGTTCTTCATAAAACGTATCCTTGACGTCATCCTGGTTTGTCATAGTTGGTGCATACGCGCTAATGATGGTGGCATGTTTTCTTCCATAAAGCAGGGGGATCTTGACTGTCATGAGTCGGTCATTTATTCCCTTTGGGGGCCCCGCTAACTTGCCAACAAGTGCTGTTTTGATTGCAAATCCAACCCCTGCTTCTCGTCTTTCTTCAGTGCCTCTTCCGCTCCAATAGAATGTTTAACCTGCACCCTTTTCGCAAAGTTGGCCCTCGCCTGCAAGTCGAGTTTCACTCAGGGCTGCTATGTCAATGTTGTATCTGGCCAGTTCTCTCCCAATCAGGACAGTTCACCTCTCAGGTCTGTTTGCGTTAAAGTCTTTGTCAAGGAGAGTGCGCACATTCCATGCGCCTAGAATGATGGGGGAAAAATCTGTCATTTCTGTTTCTTATGTGTCGCCCGCTGAAGTAGGGTACCCACCAACCGCTGTAAGCTGGTTAGGTAATGGTGGAGCAGGCAATGTTTAGGGCACCTTTTCTAGCCCCTTCCTCATGCCATGGAGGTGAGCAGTGCTTTCCTAAAGAGGGCTGCTCAAACACTCAGGGGGCTGCCGAATCCCACTGCTGCTCCGATCAGTGGAAGACGACCATATGGCCTGAGCCGCCTGTGTGTAGGTCTGCGACTACGACTGCCAGCGTACCCACGCCTGCCGCTTCGCCGCTCGCCCATCGCCACAGGACATGTTGTGAGGGGATGTATGAATGGATGAAAGAGTGACTTGCGCAGTGATTTGGATTAAAGTGAGGAAGAGTTGCGCAATTCGTCGACCTCACTCTCTCGCCTGGATCCATCTGAATCCAGTGGCAAGACAAGTCAAGACGACTGGAGATGAAGTCAGGTGCAGTGGATGAAAAGGGCTTTCTACGTGCCTCGCCGTGCTCCTTACACTCCACAGCGCGTTGCTGGTAATCGCCGTCATGCCCGTTGAACCAATAGGTACAGATACAAACAAGACTATTACAAACCCAGATTTGATCATAGAAACAGGAACCCTCAGGTACAAGATAAGAAACCCTATAAACAGGGAGATAATTGGTGCAAAATTTGCAAAATGAATAACTACAATACACTGGAATGTGGTAAGAAAGCCCCTCCATATCACGCTGCATGTATGATAACAGTGGGAAAGGACAGGAAGGACCTGACAGACAGTCAGACAAACCTGTGAAGGAGTAACATGTAATGGCAATAAGATTATGTGCCTTTATGATTCAGGATTGGAATATGACTCAGTTGTGAGTGCGACTCTGGTGCACCCTGATCAATATACCTCAGGAAAAGTGGAGATGCAATGGGCATTAAAAGGAACAGCCACCCTGACACTTCCTATAGCAAGGATAAATGTCAAAACTCGCTATGTGGAAGGAGTGATCAGTGCAGCAGTGTGTGATGATCCTAATTACCCGCTGGTGTTAGGAAGAAGATATGTTTTCCTAGAGAACCCAATAAAACCTGTGATCATGGCAACACTCCAGGTCAGGTCAACCACTGGGAAGCAGGAGGGAATACCACTTAATATTTATCCTAAAAAGATGAAAAAGGCCCAGGCTAAAGATAGAACATTAAAACCTTGCTTTGGCAAATTGCCAGACAGCTATAACCCCCCTAAGAAAGGACAGTTTTATTTAATGGATGGTTTGCTTTACAGAAAAGTTGGAGCAGGACAAAATGGATATGGACAGTTAGTACTGCCATTGAGTTATAGGGACAAGGCTATGGAATTAACAAATGTTGTATCTGACGGTGGACATGGGAAAATTGGTACCACCTGTCAAAGAGCATCTGTGAAATACTATTGGCCAGGTATTGCTGAAGACATATTTCATTATGTGACCGCCTGTGCATAATGTAGCAAGGTAAACTCCACACGTGGAGAAAATCAACAGGACCTAGAAACGCAAGGCGACGAACATAGGCCTGAAATTAACAATAAGGTAGACATAGTGGATAGGACAGCACCTTCTCACACCCAGTCTTCCAATAAACCAGTGACCATGGCAACTCTCCGTCTCATACCGAGAGGGGGAACAACCCATCCCGCACCGACACAATGTTGCTCGGAATTCATGGAACTGGATAAAAATAGTATGGTTAGTCAGCCAACTTTGAAACTGAAACTGAACGGTAACCCCAGAAAAATTGGGAGTGGGAGATTGGGCAATTGGCCTAATGCTCAGCTCACTTCACTATACGGCTTTTAAATTAGCATTAATAGGGCACCGGCAACAGTGGTAGTTGGCCGGCCCAACACGGTCCATTGGAAATTCATTTCCCCATATGAATCATATTATCGCTCAAGTGAGGTTTAGCTGAGAGAACCCTCTGGTGAACATAGGCTCTGCCTGGATTTGGGAAATAATCACAGTACCAGAGTCACTAGTGAATCTAGATAAGGGTATTACAAAATTCCGTCAAGCCTGAGCTCAGACCATTGCTGGCTGTGAGCATTTCAGAGGGGCACTATGAGTTCCATATGTTGCTTTTTGGGTTGTAGAATACTCTGAGTGTTTTATCCAGGATGATGAGGAAATTACTGGATCCCTTATGAAACTCAGCTATCACCAAGTTTATAGATGATATCCTCATAACTATTGAAACCTTGAGGAACATCTAACACCTCTGGACATGTCATTGAACAGACTCAGAGAAGAGTAATGGTGAACATTAATTGATAATCAGCAATTAGACAGGCAGCAGCACCTGTGCTGTTTATTAAACACAACATGCGGTATTATCCATTGATCTCAGAGTGTTGAGGCAAATTTCTTGAGTAGTGCCTACTTGAAGTCACCCACCTGAAGGAGGCCAGGAGAAGAGTAAGGCAGAATGAATCCCAGACTGGAAGAATGTCGTGATTGTGAATCCAGACAAGAAGCTCCAACAGCGGGTTTACGCTTTTGAATTGGGAGGCTCTGTCGTGAAATGACGTCGGTCTCACATCACGAATTCTACATATTTCTGACCTTACTGCGCGCCATACATGGTAGAAAGATAAAATACACTGACCAATGAAAACGCTTTCTTGGTCTTGTGTTTACCTTCTTCTTTGATCCTTAGCCGCCGACCGTCAAAGCAGTCAGTGGCCATCACGCCTAGTGGCGTCTTGTAGGGCAACAACAAATTGATTCCACTTTGCTCGGTCGGTGGCCATCGTTCGTACAGTGCCCGAATTCTGGTTCATTCTTTGCATCGCAGCCTCCACAGTCCTCCGCCAGGTTGTTTTTGGTCGGCCTCTCTTTCGTTTTCCTTCAGGGGTCCAAAGCATAGCTGTTCTTGTGATGGCATCGGGGTCTCTTCTGAGGACATGGCCAACCCAGCTCCAGCGTCTGCCAACTATGATGGTGTGCATGTCCTCTTGCTTGCTCCGAGTAAGCAGATCTTGGTTGGTGATGGTATTCGGCCAAAAGATTCGGAGAATTTTTCTTAGGCATGTTGTGTGAAAAGAGGACAATTTCGACATTTCCTTCTCTGTAACTCTCCAGCATTCCGCACCATACAGATTGTGTTTACTACCACTTGGAAAATAAAGATGGCAAGGCCCTATCTGTGTAACATGATTAACTTCGGAATTTTACTACAGCAGTATGGAAGAAGTACCACTTGGCAGAGGTTATCAAAACAATATTAGGGATGTTACTCTACCCGTAAATAGTAATACTTTTACTAATAATATTATAGGACGGGAGAAATCTTAGGTTAAATGCATTCGAAGCTTCAGGTTGGCCTAAATTTAGCAGTTTAAAATATGCATAACAGAAAATGCAAGTAGTAACCAAAAAGATTATTATATAGATATGTAAAGCCTAATTCCCAGTATAATGTAAGCTTTAAATGACTAAAATCGCATCAGGAATAACGAAGATAATTAAAAAACAGTTTTCCTTCATTGTACGATAGGCTAAAAGGTACCCACATTTTCTGATTTTGATTACATTCCTAGGGAGTTCCATCTCGTACGTCCGAGGTCAGACTATATATAGACTGCCTTTCGAACTCAGGTTAGTTATTATTATTTGAAAAAACACAGAGAGCGGAGAAAGCAGAGCATATGTTAATGCCAGCGTTTGCCTTCTGCACTTGTTAGCAGACCTTAATAAACCATAAGGGCTAGTCTGTGTGTGTCTGAGGGTAAGAACGAATCTATTTATATATATATATATATATCTTCTTCTTCGATCCTTAACCACCGACCGTCAAAGCAGTCAGTGGCCATCACGCCTAGTGGCGTCTTGTAGGGCAACAACAAATTGATTCCACTTTGCACGGTCGGTGGCCATCCTTCGTACAGTGCCCCAACTCTGGTTCATTCTTTGCATCTCAGCCTCCTCATTTCTGCCGTGACCTGTCTTAGTTTACCTGTCTCGTACATTGTCCTGACATTCCAAAATCCTATTCTTGTATCCTGTTTTGCGGTCAGGACATCCGTTTTCATGTCAGTGGCTTCCTTTCGGCTTTCACCACTGACAGTCATACGAGCCACAGACTCCGAATGTCCATCCCGCAGCAAAGTTTGTTCATTTGATGTTGTTTCCGTAACTTCATTATTTTTTTTACATAGACAGGGGTGTCAGCCCTATGCTAAAACCCCCAACCTGGAGGACCAGGGTACCAGCTTTTGTCTGACCCCTACCCACACAGACCAGTCCAGCTTGGTTGAACCTACCAGGAGTAAAACTCCCACTGGCATAGCTCTGGGGATTGTCAGGGTACGCAAGCTGCCATACCGCTACAAGGTATAGGTACCATTGATGGCAGATATATATATATATATATATATATATATATATATATATATATATATATATATATATATATATATATATATAAATGTATATAATTGTGTGTAATTATATTGATTAATCCAACTGTGCGATACGACGTGTATAAGATGTGTTAGGAATGGACAGTGTGTACTGATGAAACTTACAGGCTCATGTGTAATTTTAGAGGCAAGTCCGCCTTCGGAAATATTAATATATTGAGAAAGATGGTCAATTGTGTCTGTAAGTAGGGAAAAGTATTTAAAGAAGTATTTCTTGAATAGAATGAGACACCTACCAGGAACATAAAGAAGGATTAAAGGGATTGATTCACAGTATCGTTTGACATATTACTTAATAGTTTTACCCACAACCAAATTATTGTATGGAGCCGAATCATCGGAAAATACTTAAAATTAAGAAGGTAGAAGTAAATTGTGATTACTTTGAATTAAAATGATTGTTGATACTATACTATACCTTGTGCATCTGCTGGCACGCTTATCTGAAACTGTCTATCGTCCCCATCTGTGTCATAAGAGGGATATGGATAGACAAATACAGGGATTGCGTTTGAATTCATTGCAGGTTTAATCCTTTAACCAAAAGTCTCCAAATAAGAAGAGGCTTCTCTTTCTAACGTTGCAACGAATGCAGTGCCAGTCTGTGATAGCAGGCCAGTAATAATGTTTGTAACTGCTGGAGATTTCATCTGAAGATTCTATACAGCATCTAAGGGAGCCATCTGCAGTGACTCAGATAAGTTGCTTAGGGCAACTGTGCAGCTTATCCATACTCACCAAAGACATATACGCATCCAGTTTGTGATGACCATAATAGTATAGAGTTTCTATAAACTTATAATAATAATAATTCTTCAAGTGAATGATCAAGCAAGCTAATTTTGTCTACCAGGTGATAGACATTTTGACCCAAGTGAAAAACATTTGTTGAACTGTTTTATTTATTTACAGTTGTAAAATATTTGAGTTTAAAACTTTTCAAACAGAAAAGAGTAACTGTTTAATTAAATTGTAAATATTCACCAGCAGACTTTCTTAAATTCTTTAAGTTGAAGTACAGTTCTTGTTGGTGAATTTAGTTATATAATTACCCCTAGCAGAGTCAATAACAATATTAAATACCATAATCACAGAGACGGATCAGGAGAGGTAGCAGTTAGGGACTCAGAGTACTACATCACCATCTTCTCTGGGAACTTACATAGCTTGACCCTACCTTTGTGTCTATACACCCTTACTCTCTTCAGAGAAGGGGGTATTATTGATAAGACCAGACTCTTATCTGGCACTATCCTGGTATCATCTGATACACCTTTATGTCCAGGATATCTTCTTAATTTTAATAACATCTGAACCTCTCATGACAACTGGGTCGACCCAGGAGATGTTTGTGGCCTAAACAAATCCCACCTCATCTGGGGAACGAACGATAGACCACTGAGGTATGAAGCCAGTGCACTAACCACTATGCTACCGCGGCTCCCAGTGAAGTAAGGATAATTTAAATCAAAGCAAATCGGATAAATACAAGGCAGTTTTTGTTCTAGAATCTCCAGGGTAGGAGAAGATGTGGAGAAGAGGACTGAAGACAGAAATGACAGTGGCTAGGAAGACATGGACAGATCTTGAGCTGGTGGTTCGGGACAAGAAGACTTGGCATAAGTTTGTTGAAGGCCTATTCTTCTTGGGGAGCCACGGTAGTGCAGTGGTTAGTGCTCTGGCTTCCTAGCTCAGTGGTCCATGGTTTGATCCTCAGTTGGGGTGGGATTTATTTAGACTGCAAACGGCTCCAGGGTCAACACAGCCTCATAAATTGGGTACCAGAGGAATATTTATATATATATCATTTGATGATTCTCAGTTTGAATTTGTGATTTAGTTGTTTAGATGTTATTAGATGTTAGTATCTGTCTTACGTTGTTTAATGCAGTTTTGGCCATTCCAATTATCTTCCTGATTTCTGTTTTGCATCTGCCATCTTCTGTTATTATATGACCAAAATTTGAGAGGCTCTTGAATGAAATACATGCTTGCATAAAGCAACAATTAATTTAATGGACTGGACATCTGACCAGAATCAACACAGCCTCACCGTCATTAATAATAATAATAAATTCTTTAAGCATCAAACACGGCGCATAAGGCAGAAACCAGTGCTCTCCAGGTTGTTCGTTGTGACGCCACTCCTCTTAGCTCTTGCACATTATTTAGGCCCAACGTTCTTCCTTCTCTTATTATTGTTCTTCTGAGTGTTTCTTTTGGTCTTCCTTTTTTCCTCTTACCCTCAGGAACCCAAGTGAGCGCCTGTAGTGGTATTCTGTTGTTTTGCATTCGTAGGACATGACCGATATATGACCATCGTCTTTTCTTTATATAGTCGGAGACATATTTCTGCCTAGAGTCTTCTCTTATTTGTCGATTAGTCTTGAATTCTTTCCAACTGATGTTCATGAGTTTTCTAAGACATTTGTTCTCGAATGTATTCAGCTTGTTCTCCAATGATTTTGTTATTTTCCAACTCTCACAGCCGTATGTTAACACTGAGATAACATTTGAATTAAACAGACGAAGCTTGGTATGTATATTCAATGATCGTAATTTCCAAATGTTAGATAATCTATTGAAGGCGCTAGCTGCCAAAGCAATTCTAGTATGGATTTCTCTTGTTGTGTCACCATCCTGAGTCATTTTACTGCCTAAATAATTGAAACTTTCAACTTTCTGTAGTTTTTCCCCGTTCAAGATGATATCACCGTCATTACCATCTCTAAATGCTCAATCATTGGTGTGTGAAATATGAGAAAGATTTATTTTTAAAAATATTGATCAAAGGAGTTCCTACAGCTTTTGGGAAGGGAGGATAAGACCTTCATACAGGCCGTGCTAAGTGCTCAGGATGACCAATGGACATTTCCACAATACTTACTTGCTTCTCCAGAATGTAATAAAATTTAGTATATCATTCCTGAGTCATTAATTATATTTCAATTTTATGAATGTTAGTAAAATATCTGAATTGTTAATTATTTCTTTATTTCTAATAACTTTAAAAGTATACCTGAGTCATTAATTATTTCTTTACTATTAGTAAAGTCAAATATTATTTCTTTACTGGAGCCGCGCTAGCGTAGTGGTTACAACACCGCTCTGGCGACCGGGTGATACAGGATCAAACCCGGGCGACGGCATTTGAGGATTTTTCGTCGACCGGGATTTGGACTGGATTAACTCGAGACCTGGCGAGGACATTTGAAGGAGTGTCGTCGACCAGGGACTGGCGGCTCCTGAGCCGACCCAGCTGCAATGGGTACCTCCGAAATCGGCGAGTATTTGCCTGAATGGCGAGGGACACCTGTCTCTGTACAAGAAATAAAGGGATACTCACGTAAAATCAATGTCAGGTTAGACATAAAATAATAACCTGAGATTTCGCCTCGAGTATTAGCGGGCGAACGAAAAAAAAAAAAAAATTTCTTTACTATTAATAGATTTGCGCCTTTCAGCCGACACATCCGACTTCAGCACAGCATTTTTTGGGACTGGGTTTGCCTTCCCTCTTTGATCCCTACTCTCTCAGCCAGACTGCAGGGATGCAGCCTGTTTCTAGGACCACCACTTGGAGCTCTGGTTCGCTGACCCTGACACAAGCAGTCTAGCTATGTGTCGCTGACTGCAGTTATCACTGTTGCTGCATCTTCGGTCCCAATCTTGAAGTCAGATTTTATGGCTTTGAAACATGGAGAACTATAATAATAAAACCAAGATGCCACAGAATTTCATAAATGGGTGCTTGCGTAGAATAGGACTGAAATGGTATTATGCGATTACCAATGTGGAACTGATGACAAGAACCAGACAAGTGCTAGTGGAAGAAGATGCTGGAGGTAGATTTGACACACATTGAGGACACTTGATGATAGTCCTTGTTCTGGAATCCCCAAGGTAGGAGAGATAGAGGGAGGCTGATAAACACATGTAGAAGAAAACTGAAGTCAGAAGTGAAAGGGATGAGTAAGATATGGAAGGATTTTGAGCTGATGTCACACAGACAGGAGGACTTGCATGATTTTGTTGAAGGCCTAGGCTCCTTGTGGAGTTGAAGGGTGATGATGATGATTAATAAAAAATTTAGTATATCTGACCCCAGGGCCGACCTATACAGTAGGTGATGCTAGGTGGTCACCAAGGGCACTAAGGTACTAGGGGTGCTAACCAACCAAATGTAATGTTTTTTAGTATTTAAAAAAATAATTATTTAAATTAACTAAGGTAATAATTATTTGTATATAAAGGAATAACATTATCTGAATATTTTATCTAATATTAAGAATATTTTTTTTTAAAATTGATTTACTACATGATCCTTTTTATGGTTTTATGACATTCAAGGTTGCTTTTTTGGAGCATCAGTTTGGTACTTAATTAAAGGCTTTTGAAAATATAAAGATAAAATGAAGAGAAGAAGGAATAATATTTTTGCACCCACTGATTTGGGGAGGGGGGGGAGGCAGAGTTGCCACTAGGAATTTCCAATTCTTTCAGCATTTATTTACCTCTGCATGATTAGTGTGTATCTGTTTGTTTTTTTGGGGCGCAAATTTTAAGTCTCGCCTAAGGCGCATGAAACCCTTGCACTGGCCCTATCTGACCCATTACTTGTTTCTTCAGTTCTGAAAAGCATCCAGATGTCTAAAGCAGTCACAAGCTCACAACTGCTGAATGATGTATGGGAACAGGGCAAGAAAATAAACCCTTCTCTGCTGATTAGGAGGGAGTTTGTTAAAATTAATGAGGTCAGCAGCCAGAAGAACATGACGGCAGCAGGTAATTAAATAGAAGAAACACCGGATGATGATCGTTTGAGGGTGATGCAGTGGAATCTTCTAGCGCAAGGTGAGCTTAACATTTTGTTGTTGTTGCTAAATAAATGTCCACAGAAAAGAAAATATATGGATGTGAGTGGCCTTTAGTGAAACCATCTTCACCCAGCATCATGTGACTAATCATGTCTCGTTATGTATAACCATATGTTTTGTGACTGATCCTTTGGTGCACAGGTCAGTGAGCACTTGCTTCAGTCTTATCACTTTCTGCATATTTCATTAGGTGTGTCCTTCTTCCTTCATTATCATAGTAGTTTTCTTCATTTCCCTTAAAGTTTCTGTCCCTCATTTTCATCGTTGTTTCTCTCCTTGTTTTTCATCATTGTTTCTGTCCTTCATTTTCATCACAATTTCTCTCCCTTATTTTCATCATAGCTTCTTTCTCTCTCATTTTCATCATAATTTCTCTCCCTCATTTTTATCATAGTTTCTCTCTCTCATTTTTATCATAGCTTTTCTCCCTCACATGTTCTTGATCTGTACCTCATTTACCATGTCCCAGCCGTTCAGGATGCTAGAAGTTAGTTTCCCTGTTGTACATCCAGTCATTTGTCACATACCTAGGTTATATAACAAAGATGAACCCTAAATATATTCTTACTTCTGGTAAAAGTCTTCCTTATTGTTAGCTTTCCTATGACCACATCTAAATCTTTCAGAGTTAGTAGCCTGTCTCAGGCTCTCTTCACAGTCATACAGTTTCCATTTAAAGGTACTTTTTCTTCTGCGTTCACTTTCAGACGTCAACTTGAAAATGTTCAAAGAAAGCAGTGGTCAGCTTGAGGCTGTTGGTATCTCCATACAGTTTTTTTCCAGGAATGGTACTGCTGATGGCCATATGTGCTTTTTCTGTTTCTCATATGTTGGGCACTTTATAAAGGCCATGCTGTCAATCTACTTTACTAATGGAGCTGACATTCTTGAGTGACAGGCTCTACTGTTTGCATGTCTTCTCCCACGTTTACACATATCAGTCTGTCTTCTGGTACACATGATGTTACTGTAGTAAAAAACGTTAAAGAATGTGCCGACACTTTGTAAGAAAATAGTGATAGAAGGTAATACTATTTCCACTTGTTGGATTCATATTTTGTTAAAATGAGCCCACAGTTTAATACAGTCATGAAAATGACAAGTTGGCATTTCAGCAGTATGTAATATTCCTGCCAGCATAAATTGCACACAGTTAATTGCCTAGTACATGTCATAGATGGGCAGGACTCTTAGTAGTGTGTGACATTTTTGGTTGCCAAGTTGCCATTGACATCAGTAAATTTGAGGTTGGACCAGAAATTAAGGGTTTTGTGGTTTTATGTTTTTTCGCCGGGCTACCACATTAAAAACAAACTGTAATTTTCTATTTCACGGCCTACATTTGCTATCAGCACAATCACAGTCTTTATTGTTCGCAGCAGGCTTTGATAACCTCAACTTCATTCACACTAGTTTCCTGTACACTCGGCAAGGCAGGTCTGAACTCTCTTTTCTTATATTATGGTCTACCATCTGGTCATATGTATTCGACTTAATCTGCAGTTGCAGAGGTGGTCATGAGTTTTATGAATATACACTCAAGCAGTGATTTTTCATCAGGTTTATTAACAAGTAACACATGATTCTGCCAGAATCACACTGGTTCTTGTGCTCATGACATAGGTCAAAACTTTTTTTTATCTCATATTTTTTACCATATGGTCAGATGTATTCAACTTATTATTCAGAAAAATGATATTATGTTAAATAACATTTTAATACATAGTTTTATGATAATCACAGACATTTAAATTAAGTATGCTTAAGTATGTTGCCAAATGTAATACTTTCATATGCTTAGTTCTTACATATCAATAACATCAAGCTTAAACATTTTCCAGAGTTCCTAGGAAAGCATTTTTACAGAAAATGGAAGACTTGAGAGAGAAATCGGAACAGGATGTCAACAGTCAGTGCAGTGACTTACCAACTTTCATCACTACTCAAATACCAGTATGGAAACTAAACAACAGCTGATAAACTGTATATTCTTTCCAGCTCTGTGCTGTCAGTGTGAGACATTATCCCTGACCAAAGCACAGGAGAGGAAAATCACATTATGTGAGATGAGGTGCTTAAGAAAAGTTATTAATTTACCAGGAGAGACAGAATGAGAAATGATATAAGAAAAAGTGTAGGAACCACATACTGCATTAAGTATGTAAAGAGACAGAAAATTAAGTGGTTTGGCCATCTCATGAGAATGGAGCCTGATACATTACCACTACCTGCCCACAACAGCAGAAGATCTGGTTTTATTGCATGGGGAAGGCCAAGAGGCAGATGGATAGACAATGTGACACAAATCCTTCAACAGCACGGGCTCATAGTAGCCAGTCTGACACACTTGGCTCAAGAATGCAAACTTCTGCATCCCACCACGCTTCACCATAACAGTGGAAGGACAAAAATTAAGTAGAGTAAGTAAGTTCTTAGTAAAATATTTATCAGCTAATTACAAAATCATTTATATTCTAAATGATGTATGCAAGTACAAGATATTTGTATATCTATTATTATGGTGACAGTCTTTGATTTATGCTCCGAAATGGTAGTGTTTATTTCTGATCCTTAAGCTGAAAACACAAGACAAACAGTTCAAGATAAACTGCAAAGATTTATCCACTTTATATATCTAGTAGCCTAATTAAAATGTATACGACATAACTTTCTGACATATGTAATTGTCGTAAAATGTTACATCTGTATGACACCACGCTCAAATTCCCCGCTTAAAACAAACTAACTAATATATTTCAAAAGCTATAAATAACTACTATATTTGACATTTGTCTGAGGGGTAAAGTCCATTTACCGCTAAAAATTTAACTAGAGAATTTGAATTTTTCTACTACTACAGGTTAAAAGTTACTACCCCCATACACACACACTACCCCTCCCAATATTTATCGAAGGACGTAGCCAAACTTAACAACCAATCAAATTCTTACCTCGTTTTTGGTAGAGACAAAAATCTTGGTTGTGGTGGCACAAATGCCGATTCTGTGCTTTTGACAAAAATTAAATAATTTATTTCTCGATAACTAAAGGGAGTTAGAAAGAACGGGATATCTTGAATTATAGCGCTGATATTGATTAATATATTAACCTAAAGATTCACACTTAATAAAATTATCTTGACTTAGAAAAAATTAATTTACTGATATTTTAGATCAGGTTAGAACTACAATTAATTACAAAAAAAATTACCAAGATGAAACTGTTAAGGAATAAACAACGGAAAAGTAAATATAACGATAGAGGTCAGTTGACCGTGTAATTATCACTTTCGATATTGGAAATCGGTCCATAAATAACTGAGATATAAAATACACAAAGATTATCAGACGAACGAACACACTTACGATTGCTCAAAGTTTATAGTCCAAAAATAGTTAATTTATTTTTTTACTCTACTTCTGATTGGCTAGAGGGTAGGGTAATAAAAATTAACACCTCCTTGTAAGATCAAGCCATTTGAATTTGAAAGCCATCGCAAGTTGAGATCAGCGGGAAAGCCTTGTGACCGAGCTTTTGCCGTCTGGACAAGAAAGCAGTCAGAAAACCCATTTACTGCTAGTCAACTTTGTGCATGTGTTAGTATTCTTTACTTGAGGTAAGATAGATGATTTTATTTGTATATTTCCTTAGCAAGTATCAGGCTATAGGTGTATGCCGATACATTTTATTTCGATACTACTAATTGGGAGATGGTTCAGGTTACGACGACCTAGGTAGGAATGCAGTCTTTTTCGGAGTGAAATGTGTAAAAAGGATTTTGCTATTGGCCTTACAAAATTTGTGCCATAGTGCCGTGGTAATAAAATGGATATTGCCATTGGGAAGTGAACATACATGTGTTTGTAAATTTGCCATAAAATTTTGCGACTGTAAGTCCAGGAGAAAATAAATTGGTAGTGGTTTCAGGAGTGACACAATGTTCAAATAACATGTGACACTACACATAGAATGTTTGAAAGAAGTCATTAACAGGTCACGAGATATATGTGTACACCCCTGCTGATTATATGGAAGACAAGCAATGCTAAAGGAATAGTGGCTTTAATGCCATATGAAAAAAAGAATGAAAACACAGGACTGAGTGTAATCAAGGAAATATAGGGTTTGGTGCATATGGTCAGCACATATGGATGACCCCAGGTAAGATTACCATTGATTAGTTGTGGAAATTTTATAGACAGGCTATAAAGGGGAGGAACTGTCCTTCTCATTTCAGGGTTGTATTACCAGTAAGAAAGTGTGGCAGACACCCTGGTGAAGACAGAAATTGTGAGCAGTGAAGGCTCATACTCTACTGTGAGCTACAGACAATAACTTCACCCCTAAAGCAGCATCATTGGAGTGACCATTTGCATAGTCTGAAGCCCATATCATCAGACAGGCTTATAAGATAAGGCCCTACTACGGGCATATGACAGTTCCTCTCAATATAAACCACCACAACAATAAGAATTTCCTGGGGAATGATGAAGAAAACAACCCCTCCAATAACTGACTAGTGCTACTATCTAGTATTAAACATCAGACAGTGGGGTACTCATTATAGTGACAAGTTTATTTTGTTACACTTCATGGACAGAGTTCCATTTTATTTATTTAAAATCTGTAAATAAACATTTTTATGATTTTGACAAGTCCTGTTCCAAAAGATTGAGGTTCAGGACAATAAATTGTATATTTATTCCCATATACATATACCAAAACGTTACCACCAGTCTTACTTATTTACATTTTGTTGAATTACAGTTCTGTTTATATGTATTAATTCCTCACATTAACTACATACATACCCTAGACACTTGCCATCTACATAACACTACAGAGATAAATATACACTGGGTGAGATCAGAAGAGGTAGCGGATAGGGATTCCTGAGAAATACATCATCATCTTTCTGATTCAGGGTACTTACATAGCTTGACCTCACCTTGTTAACCTTTAAATTTTACTACCATCAAAACCTCTTATCACAGTAAGAAACAGAATGCACTGAATCTATTACTTCTAGGTAAAAAAAAATCTTTTCATGGCCAATGATGAAATCTTTGCATTCTTACTTACTTACTCATTCCTCTTCTACCGTAAGGTGTAGAGGTTTGGAAGAGAAAGCACCATACTATCCTATCAGCTGTCTTCCTCCTGGCCAAAATCTTTGCATTCAAAAGTTGAAACTATTCTTTGGAAAAAGAGAGCCGAAGCAGGACAATATGGAATGTTTCATACTGTTGCATCATCTTATTGAAAAAAATATGGCAGCACACTCAAGACATATAGAAAGCAGTATCTGACCACCTCACGCAGCTGTCAGTCTCTTTTAAAAAATATTTTCTAGTCCCCACGGACGTTGAAAATTACAGGTGGATAGCTAACCCTTGCTTTAAAAACTGAAAATCCTCTGTCCTATTCATACAATGAGGACTGATTGACATTTCTTGTGACACATCGCTGCAAGAAAAGTTTTGTAGTTATCCAATGTCTTCGTTCTGTGGGCTAGTTTGTTAGACCCTTACCCTAATATAGCAGTTCAAGCGGTTTGTAAACTGGTACCTTTTGTGATGGGTTCATTTTCGATGCAAGACAACAGGAAGCTGAGACGCTTGGGAGTCATGACCCAAGTGGGCCCGCCCCCCTTAGAGTGTAAAGGAGTATATAGGGCCGAAATACTTGTCGGACGGGGGGACTTCTTCTGATGATCAGATTGCTTCCTGTTGTATCGCTCTGTAAAGAGTTTCCTATCATAGTTACATGGTCAAACCAGTGACAATCGGGAAAAGACCGATTGACTTCTGGAAAGACAGATGACACTGGGAAAGACTAGAAACCGGCTGACCGGGTTAGCACCCCGTAAGCTGTATTCAATTGCTATAGAACCCAAAAACGATAGATGCCCCCAGGATTCACCGAAAGGGGGGGAGAATGATGAATCCACAGGCGCCTCATTGGAATCGACCAGACCCGTTACACGGACTTCGAGCTCTGAACAACGGCTGGAGTTTCCATGTGCCTGTGGTAGGGAATTCTCTACTCAGAGAGGAATGAAAATCCACAGAACGAAAAAGGGGTGTGGGAGGTCATCAGGGGGAGATCAACAGTGCTCTGTCTCGACGGATAAGACGTTAGAAGAACGCAGCCAGGAGTCAATCCACAGTGCTGAGTACATTCAAGTTGATCTGCCTGATGATGATCTCACACACTTCTTAGACGGGAAGAGAGATGCAATCAAGTTTCCACCCGCCAGTGCAAAAGGGCTTTGGGAACAGCTGGACGAAGCCTTGGCAAAAGAGTTGGATAACAACCTGAAGCAGATAACTTTGGAGAAGAAGCTGGAAATCTTCGGCGACATAATATATCTGCACTGTCGCAAAGTGTTCGGAGTGAGGGAGGCAAGGGAAAGTAACCCACCACGAAAAAGCAGAAGACAAATTAAAATAGAAGAAATCAGAAAACAGAAGAAGCATGCCCGAAAACTGTTCAAAAACACAGTTGCCGTAGAGAAGGAAGGGTTACGACAGGTTTGGGAGCACCTGAAAGGCCAACATAATGCCCTTTGTAGAGCAGAAAGGTTGTGCAGGAAGAAAAGGAAGACTCGAATGGATAGGGAAAGATTCTTCAGGGAGCCCTTCAAGTTTGCCAAAGAACTGTTTGAGCAGCCTCGGTCGGGTACGCTAAACATCAGGAAAGAAGACCTGGAAGAACACCTTGGAATGACATATTCAGATGGTCGCAAAGATGAGCCGCTCAGCAGCATGGCAGGCCTTAAATGGCCGAGTAAGCCAGGAGCTGAATTTAACACCAAGCCCCCAACGGTGCAAGAGGTAGAAAGCATTGTCCAGAAAGCTCGATGCAAGTCAGCTCCAGGTCCTAATGGTGTTCCATATGTGGTGTATAAGAGATGCCCTGAGGTGCTCAAACGACTGCTTCGTTTACTGAAGAGTGCGTGGAAAACCCAGCTTGTAAGCAAGGAATGGAGAAAGGCGAACGGAGTCTACATCCCGAAGGAGCAAAATTCCACAGACATCAGTCAGTTCAGGCCAATCTCACTACTCAATGTGGAAGGGAAGATATTCTTCTCAGTGATGGCGAAAAGACTCACTACATACCTCCTGGCAAATGGGTACATTGACACTACCATTCAGAAAGGAGGTATCCCAGGTACACCAGGATGTCTAGAGCATGCCACAATGATATGGGAAGCAATCCAAAAGGCAAAGTCTGACAGAACAAACCTCCATGTAATCTGGTTGGATTTAGCGAATGCTTATGGATCCGTTCCACACCAGATGTTGTGGCAGGCCCTAGAAATGTATCATGTTCCACAAGAGATTGCAGCAATGCTGAAGCTGTATTTCGCAGGGTTTGCTGTCAGATTTTCAACCAGAGAGTACACAACGAAGTGGATTGGCCTTGAAGTTGGAATTGCGATGGGATGTACCATCTCTCCGATACTATTCGTGATGGCTATGCAGGTAATCCTCAATGCGGCTGAAGGAATGGCTATAGGTCCAAAGCTCGGTGGAATGTGTCTCATGCCACCGCTCAAAGCATTCATGGATGACACAACAATTCTGACATCAGATGAACATCAGGCCCGGAGGATGTTAGCACGCCTGGATGAACTAGTCAGCTGGTGCAGAATGAGCTTCAAACCCAAGAAGTCGAGAAGCCTATCAGTCAGGAAAGGGAAGATAGCAGAGGTCATATTCACGGTTTCCAACCAAAGAATCCCTACTGTCATTGAGGAACCTGTTAAAAGTCTTGGCAGGGTGTACGATGCCTCATTAAAAGACTCAAAGGCAGTGCAACAGACAATAGAAATGGCAGACAGAGGGCTACAGATCATAGACCAAAGCAGACTCCTGGGGAAGTTCAAACTGTGGTGCCTCCAGTTCATGTTGATACCAAAGTTGCTGTGGCCACTGCTTATATATGAAATAAGCACAAGTACAGTGGAAGCCATAGAGCAGAAGGTCAACAAGTTCATGAGAAAATGGCTAGGAGTACCACCAGGTCTGTCAGATGTAGCACTGTACTGCAAAAAGTCAAAACTTCTGCTTCCTTTCAAGTCAGTTGTTGAAGAGTACAAAGTTGGAAAGGCAAGGCTTGCAATGATGCTACGCGAGTCAGCTGATGACGTGGTTAAGTCCATTCAGCCCACACTGAAAACGGGAAGGAAGTGGAAAGTGGAAGAAGCTGTTGATGCTGCCCAAGAGTCACTCAAACTGAGGGAGGTAATCGGATACACACAAACGAATAGACGGGGATTTGGTCATGGAGACATCCGCTGGTGGTCCAAGGCATCAAGCAGGGAGCGCAGAGACATGGTAGTTCAGGAGATACGAGAAGCTGAGAATGATAAGAGGTTGCAAAAAGCAGTGCAGCAGGTCCAACAAGGCCAATGGACTACATGGGAAGGAGCCCTGCAGAGGTCCTTGACATGGAATGATATATGGCATATGGCACCTCTTAGGCTCAGCTTTGTTGTCAGATCACTGTATGACCTGCTGCCATCGGCCACCAACCTTGTGAAATGGGGAAAGTCGGATGATGAGCAGTGCCCCCTGTGCCAGGGGAGGTAGACACTTGAACACGTGCTCTCAGCGTGTAAGGTGTCATTAGGGCAAGGGCGATACACTTGGCGCCATAACAAAGTGCTAAATGAGCTTGCTGCGACAATAGATCTGGCAAGAATGAAGGCGAATAGCAAAGTCCGGCCAGACACCGCAAACACATACTTTCTGAGGGCAGGAAAGTCAGCACACCCCAAACCGAATAAACCTGGTAGCAGTTTACCATCTCTTCTTGATTGTGCAAATGATTGGGAGATGGCGGTAGACCTACCTGGACGAGGGGCATATCCAGAGAGTATCCGAAAATCGCGGAGACGGCCGGATATAGTGCTTCATTCTGCAGCAACGCTTCAGGTCATACTGATTGAACTGACCGTGCCATTTGAATCCAGATTAGATGAGCAACATTCGTTCAAAGCGGCCAAGTATAGTGATCTGGCCGCGGATCTGAGACACGATGGGTTCACTGCAAGGGTCATGGCTGTTGAAGTGGGCGCAAGAGGGCTTGTGGCTGCATCAGTGTATGATCTATTGAAACTGTTGGGGCTGAGGGGACAGTCGAGAACAAGGGCCCTGAAGAGGCTTAGTGAAACTGCCGAAAAGGCATCAGGCTGGCTGTGGAACAACCGCAATGGGGAATGGAGATCGTAACAATAAACGCTGCGGTACAGAAAACACCAGGAATTTTTCTAAGTCCACAATACGCTGAGGTTTGTGGTGGACTAGTGAACGGGCTGCGACTCAGGGGCGACAAGCGGTGTATACTATAAGGGGTGTCAGTATCAAAAGTCCAGTGGGGAACGCGCAGTGGCGACTCGTTGACTTCGCGCTGGTGTCTCAGTGTGTGCGACGGAACGAACGGAATAATTTGTCTTCTCTTTGTTACTTTCACAATTGCCTCCACGGCTGGCGGAGTTGTGGAATTTAAAGTTGCTACCATAAGTGAAATGGGTTCATTTTCGATGCAAGACAACAGGAAGCTGAGACGCTTGGGAGTCATGACCCAAGTGGGCCCGCCCCCCTTAGAGTCTTCTTTCTTTGATCCATAACCGCCAACCGTCAAAGCAGTCAGCGGCCATCACGCCTGGTGGCGTCTTGTAGGGCAGCAACAAATTGATTCCACTTTGCTCGGTCGGCGGCCATCCTTCGTACAGTGCCCCAACTGTGGTTCATTCTTTGCATCTCAGCTTCCACAGTTCTCCGCCAAGTTGTTTTTGGTCGGCCTCTCTTTCGCTTTCCCTCGGGGGTCCATAGCATAGCTGTTCTTGCGATGGTATCAGGGTCCCTTCTGAGGACATGGCCAACCCAACTCCAGCGTCTGCCAGCTATGATGGTGTGCATGTCCTCCTGGTTACTCCGAATAAGTAGTTCTTGGTTGCTGATGGTGTTTGGCCAAAAGATTCGGAGAATTTTCCTTAGGCAGATTGTGTGGAAGGAGGACAGTTTCGACATTTCCTTCTCTGTTACTCTCCAACATTCCGCACCATAGAGAAGCACAGAAAGTACGCAGCTCTCATACAGTCTTAATTTGGTGTTTGTGCTGTACTGGGAAGACTTCCAAATGTTGTTGAGAATAGCAAAGGCTGTTCTCGCTTTATTCATTCTGTTGTTAATGTCCTTGCTTGTTCCGCCGTCAGGTGTTACTATGCTTCCTAGGTAAGTAAATGTGTCTGTCTGTTCTAACTTCTGGTTCCTTACTGTTATTGGCTCAGGATTGCCCACATTTAGTGTCATGACCTCTGTCTTCTTCAGATTGATGTTCAGGCCAACCTGCTGGCCATACTTATTCAGTCTATCAGTTTTGTCTTGAATGTGTTGGTGTGAATGCGCGAGCAGTGCAATGTCATCTGCATATTCCAAATCTTCCAGTGTAGAAAACGTTGTCCATCTAATTCCCCTTGGACTGCCCTCTGTTGTCTGGCGCATCACCCAATCTATGACTGTCAAAAATAATGTTGATAAGGGGCATCCCTGTCGTACTCCTGTTTTCACTTCGAAAGTTACATTACTCGATCCAACACTGCACGTAAAGTTAGAATAGAGGCTTTTTATAATGGAAACAATGCGGCTGGGAATTCCATAAGCCCTCAGAATTTTCCATAGGCTGTCCCTGTGTATGCTGTCGAAAGCCTTTTCAAAATCAACAAAGTTAATGTACAGCTGTCTCTGCCATTCTGAGCACTGCTCTATAATGTTCCTGAGGGCAAATATATGATCTGCACATCTTCTGTTCTTTCTGAAGCCCGCTTGTTCTTTCCTCAGTTTATGGTCAACTGCTTTTGAAATTCTCTGGATGATTATCCTGCCTAGTATTTTGCTGGGAACTGAGAGGAGGGTAATTCCTCTCCAGTTGTTGCAGTCTGCAAGGTCGCCCTTCTTGGGCAATTTGACAATTGTTCCTTTACTCCACTCTGTTGGTGTTGTCTCAGTTTCCCAGACTTGTGCAAATAGTGGTTCTAATAGTTCTGCTGCTAGTTCAGGGTCTGTCTTGAATAGCTCAGCATTCAGATTGTCGTGACCAGGCGCTTTTCCATTTTTTAGCCCTTTGATAGCTGTGATAATTTCTTCTTTTCGTGGAATGTCTGTATTTACGTCTAAGTCACTTTCAGCCTCAGGAACATTCAGCTGAGTCTCTGGTGGTTCCTTATTCAGTGTTTCTCTGAAGTGCTCTGCCCACCTTGTTTCCTGCCCCTGTGCTGTGGTGATGAGATTTCCTTGCTTGTCTCTTACTAACGTTATGTTGTTTGCACCTCGTTTTCCACTGATAGCTTTAGTTATTTTATAAACTGTGCTTTGTTCATTTCTCAGTGCTGCCTCTTCTGCCTGTCTTGCAAGGTCATCCAGAAATGTCCTTTTGTTAGCACGGGTTTGACGTTTTACTTCCTTGTCCAGCTGACTGTACTGTTCACTATATATTGCCTTTAACCTGGGAGACTTAGCTTCTGTTTTCTTCCTTTTCATTTCCTTTCTCTTCGCTATGGTGTTTAGCGTTTCTGGTGTTATCCAGTCTTGGCTCTTTCTTTCCTGGAATCCCAAGCATGACTTGCTGCTTTCTTTATATATTGTTGAGATGGTGTTGAATTTCTGGTCCACATCGTCGGTCTCTGTTCTTTCCTGGCTTTTGGTAATCAGATATCGTCTCTTTACGTCGACCACAAACGCTTTTCTGGTGAGGGGGTCCTTAAGTTTCGTGATGTTGTATCTTTTCTGTTTGACTGCAACTGGTCCAGCAGCTCTGAGTTTCACCTTCAGTCTTGCTACTACTAGGTGATGATCACTTCCCACATCTGCGCCTCTTCTTACTTTCACGTCTTGTAGTGCATGTCTCCATCTGCCATTGATCATTATGTGATCTATCTGGTTTTTGTCTCGTCCGTTTGGTGATTCCCATGTTAACTTGTGCACTTCTTTGTGTTGAAAAAGTGTTCCTCCGATGACCAGGTTGTTAATACTGCAGAAGCTTATTAATTTGTCCCCATTCTCATTTACTGTTCCACTGCCGCATTTCCCCATTACTCTTTCGTTATAATTATTGTGTGTTCCAACTTTCGCATTTAGGTCTCCCATTACTATAATAAGATCGTACCTGGGTACAGTTTCCATTTCCTTTTGTACCTGTTGATAGAACTCGTCCTTAATCTCTTCGTCGCTGTCATTTGTTGGTGCATAAATTTGTATAATTGTGGTGTTGGTGAATCTCCCTCTCAGTCTTGCTCTTATTAGTCTGTTGTTAATGGGTTTCCATTCCAGTAGAGATCTTTCCATTCCTTTCTTAAGGATAATGGCTACACCTTCGTTGTGCTGACCGTCCTCTCTACCAGAATAAAGTACTGTTTCCCCTGTAGCTGTTTTTATTCTCCCCATCCCTGTCCATCTGCTCTCGCTTATTCCCAGGATATGTAGTTTGTAGTTCCTCATCTCTGCTGTAATCTGTCTCAGCTTTCCTGCCTCGTTCATAGTTCTGACATTCCAAAAACCAATTCTGGTTTCGTGTTTTGCGGTCTGGGCATCCGTTTTCATGCCAGTGGCTTCCTTTCGGCTTTCACCACTGTCAGTCATACGAGCCTGAGACTCCGGATGTCCGTCCCGCATCAAAGTATTTCCATTTATTGCTGTTTCCGTAACGTGTGTGATTTTTTACACAGACAGGGGTGTCGGCCCTGTGCTAAAACCCCCAACCTGGAGGACCAGGGTACCAGCTTTTGTCTGACCCCTACCCACGCAGACCAGTCCAGCATGGTTGAACCTACCAGGAGTAAAACTCCCACTGGCATAGCTCTGGGGATTGTCAGGGTACACAAGCTGCCATACCGCTACAAGGTATAGGTACCATTGATGGCAGCCCCCTTAGAGTGTAAAGGAGTATATAGGGCCGAAATACTTGTCGGACGGGGGGACTTCTTCTGATGATCAGATTGCTTCCTGTTGTATCGCTCTGTAAAGAGTTTCCCATCATCTCATGTGATGTGTTAATGTGAATGTGGGTGTACCCGATATTGGGACGCAAAATCGAAAACAGAGAAACAAGACTTGACACCTCATAAAACGCTCGCTGTCGATTATCAGCGTTGACACCTAATTTCAGTAAAATCGCTCAGAATTTGTCGCAGCAGGTCTCTCATTAGATTCACTGAGTAAATTTATTTTTTAATTTGGAGTCTTAATAATACTTACATTTTTTTAAAAGTTTAACGTTTTCAGAGTAGCAACAACTTTTTGGTTCCACTGTAATTACATAGATAACATAACCCATGACAAGTGGAGACTTCACCCTATTAGGTCCAAATGTATGACGTAGGGTGACCAGTTCTTCTCATCACTGCCTTTGCCTTCCCCAGCTCAAGAGCAGAATCAGGTTCCCATTTACAGCTGAATTTTTTTAAAGATACCTTTTTGTTATTTAGGATAAGTCTTTTATATTTACTTTCTGTCACTGTTGTAGAAGTCATTTCCAGTAACTCTGTTTCACTTATTTTTGTGTGTGCTCATAAGACTGTATTATCAGCGAATGTTTATATTGTGTCCACCAAGTGATAGAGAGTTAGTTGTACAGGGTGTGTGAAAAGTCACTTTCTATTTTTATATCGTATAGAGAGTTAGTCGTAGAGGGTGAGTGAAAAGTCACTTTCTATATTTATATCATATAGAGAGTTGTACAGGGTGTGTCAAAAGTCACCTTTTATTTGTTATATCGTATAGAGAGTTAGTTGTACAGGGTGAGTGAAAAGTCACTTTGACTTACTTTTTTTTATATCATATAGAGTTGAACAGGGTGTGTCAGAAGTCACGTTCTCTTTTTATATCGTCACTTGTATCCATTTGATATACATGAAAGAAAGGTCACTGTCAAGTGCTTGCTGTGTGTACACATTGACAAATATGTATTACATACACATGGAGCGACAAACATGGCTCGTTATTCACAGCTAATGGTTAATTCACTAAACTCCAACACGTAGATACGATATCCGACGACTTTATGTCACAAACTTGAGTATAACACAATAACACAGGCAGACTGCCGCTTTGGCCATAAATCATCACATAAGAACAGCACAATGTATGATGTGCATAATTAGAACAGCATCTCAAGGAACGAATTTCACAATATCTCCATATATATTTCCTATTTTTCTTCAATCATTTCGCCTTCACTCTCCACGCAATCTCTCCTCGCTCTAATCTCTCTTCAATCCTTTTTTCCACACATGACCCTTTTCACACCTGACCAGTCTTCACCACCACTTCGTTCACAACAACTCAGTCATGCCCGTGAACTCGACATTAGCGCTTGCTGCTACTAATGCATTCATGCCCACAGTCAAACTTAACATTCACTCACTTCAACTCACAACTTACATAAACGTATCTAGCTCCCACCGGAGCATGAGTACTGACATTCATTCTATAAACCGTTCGTGACATCCACCCCTCCCTCTCCAAGTGAAAAACATAGTTTTTCACTGGATGGGTGGTAGATATCAGGAACCCAACCATCAAAAACCTCTGATCACATATGTGGACAAAATCTATAGCATCAGTGTGAAAATATGCCATCTACAAATAATCAATAATAACATTCTGAAGAACAAACAAAAAAAAAAAAAAATTACAATAGAACCGAGTTGCTAGAAAAATACAACAGCAACCATATGGCAAAAATCATGCATCTCTAATTACACACAAAATTAAAGGTGATAAACATTACATCAATTTCACCAAATTCTACTATACCGGAGAATATCTATTCTATAACCCTTTACTGGATACACAACATATGATAAGAACTTTGCTTATACAAAAATCATGCAGAATACAGTTGACAAAATATTACTCATGTACAAGTATCAAATACTACATAGAAATGGTGGTTTAAAAAAACACACCCATTTACTACAAGCAAGTGTTCATAATCTCGATAATGAATCTGCAAGGACATTTAATTTACCCTGAATAGGAAAAACAGTGAAGTTGTACTGCTGTAACAACAACGACCACCTTGTCAAACGTGAATTTGGTGATCTAGATGACTTAAGAAAAGTCAATGGACTATGGTCCGTTTCCAGCACAAAATGAGATCCTAACAAATACCTAGAGAGTTTGGAAACAGCCCAAATAATAGCTAAACACTCTCTTTCTATAGTGGCATATCGCGTTTCAGCTGGAAGCAACTTCCTGCTGACATACATGACAGGATGTAGATACACATCATGTTCTTGCATAAGAGACGCACCAATGCCCACTGCAGAAGCATCAGTCCTCAGTACACAAGGCTTAGCCAAGTCTGGCAGTAGAAGAATGGGCTTGCTGGAGAATACAGCCTTGATGTTCCTCAGTGCTCTATCACACTCTTCAGTCCAGACCACTCATTTTGGCGTGCCCTTTTTAGTGAGTGATGTTAGAGCTGCCGACAATGAAGAGAACCTGGGGATAAATTTATGATAAAAATTTATCCGACCGAGTAAACTACGTACTTGTTTCTTTGTTTTTGGAGGTTGCAAATTCAAAATTCTTCCAACTGTCTGATCAACTGGTTTTAAAACACCCTGTCCTACCACATACCCCAGAAACGTTAACTCCTGAAACGCCACCTTAATCTTACTTGGTCTTGCTGTAAGGTGATGCACCCGAAGGCATGATAACAGTGACTTCAATCCCTCTACATGTTCATCCCACGTGTCATGAAACAAACAGATGTCATCAATATATGTGATAACATCCTTCTGTCCCCTCAAAAGCATTCTCATCATTCTCACAGAAGTTGCAGGGGCATTCACCAGTCCAAAGCACATATAATTAAACTGGAAAAGACCTTGAGGGGTACAAAATGTTGTAAGTGGCCTAGCGCCTTCTGCTAAGGGAATCTGCCAATACCCCCTCGATAAGTCTAGTTTGGTAAAATACTTTGCCCCCGCTATTTGAAATAGGAGGACCTCTTGGTTGGGCATAGGTTCCGCATCTATCACTGTGACACTATTCAAGTGGTGGAAGTCTATACATATCCGTAGGGATTTATCCTTCTTCCACATGATGACCATGGGAAATGAGTATGATGATTCAGATGGGGAGATAACACCTAAGCATAACATATCATTCACTTCTTTTTCAACCGCAGAAGTATAATGTAGTGGAATAGGATATGGTCTCACCCGGATGGGCTCTCCTTTTTTCAGTTTAATATCATGCTCAACTAAATCAATTCTTCCAGGAATATCTGTGAGCACATCTTGAAATTCGCACAGCAGTGACTTCACCTGTTTCCTCTCATGCTGTGGGAGAGATGCAGAGACCTCTACATCTCTCTATGATTCTGAAGCAACCAATGGCAATAGTGGGATCCGGAGATTGATCTCCTCACCTTTCTCTCCATCTTCCTCGATGACTGCTGCACTAGCTACAGTAACTGTACTATCAAGAACAGCGTTCACAACTGGTTCCAGTTCAGTTGGACGTACTACAAATGGTTTTAGCATATTAATATGGAAAATCTTCTCCTTCCCTCGGACTAATATCAGATAATCCACATCGGTAATCTGTTTCTTTACTTGAAATGGGCCTTGCCAGCTCACTAGCAGGTGATTTTCCTTGGTAGGTAGCAACAACCATACCTTGCTGCCAGGACTGAGGGATACAAGTTTGCTATTCCTATTGGTGTATGCTCTATACCTTGCACCCGATGTTTGTAATGCCTCACGTGCTATCGAACAGGATGTAATTATGCGCTCTCGCAAGTCAACGACATACTCATAACTTGAACTGACGATATCATCAGCGTAATTCCCGGTCAGTAAGTCTCTCAAAATTTTCATGGGACCCCGAGGATTTGCGCCAAATACTAGCTCAAACGGTGAGAATCCTGTGCTCTCCTGTGGCATCTCCCTGTATGCAAACAAAACTCCTGGTAGGTATCTATCCCACAATTGTGGAAAATCTCCTGCAACCTTACCTAGCATTCTTTTCAGTGTTCCATTGAACCGCTCGCAGACCCCGTTGCTCTGAGGATGATAAGGGGTGGTGAACACTTGGGCTATGTCTAACAGTTTAGATATGTGTTTCATCTCTTCTGAAATGAATATCCGGCCCCTGTCAGACAAAATCTCTTCAGGAAATCCTAATCTGCTAAATAAGCTCATTAGAGCCTCTGCTATATCCTTTGATGTGATGAATTTCATTGGCAATGCTTCAGGCCACCTCGTACATAGATCAACCAATGTTAGAATAAATCTATACCCCCTATCAGACATAACTGGAAGGGGCCCAATAATGTCTATTGCAACCTTCTGAAAAGAGCGAACTGCCAAATCTGTTGCTACTAATGGTGCCTTGGGAGTCCTTCCTTTCTGGCTTGTCTTCTGACACACTTTACACGACCGACAGTAAACCTTCACATCCTTATTGTATCCACGCCAGTAAAACTGAGACAACACTCTACAGCGAGTTCTTGGAATACCCATGTGACCCGCAAAAGGGATATCATGTGCTGTCCTTAACACTGTATTCTTCAGTTCCACTGGAATAACCACTTGTGGAATGACTGAATGTTGCCCCGCAAAGCATCTGATTAAAATGGAGTTCCTAACCTCAAACCAGTATCGAGCAGACTTGGTATACCGTATGTTCTTGGACTTAGCCAACGAAACAAAGGCAGAAGTGAAATGTCTTGCCTCTGCATGTCTACAAAATCAGATGCTGTAATTCCAGCAACCGTAGGCACACAAGGGATATTACTGGGTTGCGATATCATAATATTTGCATCATCAGCTTTAGTCTGAGCCCTTGTCATTACTGCGTTAGCAAACAAATCATGCCCATTTTCCCACTCCTCAATATCCTGACTGGTGCAATCATGAACCCCATTAACATTTTCAATAATGAAATCAGCGACGGGAGAGTCAAGGACGCATACTCGAACTCTAGCCGACAAGAAAGGGGTGTCGATCTGCACAATTGCCAAATGGATAGTACTCGACATTACCACCAAATGTAATGCATTTGGCCATCTTTCCAATATAATACGTATCCTTAATCAATGTCTTCCTAATGCCAATGGTTGTACATCCCGTGTCCCTCAAAACAGATACAGGTTTATTCTCCACAAAACCCTTATGTAAAGTTAAGGTGCCATTCCCATCAACTGATGAAAAGCAAGGCAAAGTGTGGCCACATATTAAAATAGGCTAGCCATCAGGCTCGAACAATGGTCTGCACCCCTCACACTCCTCGCTATTAAATGTATCAAGGACAGTAGCTGAATTTGCATGCTCAGTGTTTTCCTTTGGGCTCTCTTTTCGACTGTTTCTTCTCTCATTACAATTGGTGCAGTGGAAATCCGTCTCTTGGCACTTGTAAGGGCTTCTCTTTGGACTGCCATTATAATTTTTCTTTGGGCTGGCATATGGACTTCTTTGTGGGTTAAAGGGGCACCTCTCTGGGTCCCTCCCATACTGATAAGATAGATGACGCCTTGAGCCACACTTATAACAACCCCTTCTACTGTAGCCTGACCCAAAAGAAGGGTACTGTCTCTTAGGAGAATATCTTCTGTCCCCGTTCCATCTTCTATTTCCACCATCTTTATCAACATACCTGTCTAAGCTGCGGGCCCGAGGATGTATGTATGGCTTCTTTTCAGTTTTGTCTTGAGCCACACAAGCTGGAAAGGTCTCAGCAACTATCTGCTTGTGAATCGGCTTCCCCGGGTGCGCATTGACATACTGCTGCCCTAGCTCTGACATAATATTTATATCTTTTGGCTTTCGCTCTTGTAGAAAAGCCACTAACTCTGGATTGCAAGACGATAGAATCTTGTCCTGTAGCATAATGTCAGATAGCCCGTCAAAATCCTTCACAATACCTGATAGTTCAATCCACCTATTGAACAGCAACTTGATTTCCGCAATAAACTCACTAAAGTCATTGCTTGTTGTAGGAATAGCTTCCTTAAACCTTTCACGGTACCCTTGAGCTGTCAGTCTAAATCTTCGAAGCAGTGTCTCTTTCACCGTGTCATAATTCATGCGATCCTCTACTGGCAAAGCAAAGACACATTGTAAACTCCTTCCGGTGAGCAAATTATTGAGCAGAGATGGCCAATCTTCTTTCTTGACCTTCCAAGATACTGCTTCTTGTTGAAACCTTTCTAGATACACGTCCATCATATCGACGCCCTCAACAAATGACGGGAGTCGCAGCTTGAAAGGACGAGTAGACTCCTTAGTAGCTGGTCTAGAACTAGTAGCCTCAAATTCCAGTTTCTTCAAAGTAATTTCTTTATCCGCCTGAATTTCAGCTTTCCTTGTGTCTTCTTTCTTTGCTTCCCTGTCAGCCTCAATTTCTAACTTCCTTAGATCTCTTTCCTCGTTGCGTTCCCTCCGTTCCTCAGCATCCGCAAATTTAGTCTCAGCCCATAATTCAAGTTCATCCCCTGATTTACCAAGTGCCTGTCCCTTGGTGATAAAATCCAAGAGGCTAGTCATCCTGTAATATTTTTTAACTATGATAACAATGAAAAAATGAATTAAGGAAAGAGAAAAAAAACGTATACCACCTGATAAGTCAAATGGTGTCTGGAAAACTATAGTGGATGCCCCTCCACCTATGAAGAACGTCTGTCATACACAACAGATTTTGAACAACTCTTTACACTGGGTCTACACACTGGGTCAATCTCTTGTATCAGTCTGTAGGCATTACAAACTGTAATAGACCAAAATAAAATGTGTCTGCTTATGTTAACACAAATGGTATGATGATGATTGAAATGATAATCACAGAACACACAACACTACAACAACTGATAGGCGGTGGAGAGGAAGTTATAGACCAAGAAAGTAAGAATAGACCTTATATTTACACCCAAACCTATTAAACGAACAAAAACAGGATATCGTAAAATAACTTATATACACGGATAGCAGAGCAAAGGACTGAGAATCGCGACAGAAAAACACCACGATAGAAAGACTATTATACAAGACAATAAGTAAACAAACTAAACGCAAACAACTAACGTCAACAATTGTTCCACAAATTACACGAGGCTTCACAACTCCCCAAGTCTTAGACAGATTGGGTTCCCTACAGCGAAATTTGTCTCACAAAACCTATTAAATTAAAGACGACACAAGGCAAATTTCTTCAATGAAGAAAGATGGATTGTGCTCACCACTCAAAATCACCCTTATACAGAAATCGAAATTAAATACTACCACACAATATGAACGAAACAAAAACAAAACACTGGACAATGAAGTACCCCAAGAGCTCTACTCGTGCACCCTGCAGCAAGGGCAAACAGGAATGAATATATGAATATTAACTAGTAACAAAGAGCTAATATAAAAATAACATAAGTTTCGAGTACACTGTAGAAGTGATAGACAGAAGGAAGTCTAGATATGACGAAGCAAAATTGTCAAGTGCTAAAAGGAACTAGTATCAACATAAACTAAGTTTAGTACACCTTTAGATATAACAGATCATAGGGTTTAAATATAACGTTAATTAATCTGCAAAAATGCTATTGAAGAAGAATGGGAAAAAAACCCATTATTAGTTCCGGGCAATAACCTTATCAAGGAAAAAATAAATAAACAAATAAATTAATTCAAAGAAGTATAGCCTATATATATATATATATATATATATATATATATATATATATATATATATATATATATATATATATATATATATATATATATATATATATATATATATATATATATATATATATATATATATATATATATATATATATATATATATATATGTGGAAGGGAAGATATTCTTCTCAGTGATGGCGGAAAGACTCACTACATACCTCCTGGCAAATGGGTACATTGACACTACCATTCAGAAAGGAGGTATCCCAGGTACACCAGGATGTCTAGAGCATGCCACAATGATATGGGAAGCAATCCAAAAGGCAAAGTCTGACAGAACAAACCTCCATGTAATCTGGTTGGATTTAGCGAATGCTTATGGATCCGTTCCACACCAGATGTTGTGGCAGGCCCTAGAAATGTATCATGTTCCACAAGAGATTGCAGCAATGCTGAAGCTGTATTTCGCAGGGTTTGCTGTCAGATTTTCAACCAGAGAGTACACAACGAAGTGGATTGGCCTTGAAGTTGGAATTGCGATGGGATGTACCATCTCTCCGATACTATTCGTGATGGCTATGCAGGTAATCCTCAATGCGGCTGAAGGAATGGCTATAGGTCCAAAGCTCGGTGGAATGTGTCTCATGCCACCGCTCAAAGCATTCATGGATGACACAACAATTCTGACATCAGATGAACATCAGGCCCGGAGGATGTTAGCACGCCTGGATGAACTAGTCAGCTGGTGCAGAATGAGCTTCAAACCCAAGAAGTCGAGAAGCCTATCAGTCAGGAAAGGGAAGATAGCAGAGGTCATATTCACGGTTTCCAACCAAAGAATCCCTACTGTCATTGAGGAACCTGTTAAAAGTCTTGGCAGGGTGTACGATGCCTCATTAAAAGACTCAAAGGCAGTGCAACAGACAATAGAAATGGCAGACAGAGGGCTACAGATCATAGACCAAAGCAGACTCCTGGGGAAGTTCAAACTGTGGTGCCTCCAGTTCATGTTGATACCAAAGTTGCTGTGGCCACTGCTTATATATGAAATAAGCACAAGTACAGTGGAAGCCATAGAGCAGAAGGTCAACAAGTTCATGAGAAAATGGCTAGGAGTACCACCAGGTCTGTCAGATGTAGCACTGTACTGCAAAAAGTCAAAACTTCTGCTTCCTTTCAAGTCAGTTGTTGAAGAGTACAAAGTTGGAAAGGCAAGGCTTGCAATGATGCTACGCGAGTCAGCTGATGACGTGGTTAAGTCCATTCAGCCCACACTGAAAACGGGAAGGAAGTGGAAAGTGGAAGAAGCTGTTGATGCTGCCCAAGAGTCACTCAAACTGAGGGAGGTAATCGGATACACACAAACGAATAGACGGGGATTTGGTCATGGAGACATCCGCTGGTGGTCCAAGGCATCAAGCAGGGAGCGCAGAGACATGGTAGTTCAGGAGATACGAGAAGCTGAGAATGATAAGAGGTTGCAAAAAGCAGTGCAGCAGGTCCAACAAGGCCAATGGACTACATGGGAAGGAGCCCTGCAGAGGTCCTTGACATGGAATGATATATGGCATATGGCACCTCTTAGGCTCAGCTTCGTTGTCAGATCACTGTATGACCTGCTGCCATCGGCCACCAACCTTGTGAAATGGGGAAAGTCGGATGATGAGCAGTGCCCCCTGTGCCAGGGGAGGCAGACACTTGAACACGTGCTCTCAGCGTGTAAGGTGTCATTAGGGCAAGGACGATACACTTGGCGCCATAACAAAGTGCTAAATGAGCTTGCTGCGACAATAGATCTGGCAAGAATGAAGGCGAATAGCAAAGTCCGGCCAGACACCGCAAACACATACTTTCTGAGGGCAGGAAAGTCAGCACACCCCAAACCGAATAAACCTGGTAGCAGTTTACCATCTCTTCTTGATTGTGCAAATGATTGGGAGATGGCGGTAGACCTACCTGGACGAGGGGCATATCCAGAGAGTATCCGAAAATCGCGGAGACGGCCGGATATAGTGCTTCATTCTGCAGCAACGCTTCAGGTCATACTGATTGAACTGACCGTGCCATTTGAATCCAGATTAGATGAGCAACATTCGTTCAAAGCGGCCAAGTATAGTGATCTGGCCGCGGATCTGAGACACGATGGGTTCACTGCAAGGGTCATGGCTGTTGAAGTGGGTGCAAGAGGGCTTGTGGCTGCATCAGTATATGATCTATTGAAACTGTTGGGGCTGAGGGGACAGTCGAGAACAAGGGCCCTGAAGAGGCTTAGTGAAACTGCCGAAAAGGCATCAGGCTGGCTGTGGAACAACCGCAATGGGGAATGGAGATCGTAACAATAAACGCTGCGGTACAGAAAACACCAGGAATTTTTCTAAGTCCACAATACGCTGAGGTTTGTGGTGGACTAGTGAATGGGCTGCGACTCAGGGGCGACAAGCGGTGTATACTATAAGGGGTGTCAGTATCAAAAGTCCAGTGGGGAACGCGCAGTGGCGACTCGTTGACTTCGCGCTGGTGTCTCAGTGTGTGCGACGGAACGAACGGAATAATTTGTCTTCTCTTTGTTACTTTCACAATTGCCTCCACGGCTGGCGGAGTTGTGGAATTTAAAGTTGCTACCATAAGTGAAATGGGTTCATTTTTGATGCAAGACAACAGGAAGCTGAGACGCTTGGGAGTCATGACCCAAGTGGGCCCGCCCCCCTTAGAGTGTAAAGGAGTATATAGGGCCGAAACACTTGTCGGACGGGGGGACTTCTTCTGATGATCAGATTGCTTCCTGTTGTATCGCTCTGTAAAGAGTTTCCTATCATAGTTACATGGTCAAACCAGTGACAATCGGGAAAAGACCGATTGACTTCTGGAAAGACAGATGACACTGGGAAAGACTAGAAACCGGCTGACCGGGTTAGCACCCCGTAAGCTGTATTCAATTGCTATAGAACCCAAAAACGATAGATGCCCCCAGGATTCACCGAAAGGGGGGAGAATGATGAATCCACAGGCGCCTCATTGGAATCGACCAGACCCGTTACACGGACTTCGAGCTCTGAACAACGGCTGGAGTTTCCATGTGCCTGTGGTAGGGAATTCTCTACTCAGAGAGGAATGAAAATCCACAGAACGAAAAAGGGGTGTGGGAGGTCATCAGGGGGAGATCAACAGCGCTCTGTCTCGACGGATAAGACGTTAGAAGAACGCAGCCAGGAGTCAATCCACAGTGCTGAGTACATTCAAGTTGATCTGCCTGATGATGATCTCACACACTTCTTGGACGGGAAGAGAGATGCAATCAAGTTTCCACCCGCCAGTGCAAAAGGGCTTTGGGAACAGCTGGACGAAGCCTTGGCAAAAGAGTTGGATAACAACCTGAAGCAGATAACTTTGGAAAAGAAGCTGGAAATCTTCGGCGACATAATATATCTGCACTGTCGCAAAGTGTTCGGAGTGAGGGAGGCAAGGGAAAGTAACCCACCACGAAAAAGCAGAAGACAAATTAAAATAGAAGAAATCAGAAAACAGAAGAAGCATGCCCGAAAACTGTTCAAAAACGCAGTTGCCGCAGAGAAGGAAGGGTTACGACAGGTTTGGGAGCACCTGAAAGGCCAACATAATGCCCTTTGTAGAGCAGAAAGGTTGTGCAGGAAGAAAAGGAAGACTCGAATGGATAGGGAAAGATTCTTCAGAGAGCCCTTCAAGTTTGCCAAAGAACTGTTTGAGCAGCCACGGTCGGGTACGCTAAACATCAGGAAAGAAGACCTGGAAGAACACCTTGGAATGACATATTCAGATGGTCGCAAAGATGAGCCGCTCAGCAGCATGGCAGGCCTTAAATGGCCGAGTAAGCCAGGAGCTGAATTTAACACCAAGCCCCCAACGGTGCAAGAGGTAGAAAGCATTGTCCAGAAAGCTCGATGCAAGTCAGCTCCAGGTCCTAATGGTGTTCCATATGTGGTGTATAAGAGATGCCCTGAGGTGCTCAAACGACTGCTTCGTTTACTGAAGAGTGCGTGGAAAACCCAGCTTGTAAGCAAGGAATGGAGAAAGGCGAACGGAGTCTACATCCCGAAGGAGCAAAATTCCACAGACATCAGTCAGTTCAGGCCAATCTCACTACTCAATGTGGAAGGGAAGATATTCTTCTCAGTGATGGCGGAAAGACTCACTACATACCTCCTGGCAAATGGGTACATTGACACTACCATTCAGAAAGGAGGTATCCCAGGTACACCAGGATGTCTAGAGCATGCCACAATGATATGGGAAGCAATCCAAAAGGCAAAGTCTGACAGAACAAACCTCCATGTAATCTGGTTGGATTTAGCGAATGCTTATGGATCCGTTCCACACCAGATGTTGTGGCAGGCCCTAGAAATGTATCATGTTCCACAAGAGATTGCAGCAATGCTGAAGCTGTATTTCGCAGGGTTTGCTGTCAGATTTTCAACCAGAGAGTACACAACGAAGTGGATTGGCCTTGAAGTTGGAATTGCGATGGGATGTACCATCTCTCCGATACTATTCGTGATGGCTATGCAGGTAATCCTCAATGCGGCTGAAGGAATGGCTATAGGTCCAAAGCTCGGTGGAATGTGTCTCATGCCACCGCTCAAAGCATTCATGGATGACACAACAATTCTGACATCAGATGAACATCAGGCCCGGAGGATGTTAGCACGCCTGGATGAACTAGTCAGCTGGTGCAGAATGAGCTTCAAACCCAAGAAGTCGAGAAGCCTATCAGTCAGGAAAGGGAAGATAGCAGAGGTCATATTCACGGTTTCCAACCAAAGAATCCCTACTGTCATTGAGGAACCTGTTAAAAGTCTTGGCAGGGTGTACGATGCCTCATTAAAAGACTCAAAGGCAGTGCAACAGACAATAGAAATGGCAGACAGAGGGCTACAGATCATAGACCAAAGCAGACTCCTGGGGAAGTTCAAACTGTGGTGCCTCCAGTTCATGTTGATACCAAAGTTGCTGTGGCCACTGCTGATATATGAAATAAGCACAAGTACAGTGGAAGCCATAGAGCAGAAGGTCAACAAGTTCATGAGAAAATGGCTAGGAGTACCACCAGGTCTGTCAGATGTAGCACTGTACTGCAAAAAGTCAAAACTTCTGCTTCCTTTCAAGTCAGTTGTTGAAGAGTACAAAGTTGGAAAGGCAAGGCTTGCAATGATGCTACGCGAGTCAGCTGATGACGTGGTTAAGTCCATTCAGCCCACACTGAAAACGGGAAGGAAGTGGAAAGTGGAAGAAGCTGTTGATGCTGCCCAAGAGTCACTCAAACTGAGGGAGGTAATCGGATACACACAAACGAATAGACGGGGATTTGGTCATGGAGACATCCGCTGGTGGTCCAAGGCATCAAGCAGGGAGCGCAGAGACATGGTAGTTCAGGAGATACGAGAAGCTGAGAATGATAAGAGGTTGCAAAAAGCAGTGCAGCAGGTCCAACAAGGCCAATGGACTACATGGGAAGGAGCCCTGCAGAGGTCCTTGACATGGAATGATATATGGCATATGGCACCTCTTAGGCTCAGCTTCGTTGTCAGATCACTGTATGACCTGCTGCCATCGGCCACCAACCTTGTGAAATGGGGAAAGTCGGATGATGAGCAGTGCCCCCTGTGCCAGGGGAGGCAGACACTTGAACACGTGCTCTCAGCGTGTAAGGTGTCATTAGGGCAAGGGCGATACACTTGGCGCCATAACAAAGTGCTAAATGAGCTTGCTGCGACAATAGATCTGGCAAGAATGAAGGCGAATAGCAAAGTCCGGCCAGACACCGCAAACACATACTTTCTGAGGGCAGGAAAGCCAGCACACCCCAAACCGAATAAACCTGGTAGCAGTTTACCATCTCTTCTTGATTGTGCAAATGATTGGGAGATGGCGGTAGACCTACCTGGACGAGGGGCATATCCAGAGAGTATCCGAAAATCGCGGAGACGGCCGGATATAGTGCTTCATTCTGCAGCAACGCTTCAGGTCATACTGATTGAACTGACCGTGCCATTTGAATCCAGATTAGATGAGCAACATTCGTTCAAAGCGGCCAAGTATAGTGATCTGGCCGCGGATCTGAGACACGATGGGTTCACTGCAAGGGTCATGGCTGTTGAAGTGGGTGCAAGAGGGCTTGTGGCTGCATCAGTATATGATCTATTGAAACTGTTGGGGCTGAGGGGACAGTCGAGAACAAGGGCCCTGAAGAGGCTTAGTGAAACTGCCGAAAAGGCATCAGGCTGGCTGTGGAACAACCGCAATGGGGAATGGAGATCGTAACAATAAACGCTGCGGTACAGAAAACACCAGGAATTTTTCTAAGTCCACAATACGCTGAACGGGCTGCGACTCAGGGGCGACAAGCGGTGTATACTATAAGGGGTGTCAGTATCAAAAGTCCAGTGGGGAACGCGCAGTGGCGACTCGTTGACTTCGCGCTGGTGTCTCAGTGTGTGCGACGGAACGAACGGAATAATTTGTCTTCTCTTTGTTACTTTCACAATTGCCTCCACGGCTGGCGGAGTTGTGGAATTTAAAGTTGCTACCATAAGTGAAATGGGTTCATTTTTGATGCAAGACAACAGGAAGCTGAGACGCTTGGGAGTCATGACCCAAGTGGGCCCGCCCCCCTTAGAGTGTAAAGGAGTATATAGGGCCGAAACACTTGTCGGACGGGGGGACTTCTTCTGATGATCAGATTGCTTCCTGTTGTATCGCTCTGTAAAGAGTTTCCTATCATCATTATATATATATATATATATATATATATATATATATATATATATATATATATATATATATATATATATATATATATATATATATATATATATATATAAGGAGCCGCGGTGCATAGTGGTTAGTGCACTGGCTTCCTAGCGCAGTGGTCTATGGTTCGATCCCCAGATGAGGCGGAAAATTTTTAGGCCACAAACGGCTCCTGGGTTGACCCAGCCCCAAATGGGTACCAGAGCTACTCTGGGAAGGTTAAGGCGGCCGGCGTGATGCCGACCACATCACCCCTCGTGTGCCGACGGTCAAGATAATATGGGCCTAACACCATATTCCCAATATGCCTCAATGGGCGTGTAACGGGTTCCTTTACCTTTATATATATATATATATATATATATATATATATATATATATATATATATATATATATATATATATATATATATATATATATATATATATATATATGTATATGTATATGTATATGTATATGTATATGTATATGTATATGTATATGTATATGTATATATGTATGTGTATATATACGTACATATATATGTGTATATATGTGTATATATGTGTATATATGTGTACATATATGTATGTATGTATATATGTATATATGTATATATGTATATGTGTATATGTGTATATGTGTATATGTGTATATGTGTATATGTGTATATATGTATATATACACATATACACATATACACATATACACATATACACATATACACATATACATATATACATATGTATATATATATATAAGGAGATATACAGACGCACAAGTCAAGTAAACAGAAGACTGGAAATTAACAAAATTAATAATAAACTTAACTTAACAATATCCTGTGTCCGCTGCTCCACTTGAGATAGGCGCAGGCTTGGAGTCCCGGTGTTACAGCTCAATGATGGACACCACAAACAACACACTTCACGTTGCAACACAGCACAGTCAAATGTCGAAATCAGCTCCTACGTGCACCGCAGCTCTCAGTACACGGTGAACTGGATCTTCTTCACTCCTGGTCCAAGGGGTAGAAAAGGAAAATGCCTCTCTCACTGCTTACACCATTTCCAGGCAAGATGTTACGATTTCAGCCGATCACCCGCAACACAATGGCCTTGTTATTCCATTACAAGACCCAGCAGACGATCTTTTTCGTATCAACAGTCATGCCGAACTACACAGCACAGATAAATTGACGACAGATCAGCACACTCATCACGGGGCAGAATAACACAATATCAGTGCGCCGAGGTAAACAAGACTGATTACCGCCTTTTCTTACTTCGTGCTACTTTCAAAAATAACACTGTCGATTTCTTCACAACTGTCCCTTCGCCTCTCCGCCAGTGATTAAACTATTTTTTGTTCTTAAATATTCAGTCCTTCTGCAGCAATACCATTGCTGACTATCACTGAAATGAAGACTTCAGTTTTGCACATTAAGTTCCTGTGACCTGATTCAAAGAAATAGGCCTACTTCTCTGTTCCGCTTGATATAATTTTTCAACAACAATTCATGAGAAGGCGAAATTGTCAAAAATTCTGCAGAAAATTAGGGGTGGGTCCTCTCTTCCACTTACGAGTCCCCCAAAATTGTCAAGTGCTTGCTGTGTGTACACATTGACAAATATGTATTACATACACATGGAGCGACAAACATGGCTCGTTATTCACAGCTAATGGTTAATTCACTAAACTCCAACACGTAGATACGATATCCGACGACTTTATGTCACAAACTTGAGTATAACACAATAACACAGGCAGACTGCCGCTTTGGCCATAAATCATCATATAAGAACAGCACAATGTATGATGTGCATAATTAGAACAGCATCTCAAGGAACGAATTTCACAATATCTTCATATATTTCCTATTTTTCTTCAGTCATTTCGCCTTCACTCTCCACGTAATCTCTCCTCGCTCTAATCTCGCTCCAATCCTTTTTTCCACACATGACCCTTTTCACACCTGACCAGTCTTCACCCCCATTTCGTTCACAACAACTCAGTCATGCCCGTGAACTCGACAATAGCGCTTACTGCTACTAATGCATTCATGCCCACAGTCAAACTTAACATTCACTCACTTCAACTAACAACTTACATAAACATATCTAGCTCCCACCGGAGCATGAGTACTGACATTCATTCTATAAACCGTTCATGACAGTCACAATCAGGAGCAATAACTCCCATTTGACATAATTTTTGGAAATTTAAAAAGAAAGGAGAGAATGCTGTTCACATTAATAGTAAATTGATGTATGTTTTAAATCAGTAATAACCTCTGTGCATGCTGTACACCATCTACGACGTGCCCCCTTGTATAAATGGTTACTCTCTCTTTTGTCTGCCCAGCGGCAATATCGTCTGAAACTACCTCTGTATATTTCTCCAGCTTTTTGTTCACTATAGCTTGGTCTGCTGGAACAAAATCCTCTGTTTATGTTTTGTCCTCTGTACCTGTTTCTAAATCCAATCCAACATTTACTTTGAAAATTACCATAGTAATCATTACTACTCATGCAGCTTCCTCTAAAGTGTCTGGAATCTCTTAAGTCACTAGTTTCTCTTATGTCATGTTTCTCATGTGGCATACGAGCACCACGACCTACTCTGCGATACTTCTCAATCAGCTTTCTGCGCTCTTCTTTCATCCGGTCTGTCTCAGGATATTTGACAGATCCATAACATTCACTTTTTATTGGCATAGTAAGGTTCTCCTTTGTTTCATTTACTGCCCTTTCCTGAATATTCATCTTCCGTTCACCCAATTCCTTTGCTGATTGTTTGTGCTTCCATAGTTTGATATCCTCATCCGTGCATTCTTTGATACCACGAATATTTCCAAGTATCAGATCAGCGACTGCATTATCATCAAGAACACATGCTTTTACCCTACCCCGCAAGAATGGCGTGTCAATATCTATCAACACCAGAGGGTAAAACTCCACCCTGCCACCAAAAGTGATACATATTTCCTCTGACACTTATGACGTAATCCACATCTGTCACCTGTTTAATGACTCGGAAAGGTCCCTGCCATTGAATTAATAAATGATTTTCCTTACAAGGGAGCAACAACAAAACCTCATCATCCGGTTTAAATGACACCAGTCGACTGTTCCTATTTCCGTAAAACCTGTTCTTCGCATTCGCAAGTCGTAAAGAGTCTTGAGCCATTGTGCATGAGTTTATAATCCGCTCTCGAAGGTGAACAACATATTCATAACTAGATTTTGTTTCCTGCTCCTTGTAATTCCCTGTCCACAATTCTTTTAGAATGTCTAGTGGTCCTCTAGGGTTAGCCCCGTATATCAACTCAAAAGGGGAAAACCCTGTACTTTCTTGTGGTGCCTCTCTGTATGCGAATATCACTGCCGGTAAATATATATCCCACAACTTGGGAAATTCAGCGGTTACTTTCCCCAACATCTGCTTCAATGAACCATTGAAGCGTTCACATACGCCGTTGGACTGAGGCCTGTATGGTGTTGTGAATGATTGTTTAATTTCTAACATCTTACAGACGTGCTTCATCATGTCAGAGGTGAACTGACTACCCCTATCTTACAAAATTTCCCTAGGGAAGCCAATTCTACTAAATATTGACATCAAGGCTTCCGACACAGCCTCAGTAGTAATGGTTCTTAGTGGTAGTGCCTCTGGCCACCGGGAACATAAGTCGACCAAAGTCAAAATAAAACGATTACCTTTTTGAGACATGTCTGGAAGTGGCCCAACAATATCTATAGCCACCTTCTGAAAAGGTCGACTTGAGAGATCCACAGCCATTAATGGTGCTCTTGGATTCCTACCTTTTGGACTGAGTACTTGACAAGTCTTGCACGACCTGCAATATAGTTTAATATCCTTATTGTATCCTGGCCAGTAAAAATTTGCCAGGACTCTGTGGCGTGTCCTAGCAACACCCATATGACCGGCAAATGGTGAGTCATGAGCTGTTCTCAGTACAATAGACCTTAACGAGCTAGGCACTACTATTTGACGCACTAATCTGTTTTGCGGAGCAAAACATCTAGTAAGGATGTCCCTTTTGAGTTCAAACCATACCCTTGCTGATTTGGTATGCTTTACAATTCCAGTTCTTGCATGGGCAAATAACTTCCGAAGTGATACATCGTCCTGTTGTTTAGAAACTACATCCAGCATTGATGTCTTAGAACCTGGATCATTGTCTGATAAAGTGCCATCTGATAGTGTTACTATAGGCTGATGTTGTAATATCATATCATCAGCTTTCTGCTGTGCTCGCGTAGTTGCTACCAATGCAAAATTGCTATGTCCCTGCTTCCATAATTTAATGTCCTCGTCAGTACATTCTTTAATTCCATGGACATTGCCTAGTATCAGATCGGCGACCGCATTATCATCAAGAACACATGCTTTTACCCTACCCCGCAAGAATGGCGAATCAATATCTATTAACACCAGAGGGTAAAACTCCCCCCTGCCACCAAAAGTGATACACCGAGCAGTTTGACCCAACCAACGAGACCCCTCAATGCACGATCTCCGTACCCCAACTGTTGTACATCCTGTATCCCTTAAGACGGATACAACTTTATGTCCTACGTACCCTGGATGCAAGACTATATTCCCATCTGTATGAACTGCTGACAAACATGGAAGTGGGTGGCCACAAATTAAGATTGGTTTCTCATCTTTATGAAAAAGTGGTCTGCACCCTTCGCAACTCCCGCTGTTAAATGTATCTAATACTACGACTGAATTTGCATGTTCAAGTTTCTTATTTGGACAATCGAATTGAAGGTGACCCATGCCATTGCATACAAAGCATCTGTACTCCTCACGTCGGTTCTTTTGTGGACTTTCTTTCGTACTATTTTGGGTCTTGGCTTGACTTGACGTCTCAGGCTTGTCACAAAACTTCGCTCCATGGCACGGTGATCCACATTTAAAACAACCAGAAGGTCTTCTACTACCTGACTCTGTCATATTCTGCTGTTTCCTGGGGGATGTACGGAAGTTTCTTTCTGTCCATTTCCTACTTACTGCTTTCTTATCATAAGGTCTCTCCTCACTACGAGAATTTTGTCTCCGATATGGTCGTGTTTCATAACTCCGCTTGGCCACACATGTCGTAAATGTTTCTGGCACCGCCGATTTATGAATTGGTCTCCCCGTATGTGCGGTTGCGTACTGTTGACCTAACTGAGATATTGCCGAAATATTTTCTGGTTTTCTTTCCTGGAAAAAAGCCAACAACTCCGAGCTACATGAAGACATCACCTTATCACGTAAGATTAAATCACATAAGCCATCAAAATCTTTAGCAATGCCAGACAGGTCAATCCATCTGTTCAATAACATCTTAATCTCTGCGATAAACTCCGCAAAATCTTGCTCACTACTTGGCATCGCACTGTGGAACTTTAACCGATAGCCTTGTTCATTTAACCTGTATTTGCGTAACAAAGTTTCCTTCACTATGTCATAATTTAATCTATCTTCCACAGTTAATTGAAAAACTGTTTTTAATGCTGATCCTGTTAAATAATCTGTCAACAGTGATCCCCACAGTTCTTTATTAATCTTTAAGGCAGTTGCCTTCGTTTGAAACATCTCCAAAAAACAGTCCATAAAATCTATGGATTCGTTGAAAATTGGGAGTTTCAACTTGTACATACTCCCATATTCTTTCTTTGATGATGAGTCTGAACTCGACTTCTCTAACTCGAGTTTTTTCAATGATACCTCTTTGTCCGCTTCTATCTTTTTAATTTCTTTCTGTGCTTCTATCTCTTTCTCTTTCATTTCTTTCTGTGCTTGTATCTCTAATCTCTTAGTTTCTCCCTCTGCTTCCGCTTTCTTTCTCTCTCGCTCTTCATGTCGTTCTTGTCTATCCTGCACTTCTTTAAATTGAGCTTGTGCAAACGCTAAGAGATCTTCTCCAGATTTTCCTATCTTCTCACCGATAAGGATAAAATCCATAAGTGTTGACATGATTATAAATATATATGATTTATATGCAACTCAAATACTGTAACTTAATGTCAAAATAGTTCACACCACAAAATAATATCTCAAATAACCACTAAGATCAAACCTTACTCACTGTATTCAATGTCTACCCACAAAAATTATTAACCCTACAAAACAAACAATGACACAAATGATGATGATAAACATTCCATCTAATTAACAACCAACAACTTGGTAGGTCGGTAACAAGAAAAAGGAAAGATGTGTGACAGAAGTAATATTGAAATATACAGTACCTGACCTCTATAACGTACGAAAACAGGAGATTGAAAAAATTAACGTATTTATAGGAAAGTGTAAGAAGAAAATGACTAAAGAATACACCATGTACACCAAACGCCAAAGAGGGAATATAATACACAACCAACAACAAACTGCACGTAAACAACTAATGCAAAAATGCACACTTTATTCGTGAAGGGCAATACAACTGATCCTGCCCACAGGATAGGACCCCTTCTAAGAATAAATAGCGCAAAATCCTATAGCTGAAATCAAAAGACAAATAAATAACATAATCGTCACGTCCAACAACAACACTGAAACAATGAATACCAAGGGAAGCTTATAGAGCAATCTGGACAAATAAATGAAATATGGCCTTAGAATAATGAACCAAAACAACTAAGGTTACGTAGCTTTTTATGGTGTACTGGAATGGTAGGCTATGGCAATAAACTGATCTGATCTGTTGTCTCCAAGTCACCTCTGCAGCAGTAACTTTGAGAAGTCCAAATTCTACAACAGTTCCTGTGAGAAATATGTTTAATACACACTTAGTATATAATTCAAGCTCTTCGAATCTAACTAAAATGGACGAAAGAACTAGAGAGAAAGATGACAGCTAGGATTCACACAGTTATAAGTAACGTAGATATAAGTAATGTGTAAGGCAGATAGGAATAGCACCGCTAAAGGTACTATAGATATTACAATTAATTATAAATGTAGTCTAGTCTAAACCTACATTACATAAAGAAAGAGTAATACTAAAGACAGTACAACAGCAACATTGAAGATGAAGTAGAAAATATGTGATATTATTGAAAGAAGAAAATAACAGAATTAAAGAGAAGAAGCTACATGCGAAAACAGAAGTACTCAGTATATAATAAGAACTACTGATTTCTTATGAAAGACACCGTTAACACTATATAACACAAAAATTACCTTTATAACTAGAAACTTAGTAAACAACTTAATAAAACATTAGCATACTAGAGCACGAAAGAATATTACGTAGCTACGTTAAACAACTAACAACAGAATAATATCTAACTAAGCTGCATCTCAAGAAATTATGGCAAAAACTAATTGTTCAGGAAACAACTACATAATACTTATATCCCAAGCGTGTAGATATGTTTATAATGTCTTCAGCCAGTCCCAAGGTTGATGAAATATGAAGACCACACACACAGCACGGAACAAAACACTCAGTTCAGATTCTGCAGCGCTCCCGGCTACACAGACAGTGAAAAACCAAGTACTTGTTTTCCACTTCACACACAGTAACACGACAGCTTCACAGCTTTCACAGATCCTCTTCTTCTGGTCATCACAGATTCTCCTGGTCACAACACACTGTTTCACAACCGCAGCAAACGATGTAAACAGACTTGTAAGGCAGCATTCCTAGTACATTGTTTATTCGGTAGCACACACGTACCGTTAACAACTGACCTAGATTTGAACAGTGTCGAATCGTCTGGTTACTGTAAAGTTGTCACACTTCGCTGCGTTGAAAAACAAACCCAATGACCTTAGATCACTTCAACGCTGTACAGCCCTGGGTTCACTTGTAACATCCGAATAGACGAGCCCTCAATGTGACGAGTAGGGTGTATGTAAGTTAGACAGACAACACTTATACACCGCTCGTATAGCTCATTGTCCAAGGAATAACTCCAACAGCCTGTATCAATCTCCACTAATGTATTAGGTTCACAAATAAATCACAATGGACGCAGGGCCATTACAAATAATGTAGACATCATCAATTCCGAGTATTCTGTAAGCACTCTGCTTCCCGGAATCACTACACACAGCAACTAGGATTCTTCATAAACAACTACTGCAACATCCACCCTTCTCTGCTCTACACTCTATGCTGTCTCCTGTCTACTGTCTGCTCTCTACTGACTCAACACACGTCTAAACCAACACACTCCTCCCGCTGACTGCCCCTTTCATGCGTATTCCCTAAAACCCGTGAAACCCTTTCACGCTCCACTGATCTTCATTCACGCATAACAAAAGCTAACAGCTTGTCTCAAGCAACGCTCACAACCCTGTAGCTAAATTATTACAATGCACGCATTCCCAGCTCACAACAACTCACATGACTAATAAACTCCCGCTGGAGCATGGGAACATTCACACATACAAAATAGCCTCAAAACACTCCGTGACAACAGACACGGTTGACCATGTCTGCATTCTCACAATACAAAATCTGTCAATGTGCTTGTCGTAGATTTTGATAGGTATTTAAGATCGATTTTGGTCCCGTCTGAATAGAACTGGAAAAGGTGATAACTCAGTGAGAGATAAGGTAAACAAAATAGATTTCACGAGTGAAATAGTGAAAGGTAGAGTCTGTCCCTGGATTGAGAAGATACTCAAGTTCAGCCTATCATTTACGTCTGAAATTTATTTATCCGACAGTGTCACGAAAGGGTTTCGTTATAGTAAAGAATAAGGTTATCCTGGACAAAAAGATGTATCAGGTGATACCAGGAAAGTGCCAGGTAAGAGACTGGTCTTACCAGAAATACCCCCCTTTTCTGAAAAAAGAATAAGGGTGTATTAACATCAAAGGTTAAGATCAGCTGTATAAACCTCCAGGTGTGATGAGAGTGAATGTCCTGAAAGTGTATTTGCTCCCTTTCAAGATCTGCCTTTGATATTATTATTAATTATTCATGTTGGGTAATTTTGCAAGGGGTATTAATTATGATCTATCTCTATAACTATAATATGTATCCAACAAAACTTGTAACTCAATGTAAATAATTTCAGCAAGTCTAATGGTACATATTTACAATTTATTAAACCTATACCAGTTCTCTTTTCGGTTAGGTAATTTAAAGAAACTCAAAGATATTTACAGCATAAAATAAATAAACATAGAAACTTTAATTATCAAACAGAATCCTGTCTTGAAAGTTCTATTTTTCTTTACACTGATTAATTATTATAATTCACTATAGTTTGTCACTGAGTTGAACTGTGAAGGTAGTAATAGATACATTCTGTACATAAGAAATCATCCTTCACTGTGTTTTTATTTCTTTATATTGTATTTTATATTTGTATATGCTGAATAGGCTGACCAGTGGCTATATATCGCCACTTATCTGGTGGTTGACGAATTCAATCTCCTCCCGCCATAGACTAACACGGCTGTGAAACTTCAGGCAGTGGTACAGGGGTGGCTGGCTACAATGACTTCACGAGCACTTGCACCTAAGAGTCCAACAGAGTTAGTTGATTCAGATTCTTCTAGTAGTTTGCAGGATAAAACCTGGACTACAAATAATCACAACCCCTGTATGGCCCAGCACTATTCTGTCCTTACATACAATGGACATAACACACAGTGTCAGACATAGTGCTAACATATGCACAGGACAATTTACATCACAACCAATCACAGCCAGTTCACTGTGACTACAATTTCATTATAAATCCTAAGTTAGATTCCTTTGTCCATGATCTGCTTCCATACAATGCTTTTGTCTAGTATAAATGCACTAAGTAATATCTTGATCGATTCATTAAAACAATTCCTGTCAATCCTTCCTTAGGTTCCTGATAAATGTCAGTCCTTTAAGAAATACTCTTTCAAATACATTATCAAACTTACAGTCGTATTATTGCCATCATTCTCAATTATTCTAAACTTTTCACAATGCTGGCTTTCGTCTCTAAAAGTCAACACATGCTTGCGTTTCAGCCGGCAGCACATTCTCCTGTAATACTTCCTAACACACGCTGTGCACTTCCTAACACACCAGTGGATTAATCACAGCAAAAAAAAAATAAAATATATATATATATATAAATATATATATATATATATATATATATATATATATATATATATATATAGTCATTCTTACCCTCAGGCAAAACATAGAAGCTGTTAATGGCATCTAATGTCTGCGCTACAGTTGCGGATTGCAAAGGTGCATGAAGATTACACGGTTACCGCTTCTTCTGTTCAGCTTTAAAGTTTTGAATTTTGTGGCCCCAATTTAGCCAAGGGCAAGGTCTTATATACTAACGCATCCGGCGTATCGGATGACATGGGGGGAAAAGGGTGTTAAGAATCTCAAAATGAGGCATATTTTTGCCTTCTGTTCAATGAGTAAAAACTAGTTTTTCCAATTATCTTCTTTATTTGTGGGGCGATTTTGGTCATCTAAAGCCTGAACTATACTGTGAATTATTCTGTATTGATCTATCTATTTATTAGTTTGTTTGCAAAATGCATTTTAATATAAGCATGCTTTAACTAGCTAAGTTGGGACTAACCATGATGTAACGAAGCTCTTTCATTGGATATTTCTATCTTACAAGAACACTATTTGAGAAAGTTTTTACACCTACCTCTAACATAACATTCAGTTGAAAAAAAAAAAAACACACACACACCCACACAAATAGTAATACGTCTTACAAGGAGAAGGACAAGAAAAACCTACGTTACGGCCACAAGGCCTTCGTCAGGGACAGACAAACAAGAGACAGGAGGGAAAGAAAATGAGAATTAAGTAGAGAACATGAAACTATAAAAATAAGAGAAAAAAACTCCCTTAATATTAAGTCCAGTCACATGTGAAGCAAGATGGCTGCCACTAAACCGGAAAGAGGAAGTTGATAGTACATTAAAAATAAGAAATAATGAAAACAAGGACTGGAAAAGAGTGAGAAAAAAGTAATCAATAAATAATAAATAAAATAAAAAAATAAATAAAATAAAATATAAATAAATAATAATAATTAATAAATTTAAAACAAATAAATAAATCAAAATAAAAAATAAATAAAGAAATAAATAAAATAAAAAATAATAAAGGAAAAATAATTTAAAATTTTTTGGCAAAATAAGCCCCAGTTCCTCAAATGACTGATTAATCCTCTTATTTGGTGAACGCTTACTTTGTTACTTTTTTATAGACTCTGTTCATGTCACAGCAATTAGTCCAGGTATTCTTCTTCTTCTTCCTCGTTCGCCTTCAGACTTTCACATTTATGACTCTAATAAAGGCAGTAGTCAACCCAAGGTTCCCAACATCTCCAAACAGTTTTTCGTTGACAGAAGTGGGTTGTTGCCATATGCTACTCCGTTCATTACTGTAGGTTGGACAGTATTGCAGCAGGTGTTCGACTGTCATTGGGCTGGTACCGCAGGTGCAGAGATCTGTTGCACCAATTTTGTATTTGTGGTACAGATGGTATCTCAATCTATTGTGACCAGTGCGTAGCCGAAAAATGATGACCTGTTCTTTTCTGGATAGTTGATGATATGCATCATTTTTCAAATGTCCCGGGTGCTCTCTTTCCCATTTGGATTTGAATGTAGCCTTTATAGTGGTCTTTGCCGTTGCGTAAGTTGTCTCTATATCATTTTGTTGTAAGGCACCTCCTTCCTTAGCAAGTCTATCTGCCTCCTCATTTCCTGGTATGTTGCAATGGGCTGGTATCCACTGGATAGTGCACTTCTTGAAGCATTCGGCCAGTCTTTCAAGGGAGATTATCAGATCTTTCAATCCTTTAGTTTGGTCCAAGTATGAAACACAACTTCGAGATCAAATGGTCGCAGTGTACAGTAGCTTGAAATATTCGATAGTTAAATGGAATGTCAGGTAGATAAATCTTTTTCTAGATAAATCCTCGCCACAACACAAGTGGTCGGTAGTCGGGAAATGTTAAATTTGATATTCTTCGCCACAGCGAGCTGAATGTAAATGAAAAATGCAAAAGAAATCTGGGTAGCTAAATGTCCAGTTAAATTTGATTCTTATAGTGTCATATATTGGTACGCTCTCTCTATCTAGGTGAGACAAGAGGCCAACCAGGTCAACCTCGAAGACCCGATATATTTTATAAGAATGTCTTTTCTTGTATTTGTTGGACTAGACTTAGACCCTTTTCTCAGATTAAGGCCGCTGGTAGATTTTGGGTTTGTGACCCGTACTGTATATAGGAAGAAAAATACAACATTTAACCACAATCTCAATTCTATCCTACCCCGCGTAAAATTATAATTATTTATACACTCGGTTATTTAACTTTGAATAGAAACCACAAGTGTATATCTTATTTTATCAAAAACCCCCGTGAAAAAAGCGCTAGTCATTTACAAAATTACTCATAATGAATTAGAAATAAATATATATTTCGTCAGTACTCATAATGAATAGTGCATTTACTAGTCGATTTAAATACCTCTTCCTGGTTAATAGCAATTAATTAAATCGCCAATACAGCCGGAACAATTTAGCTATAAATTATTTTAATTCTGCTAGTCAATTAACACACAAAAAATTCCTAGTGAAATATAAATGACGAACTTAACAATTAAATCACTCAAGAGGCTATTATAATATTTACCGCAACACAAAATGACTATCTCCAATCGAAAAAACTAAGACATTCCACTGGTATAATGGATCTAGAATATCGAAGCTAGACGTCTGAAAATTTGTTGGTACTAGATAAACTGAGTTTGAAGGATGCGGTATATATACTGCTAAAAAAAAGTTAAAGGCCACTTTCAATTGTTAGGTTATTTCAACTATGCTGTTTTTTTTAAAACCTGAACACTCAGTCAAAAACGTTTTGCTGCATTTTGTACATGCTTAAACAATGTTTGTTAATCTGACAATAAATCAAATCTGCGTTACGTGTGTGTACCTCCAAGGTCAATCAAATGCACGTGGTGGAAAGGGAAATAATGCATGTTTGAAAATGCTTCCTATGGCAAAGCCTATTGATAACATTGCTGAAATTTGCTTTTCACGTGCACGTCGTGACTATAGTGAACACAATTCACCCACTTTTTGGAAGGAACGGGCAATGGGTATGTTTGTAACATTTACCATTTTAGCCATGGCTCAGCTAAGACGCTTGACCAATGTTGACAGATGGAGAGCGATGGCATGGCTGCAGGATGATGTAGGGCTGCGAGAAGTTGCTAGGAGATTAGGAGTTGCCCACTCTGTCATACAAACTCTGCGTGATCGTTATAATGCAACCGGCAGTGTCGCAGAACAACGCAGGTCAGGACGTCCAAGGTCTACCACAAGACGGCAAGACACGCTGACCCATGGCTAAAATGGTAAATGTTACAAACATACCATTTGCCCGTTCCTTCCGAAAAGTGGGTGACATGTGTTCACTATCGTCACGACTTGGACGTGAAAAGCAAATTTCAGCAATGTTATCAACAGGGTTTGCCATAGGAAGCATTTTCAAACATGCATTATTTCCCTTTCCACCACGTACATTTGATTGACCTTGGAGGTACACACACGTAACACAGATTTGATTTATTGTCAGATTAACAAACATTGTTTAAGCATGCAACATATAATGTACGAAGGTTCTGCATAAACAAAACGTGCATAACTAATAAGGAAACAAGGTGGGAGCAAAACGTGTGGGTGCATGTAATCTATATTTACAAAGCTCTGTCACAGTACTGTAACTTCTTCTCTTCTTTGATCCTTAGCCGCCGACCGTCAAAGCAGTCAGTGACCATTACGCCTGGTGGCGTCTTGTAGGGCAACAACAAATTGATTCCACTTTGCTCGGTCGGCGGCCATCCTTCGTACAGTGCCCCAACTCTGGTTCATTCTTTGCATCTCAGCCTCCACAGTCCTCCGCCAAGTTGTTTTTGGTCGGCCTCTCTTTCGTTTTCCTTCAGGGGTCCATAGCGTAGCTGTTCTTGTGATGGCATCGGGGTCTCTTCTGAGGACATGGCCAACCCAGCTCCAGCGTCTGTCAGCTATGATGGTCTGCATGTCCTCTTGCTTGCTCCGAGTAAGCAGATCTTGGTTGGTGATGGTATTCGGCCAAAAGATTCGGAGAATTTTTCTTAGGCATGTTGTGTGAAAAGAGGACAATTTCGACATTTCCTTCTCTGTAACTCTCCAGCTCTCCGCGCCATAGAGAAGCACAGAAAGCACACAGCTCTGATATAATCCTAATTTTGTGCTTGTGCTGTACTGAGAGGACTTCCAGATGTTGTTTAGACTAAAAAAGGCTGTTCTTGCTTTGTTCATTCTGTTGTTGATGTCTCTGCTTGCTCCGCCGTCTGGTGTTACTATGCATCCTAGGTATGTGAAGGCATCTGTCTGTTCCAGTTGCTGATTCCTTACTGATATGGGCTCAGGGTTGCTCACATTGAGCGTCATGACTTCTGTCTTCTTTAGGTTGATATTCAAGCCCACCTGCTGGCTTTACTTATTAAGTCTATCCGTTTTTTCCTGGATGTGTTGATGTGAATGTGCTAGTAGTGCAATGTCATCTGCATATTCCAGATCTTCCAATGTAGAAAATGTAGTCCATCTTATTCCTCTTGGATTGCCCTCTGTTGTCTGGCGCATCACCCAGTCTATGACTGTTAAAAATAGAGTGGTTGATAAAGGGCATCCCTGTCGTACTCCTGTCTTCACTTCAAAGGTTAGGTTGCTCTGCCCAATGCTACACGTAAAGTTGGCATAAAGACTTTTTATGATTGACACTATGCAGCTTGGAATTCCATAAGCCCTCAGTATTTTCCATAAACTGTCCCTATGTATACTGTCAAAAGCCTTTTCAAAATCAACAAAACTAATGTACAGCTGTCTTTGCCATTCTGAGTACTGCTCTATAATGTTCCTGAGGGTAAATATACAATCTACACATCTTCTGTTCTTTCTAAATCCTGCTTGTTCTTTCCTCAGTTTGTGATCTACTGCTTTCGAAATTCTCTGTATAATTATCATGCCTAGTATTTTGCTGGGAACTGAGAGAAGAGTGATTCCTCTCCAATTATTGCAGTCTGCAAGATCTCCCTTCTTGGGCAATTTGACAATTATTCCTTTTCTCCACTCTAATGGTGTTGTCCCTGTTTTCCAGACTTGTGCAAATAGTGGTTCTAATAGTTCTGCTGCTAGCTCTGGGTCTGTCTTAAATAGCTCTGCATTTAAGTTATCATGACCAGGAGCTTTTCCATTCTTTAACCCTTTGATTGCTGTGATGATTTCTTCTTTTCGTGGGATGTCTGTATTAACATCTAGATCATTTTCAGCCTCAGGAACATTCAACTGTGTCTCTGGTGGTTCCTTATTCAGAGTTTCTCTGAAATGCTCTGCCCATCTTGTTTCCTGTCCCTCTACTGTCGTGATGAGATTTCCGTGCTTATCTCTTACTAATGTAATATTGTTTGCACCTCGTTTTCCACTGATGATTTTAGTTATTTTATATACTGTGCTTTGTTCATTTCTCATTGCTGCCGCTTCTGCCTGTCTTGCATGGTCATCCAGAAATGTATTTTGTTAGCACGGGTTTGACGTTTAACTTCCTTGTCCAGCTGACTGTACTGTTCACTATATATTGCCTTTAACCTGGGAGACTTAGCTTCTGTTTTCTTTCTTTTCATTTCTTTTCTCTTCTCTATGGTGTTTAGCGTATCTGGTATTATCCAGTCTTGGCTCTTTCTTTCCTGGAATCCCAAGCATGAATTGCTGCTTTCCTTGTATATTGTTGAGATGGTGTTGAATCTCTGGTCAACATCATCGGTCTCTGTTCTTTCCTGGCTTTTGATAATCTCATATCTTCTCTTTACGTCGACCACGAAAGCTTTTCTGGTGAGGGGATCCTTCAGTTTCGTGATGTTGTATCTTTTCTGTTTGACTGCAACTGGTCCAGCAGCTCTGAGTTTCACTTTCAGTCTTGCTACTACTAGGTGATGATCACTTCCCACATCTGCGCCTCTTCTTACTTTCACGTCCTGTAGTGCATGTCTCCATCTGCCATTGATCATTATGTGATCTGTCTGGTTTCTGTCTCGGCCGTTTGGTGATTCCCATGTTAACTTGTGCACTTCCTTGTGTGGAAAAAGTGTTCCTCCAATGACCAGGTTGTTAATACTGCAGAAGCTTATTAATTTGTCCCCATTCTCATTTGCTGTTCCACTGCCACATTTCCCCATTACTCTTTCGTTATAATTATTGTGTGTTCTCACTTTCGCATTTAGGTCTCCCATTACTATAATGAGATCGTACCTGGGTGTAGTTTCCATTTCTTTTTGTACCTAGTGATAGAACTCGTCCTTGATCTCTTCATCGCTGTCATTTGTTGGTGTATAGCATTGTATAATTGTGGTGTTGGTGAACCTCCCTCTCAGTCTTGCTCTTATCAGTCTGTTGTTGATGGGTTTCCATTCCAGTAAAGACCTTTCTATTCCTTTCTTCAGGATAATGGCTACACCTTCGTTGTGCTGACCATCCTCTCTGCCAGAATAAAGTACTGTTTCCCCTGTAGCTGTTTTTATTCTCCCCTTACCTGTCCATCTGCTCTCGCTTATTCCCAGGATATGTATCTTGTAGTTCCTCATCTCTACTGTGATGTCTCAGCTTTCCTGCCTCATTCATAGTTCTGACGTTCCAAAAACCAATTCTGGTTTCGTGTTTTGCGGTCGGGGCATCCGTTTTCATGCCAGTACTGTAACCAAGACTCCTTATTTCTGTGTCGTCATTGTAGATTTATTAGTTGCAGACAGCATATATGATTAGAAGTGATGTTATTATGTGACGAGTATGTCCCCCGTATGGTTTCCCCGGGGGTCTCTGAGATGCAAAAAGAATAGGCATGTTGAAAGTGGTGATTAATATGAGGTTCTGTGTGGGGCTGGCAACCTTATCGTGTAAAACAAACATACAGAAACCACGGCTGTGAGCGTACATGAATGCCTTGGTGCAGACTTGCATAGAGACCAGTGGTGGCTCCATGCTCCATTAAGAAGCGGAAAGGGAAATGATGACGATACATTTTTGGTCACAAGAAAGCTGACTAACACTGTGTGTGTAACAATAGCCCCTTCAGTCATAACTGACTATGGGAATGAGCCCTTGAGGTGACAGCCCTCAGCTGGTTACTTACCTGGTGTTCCTTTCGACGTTTTCTCCCCTCTTCTGCTTGTTGTGTGAGCTTCTTTTCGCCCAAACTGAGGTGGCGCTGCAGATAGCATCACCACTTGGCAACTTCATCCTCCTAGGTTGCTGGATTTATGTCCAGTGCCCTCATGTCTCTCTTGCACACATCTTTTTGCCATCTGCCAGGTAGCTGCAGCTTTGCCAATGCGGCTGTCAATTTCTGTGTCTAGAGAGAGTTTGTCATTGATGATAGACCCCAGGTATGTGAAGTGGTGCACCACTGCCAATTCATAGTTATCGTGTGTAGTGTTAAGTCATTTTTTGCGCATGTAATTTAAATGTTGAGCACATCTAAGAATATATATATATATATATATATATATATATATATATATATATATATATATATATATATATATAGATATATATATATATATATATATATATATATATATATATATATATGTATATGTATATGTATATGTGTGTGTGTGTGTGTGTGTGTGTGATAGGGTGGGCGAGATGGTGATGATGATGTTGTGATATGTGATCACTCTCTTTTCACACTCGCAACCGACCCGATTCAACAATAAAACTCTGATTCTTAAGGCAGGGGCTGTATTTATTTTTACAACCCATTCAGTTACTAAGAGCACACTGAAGCAACCATTAAACAAATAAACCAAATACCAAACACCAAACAAACACCCAGCTAGTGCTCAGTTGCTAATCCTGAAACGCAAACAAAGCACGGGCTAGTTAAACTCATAATAGTTAAATAATGATACTCTCACCTGCCAAACAGTCCTTCCACGCCACCTGACACCCTCAACTATCATACACGCAAACACTCATGCGTGTCGTCCAATGAGACTAGTATGGTGTTGTGCATGAAACTGGCAATCTCACCGTGTAACATAGATTGCTACCGAAACCACTACTGCAAGAGCACACACTCAGCTACCACACACACACACTCATGCATGTCGTCCAATGAAACTAGTATGGTGTTGTGCATGAGGCTGGCAATCTCACCATGTAACACAGATTGCTACCGAAACTACTACTGCACGAGCATCTGAATGCTTCATATGGAGGCAAACCACACTGGTGGCCCCATGCTCCCTCAGGAGTGGAGAAGAGAAATATATATCTCCAAGTGAGCCCACGTGCTCTCACAAACCATTCTACACATAACCATAATTAAATAATAATAAAATATGTATCAAACAGAATTAAACAATATGTACAACCAATACTCTCCTTAATGGGCATAAACCAATACCTCGCAACTGATCCATCTCAATATTCATTACTGCATTCTGAACATGTCGTAAGTGACGACTGGTGCGCCTGGCAACAAGCGTGTTGTATATGACCCCTGATGAGATTGGGAACTCATCACATGAAACACATCGTTACAGACAACCACTACAATAGCATAAAAATGCTTCTTGTGGGCCTGTAATGGACACCAACTGCATTGGTGTTTCCATGCTCCGCACGGAGCAAACAGCGAAACACCTCTGTCTCCAAGTGCCTTACGCACCAAGGAGTGGCTCGTGCTCTCCAGAAATCTAAATATGTATTCTCACCTCACTCAAAGTAATCCACTACTGATATACAGTAGAATAATCAATAATCGTGAAATACACTTAATTACAATATCAAAGAATAAAATAAAATTACTCTTGACTTAACAACTAGAACTAAAGTCATCACCACGTGGCTGCCATCTTGATAACAGTTAATATCCTCTAAATTCAAGTAATAAATCGCTTCTCTGCCTGGTTTCATGTGTGAAATACTTTCATACTATATTTGCCTTTCTTGCCCGGTCTGATGACTGAAATAATTGCTCTTACACTCTCACATCTGTGATTTGGACTTACACTATTAAAATCAATCCACGCATATTATTTTCACTCATTTATATTTCAAGACTAAATTATCAGGTCCTGGAAACACATCAATCTATTTATTTTCTTAAACATTAAAACAGACACGCTCAATATAATTCTAAAGCTACAGGGAAATAATGGTAATTTCACTAGGAAATAAGCTAATCTGCTTTTAAATCAAACTCACGTGTCATGTCTCTGTTCTACCCACACAGCTCGCCTCGTATCTTCGTTTTCTCTTGTCTGGACTGATACTGGAAAAGGCCGCTGCTTCGTTCTTTCGTTCTTTTGTCTAATATGATGCTGTTATACCCTGTTCAACCTGAAAGTTGGTTATAATTGGGGTATATATTGCGTTTAGTTTCTTCGGTGCTAGTCGGTTGTTAGTCCTGAAAAGGACTGGTCCTGAAAAGGACCACTAGCTGACTGTCTGGATACCTCTTCGTTGCTTGTCTGGTTATGGTGTCGTGGCGTGCTCATGGTATTCATTTCCTGCCTTACGGGTTATAAACGGTTATATTGGGGGATATAGGGTGTTACCGTCTTCGCTGGTATTGCGTTCCTTGTCCTGGGTATGACTAGTCCTGAAAAGGACCACTAGCTGTCTGTTTGGTCCTTACTCGTTGTTGTCTGTTTCGATGTGTGTTGATCTATGGCTGTCTTTATTATATTAGGTAGGCCAACCATCACGGCTGCTTTTGCTCTTTCTTGATTGCTTATTAGTTGCTGTATGATTTCGGTTCTCATTTTGTCTTTAGTTTCTTTGTTTTGTTCTCTACTTTTTGTAAGGATATCCTCAACGATCCTTCTCTCTGTTTCAATTCTTTTGAGGATTTCTTCGTTCTCTGCATTTAGTTCTGCGAGTTTGGCGATGTCGACTTTTATCTCGTGTTTGATGGATTTCATTTCCTGTAACATTGCCTGGGCGCTCTGTAAGGCTCCTATTGTTTCGTCTCTTAAGGCATCTGAGTCTTCGTTGTGTTGCTTGTTCGTCTCGACTTTGAGTTGTTGTTTTAAGTCTCGCACCTCTGATGTTATTTTTACCAGCTGGGCTCTTGTGTGCTGTTCCTGTTTGACAGTGCCGCCTGAAGCCACTCGGTTTCTTGCTTCTCTGAAGGGGATGTTTTTTGTTATCGATTCCTTCAGTATGGCCTTTGTCTCATAGAAGGTCGGACATCCACGGTATCTTGCCCCGTGGTTCCCGAGACAGTTTGCACAGGTTCTGTTGGAGTTGCGTACTTTATAGTTGGTATCTTTTTTCGCCTCAGGACATTCGTTGTATGCGTGACTTCCCGCACAGTACCGACAAACTGTCTCTCTCCTGCAAGTTTTCTTGGTATGTGAAAATTGCTGGCAGTTTGAGCACTGCATAACAGGAGGGATGTATTCTTCTGTTTTTCGGCATCTGTCATCTAGGTTTAGTTGACTTGGTCTTGAAGACCCTTCAATAGTTAGGATAAGTAGGTTTGTGTCCTTCTTGTCCCATGTCTTCAGTCTTTCAACCTGCGTTATTTTGATATTTTTGTTTTCTGTTTGTAGGTGGCTGTGGACTTCTTGTGTAGATCGATTGTTGTCGATCCCTCTTACAACTATCTTTTTGGTCTTCTTGAAGATCTCCATAGTAACTTTCATCTGGTGGGGCAGCTGGACTTCTTTGTGTCCGGACTCTAGTTCGACCATCAGTTCTGTTGTTTTCTCCGTGTTATTTAGCGATATTATAACACCTTTTTCGTGTCTTGCAACTCTATTAATGCTCCTCTTGCCCGTTATTGCCTCCAGGATACCGATTCGGGTAGGGCCCTGAGCGTGGCCTCATTTCCCGATATCTGAGTGATCTTTATGGTTCTGTCCTGTAGTGTCTCGTGAGAAACAGCATTTCTCTGCTTGCGAAGCTGGCACTTTCCGACATCTGTCTCAGTTTGAGTGTGAGGTCTGCTTGACGGATTCACATTTTGTTTCGTCTGAATCTGGTCTAGTTTCACCGAAGTTGCCTGGTCACTGCATGGTGGAGACTCGACTATGATATCTTGTTTTGGTGGTGGATTTATTTTGTCGGGTTTCATGGTATATTTACCCTCTGTTGATGAAGTTTTGTGGCCTTGATTTGTAGATGTAGTCTGGTCACTACACAATGGAGCCGCTGCCTCGACATCTTGTTTCATCGGTGATGTTGCTTTGCCCGGCTTCGGAGTCTGTTTGTCCTCTGCCTTCGACGCTTTGGGTTGCTCATCGTTCGTGTCACTGGCCGCGTTGTTCGTCTTCTGAGAAGGACTGACCACGACGCTAGTAGTTGGAGTATTCGTGCTCTCTGGTTGACTCTGTTTGTTTTTTGCAGGTTCTTGTTTGATGCTGCTGACAAGTGTTTGAGGGCTTGTATAGACTTTCCTCTTTTTCGCTTGTGGCTTGGTACGACCCATTTTAGTGAATTCCGACGGCTGTGTTCGCCCTGAAAAGGACGCTCGTTTTAGTATAGTGCTGTCTTGAATGAAAAAGCTGAGCCATGAAAAGGCCGCTGCTGGCCATCGCATTCTTTATATAGGCAATAGGCTAATCACTCGACTTACTGCGCGGCGCGTAGTAATTGCGCCACGCAAATAACACTCGCCTTTATTGCTCTATTAGGCATGAAAACACAAATAAGGCCCACAACTATCAAATATAACACACGACTATCAAATATAACACACAATTATACACCACAACTAATTCTTAGGCTTTATTATGGCCTAGTCATCAATCTTCTTCTCGTTTAACTTTTCACATCCCAGCGTGCTGCGCGCAGATCGAAAATATATGGGCGATAAATATGCCTTGAACATGAAGGGGGAAGCCGGGGTGTCTTACATGAAGGGGGAAGCCGGGGTGTCTTTACGGCCCAATCACATATATATATATATATATATATATATGTCATCTCTTGGTTAAAATAGGTCTCCAAATAAATGCCTCTAAAACTAAAGCTATGAACTTTTCTAACGAGACCTTTGATATCATCTTGAACGGGGAAAAACTACAGAAAGTTGAAAGTTTCAATTATTTAGGCAGTAAAATGACTCAGGATGGTGACACAACAAGAGAAATCCATACTAGAATTGCTTTGGCAGCTAGCGCCTTCAATAGATTATTTAACATTTGGAAATTACGATCATTGAATATGAATACCAAGCTTCGCCTGTTTAATTCAAATGTTATCTCAGTGTTAACATACGGCTGTGAGAGTTGGAAAATAACAAAATCATTGGAGAACAAGCTGAATACATTCGAGAACAAATGTCTTAGAAAACTCATGAACATCAGTTGGAAAGAATTCAAGACTAATCGACAAATACGAGAAGACTCTAGGCAGAAATATGTCTCCGACTATATAAGGAAAAGACGATGGTCATATATCGGTCATGTCCTACGAATGCAAAACAACAGAATACCACTACAGGCGCTCACTTGGGTTCCTGAGGGTAAAAGGAAAAAAGGAAGACCAACAGAAACACTCAGAAGAACAATAATAACAGAAGGAAGAACGTTGGGCCTAAATAATGTGCAAGAGCTAAGAGGAGTGGCGTCACAACGAACAACCTGGAGAGCACTGGTTTCTGCCTTATGCGCCGTGTTTGGCGCTTAAAGAATTTATTATTATTATTATTATTATTATAATTATATATATATATATATATATATATATATATATATATATATATATATATATATATATATATATATATATATATATATATATATATATAATATATATATATGATTAATTACACTGACAAACAACATTTTTCTTTCTTATATAAGAATAAGTGTTCTTAGGTCAGTTTCTTGCGCTGATTTCAAATTTGAAATCCGTTTATCTCTATCACGTCGGGTTCTTAAGATATTTGTGAATAAATATATTTTTGGGAAACCGTTATTTGCTCCGTTTCATTTTTACTATATAACTTATTAAAAATTAATAAAAAGCAACATAATTCTACTTTTTATACTGCTAAAAGATGCATGACATATGTTACGCGATTTTTCAAATAGTTACTGTATTTTGAAATAATTCTGAGCAAAATATGGCTTCTAGAAGTTGTAGAAATTCGGCTGATCTGTTCTGTTACGTGTGCGGATATTTTACCGATCGTGTTGACCAGAAAAACTTTACACCATTACTAAAGAAAGCATATGAACTTTATTTCGATTCGAAAGTTGATGATGCAAATAAATCTTGGAAGCCAAATGCAGTTTGTTCGATACATTGGCAGGTTGGTTACGAAAATCGCCGAAGCATAAGTCGATGCCTTTTGGAGTGCCAGTAATATGGCGTGAACATACAAATCACACTACTGATTGTTACTTCTGCTTGACAAATATCCATGGTTTCACTTTTAAAACTAGAAAGTCTGTGGTTTATCCAAATATTGAATCGGTTTCGAAACCAGTGCCTCATGATCCAATCACGTGTCCGATCCAAGTACCACCAGAACAATATCCGTTGGACGTGAATGAACCATCAGAAAGTGATAGTTTACCTGCTTTAGAAACTAATTCTGACTCGGATTATATACCGGTGAATGATGGTGTTCACTTAATTAACCATTCAGAACTTTCAGATCTAATACGTGATCTCGCTCTTACCAAAGGACAAGCGGAATTACTCGGTTCGCGACTCAAAGAATGGAATCTTTTAGCGCCCAATACTCCGATATCTAAATTTCGTCATAGACACAGAGAACTTGTTCAATACTTTGAGATGGATGATGACATTTGCTATTGCAAAGATGTAAACGGTCATGAGCACATAGTCAACGAATGGCGATTTTTCATCGATTCTTCCAAGACTAGTCTAAAAGCCGTGTTATTGCATAACAGAAATTTATTTTCATCAATTCCAGTCGCCTACTCTGTTCATATGAAAGAAACTTATGACAATATGGCTATACGTTTGGAAAAAATAAAGTACAATGACTACCAATGGCGGATTTGTGGAGACCTAAAGGTCATTGCAATTCTCACGGGCATGCAGACTGGGTATACTAAATTTTGTTGCTTCCGATGTGAATGGGACAGCCGCAACAGACAGGAACATTATGCAAGAAAGGTGTGGCCTATCAGGATCGTATGCAGCTCGGGCATAAAAATGTAATACACGAGCCATTAGTTAACAAAGACAGCTTCATTTTACCACTGTTACATATAAAGTTGGGGCTCATGAAGAATTTTGTAAAAGCGTTAGATAAAACGAGCAAAGCTTTCACTTATCTTCGAGAAAAGTTTCCGCAAGTTAGCGATGCAAAGATAAAGGAAGGTATCTTTGTAGGACCTCAGATTAGGAAAGTTATTGCAGACAAACAATTCGAGAACTTGTTACATGGTAGTGAACTTCGCGCATGGATGGCATTCAAATCGATCGTCGATAACTTTCTGGGAAATCACAAATCTGTCGACTATGTTGCATATTGTTAAGCAGTGCATAGATGCATACAGAATTATGGGCTGTAACATGTCCCTCAAAATCCATTTGCTCGATTCGCATCTTGACTTTTTCCCTGACAACCTTGGCGAAGTCAGCGATGAACATGGAGAACGATTCCATCAAGATATCGCCGTAATGGAGTCACGTTATCAAGGACGGTGGAGTGTGACCATGCTTGCCGATTATTGTTGGATGCTTCATCGCGATGTACCACATGCCATTCACCGACGAAAGTCGACTGCAAAGAAATTCAAGCCTACATAACTGTTATACTTCTTGTACGAATGATGTTGTAATACTGTATGCGTTGTTAAAAAACTTCAATTGCGTATTTCTAGAGATCCCGACCTGATAGAGAAAAACGGTTTGCAGATTTAAAAACAGCGCATTAAAATTGACCAGAAAAACATAGAAATGTTAGAGAAAGAAAAAAAAAGTTTTTTTTTGTTAGTCAGTGTTATTTACGCGCTGTCATACACTATGTTGAACACAAAAAAAGCGCAACGCGGTGTGCTCGGTTTTGTTGCCAAAGAACAATTACGTTATAAGGGGAGATGCCTAATATCTATGACCTGAGACGGTCGTTTGTGGACGGAGCTGATTGTAAGTCTTGCCCGGATTGTGGGAAGCATTCATGAAGATATTATAAACCTCCTTGTATGGAGTATCTACGTTAGCCAGTACAGGGCTCGTTTGCATATTATATATTATGCTATTTTCGTCATTTCCAAGATCTGGCTGAACTTCGACACACATACGCCATGTTGTGTCGCTAGTGGGATCCATATCCTTACCGAATATTATCGGGATTATTCTTCAATATATTTAGAGGGTTATTCAATAAAACTCCTGTCGTTTTAATCAAGCTCCCTAATGAAAGCCATGGTAGAACTACTATCTCGTCCTTGAAGGGTCGACCGTTATAGAATGTCGATCAAGTCCATGATCAAAGTTATATGAGAATGCAATGAACTATGATGTCTTGATGTTATAACCTAAACTATTGATATGATGCCTACTACTACAATGATTGATCTTCTGTATTGCGTCCACCAAATAAACGTGTGTCTGATGTCAAGCCATGACCCCAATCAACATTGATTACCAGTTGGTCAAATTATGTATTAACCTTGGCCCATCTTTCGGCCCACGATGTTTTATTATTCGCGTTCTATATTAGTCGGCAATCTTGTAAGCCCGACCAAGACTGACAACATTTTAAGTCAGTAGACATATTGACAGTCTCGTATAAAGACACGCCGTGTTAACCAAACACATAAATAACCGGCGTATCATGTAGATATGTGTCTTTGAGAGAGAGAGAGAGAGAGAGAGAGAGAGAGAGAGAGAGAGAGAGAGAGAGAGAGAGAGAGAGAGAGAGAGAGAGAGAGAGAGAGAGAGAGGTTGACATTGCTGCAAAACAATCTCAAGACACTATATCAGTGTCACAACACAGTCTTAGGACAGCAGAGCAGTACTGCTCCACAAGACAACAGAATGGCATGACAATATAATCTGAAGACAACAGGGCAATTATAATTTCATGACATCAGAGCAGTTTTTACTGCACATTGTCCAGCACATACCAAGTTTGTAAAGTGCTGCAGCAAGAAATGTATTGGTATTGGAGGACTCGGCTATATTATCTTAGGTAATAGTGAATCTAAAATGTTGAATGCTTTCGTGTAATTTTAAGTAATACAGTTTATATTTTGTTGACAATGTAGATGAGGCATATGTCAGATAGTAAGTAGAAAAAGACCTCCCCAAAAAAAAATTACACAAAAAGAGAAGGAACAAAAACAAAGATAATTGTAAATGTTGTTTAACTAGGGCTGATTGGCTTGTCACTCTTTCACAACCAGTGCCAAGTTTATTTCCTTGGTATTACCTACAGTGTTGATCAAGAGATGTCCAGTAACTTCTGCCATTCTGCAACTTGTTGGATTGGAGTCATGATTTCCAGTTTCTTTCCTGGGTATTCTACCCTGGCTCGCCATGCATTTAAAGGAATCTCACATATGGTTGTAAGCTAGACGATAGAGGAAGGGGGAGGAAGAAGCATACTTGTGATTTCCCTGCCATCCAAGGGAGCTGTCCAGATAAAATATGCATGGCTAAAATACTGTGCTCTCCTGAGGAACTGACAGCTGTCTTCACCTGTTATCCATCCATTGTGGAATTCCTGCAGTCGACCAGGTAAAAGCTGGAGTTAAGTCTGGGGTTGGAGTAATTCCCCCAAGTACTGTATTCTCAACCTGCTGCACCACAGTGGAAACCATAATGCTGGGCTGCTCTACTGTGGCTAATCGATCCCCGAGCATTGGCCAAGCAACCTGAGAACGCTTGTGATTGCCTGTTTCCAGGATGCACCAGATGGAAGTGCTTCAGGGTTTTGGTTAGTAGTCTAAGCCTGGAACTCAAGCATGAGGCATGAATTCTTTTGCATCCCTGGAAATGGTATTCATTCATTTTCTTTTGAGCTCCTGACAGAGCATGGAGCCACCATGATAAGGCTAAAGGGGCAAGAGGTCAACAGTGTCATATTGGAAACAGAAGACCAAGAGGTGAGCTGAAAGTATCTTAGCAAGCGTATCATCATAGTTATTAGAGTCTGATGGTTAAAGCACTTGCTTCTCAAGGCAGGGACCGGGTTCCAACCCATATTGTATCATGTTCCAGTCTACCCAGCTGTAAAAATGGTCACCCAACTTTATAGAGTTAGGGAAGGCAAAAGCAGTGAGGGAAGGAACTAGTCATCCTATGTCATAAAGCCGAAATCTAGTCCAGGTGACATCTCTTACACTTCATGCCCCTATGGCAGTATATGCTATAGAAATACCTTAACCTTTTCTCGCCACAGCAAGACAGTCATCTAATTTGATCTTATTCTGCCAAGAAAGAAAACTGGAGGCGAGCGACATTTGCAGTTCGCCCCGTGTAATTCCCTGAGGTCTCTATGGAGACACAGAAGAATAAGCTCCCTCAGGCATTTCGTAAGAAGTGACTAATATGAGATTGTGCAGGGAGTTGGCAATGCCATCATGTAAAACAAATCACTACAGAAACCAATGCTACAAGAGCACAAGAATGATTTGGTGCAGGGCATCCTATTATGGAAGATAGCTGCTGCAGAAGTGGCTCAAAGCTCCATGGGAAGCAAAAAAGTAAAATGATGGTTGCACACTTGCAGCCCTTTGTTCAAGGGTGAACAAGAAAGGATGGATGGATGATGGTGATTAAAAGCACGACTATGTGTTTGTGTGTGTAGGGGGGAGTGAGGAAAGACAGGTTAAAGCCATTGAGACCAGTCAGCTTAACAGAGGACAGAAAAAAGAAAATATACACAAACCCTGTGTTGAAAGTTGTTTACCAACACAAAAAAGACAACTGATGCTATTATAAAGATCACATAGTAGAGACACATGGTGACTGCAAAAGTCACTCCGTTTTTTTAAATATTATATCCTTACTTCTATCTATTAAATATACACGAAACAAATAACAGAACAAGATGAAGTAATAACTGCCACATGAGAAATATAAGTTTTATTTTTTTTTATTTCCAGGAAGAAAATAAAATGTCAAATTCTCAATAAACTAGCATTACAAAAAAAAAAAAAAAGGCAAATATTGCTCTGAACTTTGAGGTCACGTTCAACAGGCGGATCTCACAATGAGTTGTCATGTTAATGTAATAAAATAAGGGTTAATTCTCTTTATTTTCATTTAAAAAATCAGGAAGTGACATATCTATCACCCTGCAGTGTCAAAAGTACATGATTAAAAAGACTGATATACAAGTTTCTGGTTACAATAGTAAAGTTAGAATAATAATAGTAATACTAGCCCTTTCAGTCATAACCAACTACGGGAATGCTTCCCTGTGGTGACAGCCGTCAGCTGCTTATTTTCCTAGTGTTCCTTTCGACGTTTTCTCCTCCCTTCTACTTGCTGTGACAGCTTCTTGTCGCCCAATCTGAGGTGGCACCGTAGATAGCGTCGCCAATTAGTGCGATTCATCCTCCCAGATTTCTGGATTTATGTCCAGTGCCCTCATGTCTCTCTTGCACACATCGTTGTTAGCATAGTGATATGTCAATATCATTCAGTTAACTGCACCATCACCATCTACAAGAATATAAACATACACGTGCATTTGCATATACATACACTCACATGGGCACCTTAGTTTACAATACTTATTCACAGTCCTTCAGGTAAAGTTTATTTGTAGAAGAGGAAAAAACATTACATTTTACATAACAAAAAATTTCATTTGAGTTGAACTGTTAGAAAAATGTCCAGTTCTTGTGAGCTGTTAGAAAAATGTCCAGTTCTTGGGAGCTATTACAAAAATGTCCAGTTTTTGTGAGCTGTTAGAAAAATGTCCAGTTCTTGTTAGCTATTACAAAAATGTCCAGTTCTTGTGAGCTGTTAGAAAAATGTCCAGTTCTTGTGAGCTGTTAGAAAAATGTCCAGTTCTTGTGAGCTGTTAGAAAAATGTCCAGTTCTTGTGAGCTGTTACAAAAATGTCCAGTTCTTGTGAGCTGTTACAAAAATGTATAGAGTTCTTGTGAGCTGTTAGAAAAATGTCCAGTTCTTCCTCTCTAAGTGGCTCAGCCCACTAAGGATCTTCATAGTGAAGGTTTATTTTATAAAAGAATTAAACCTTGTTGTATAATAAACTATGCACAATATATTATTTAATAATTACAGTAAAAATAAATGTTGTGAAATACTGAAAGCCCTATGAAACATGGCAGTAAAAAGACATAAAACTCCAGAAGCTTGAAAAATAAAATATAAAAGTAGTTACAAAGGATATAGCCAGGTGAAGGATGTGTAGTGTCCTGAACTTCGCCCCTTTAACTATTATTACCACAGGGAAGAATTCTAACAAAATGAATTCTCAAATCATAATTTCTGAGTAACACCTAGTTTGCATATTAATAAAGAAGCGTGATGGAGAGAATGAAAATTCTACTTATGTTACAGGCTGACAACATGAATCAACATCCCAATAACACAGGGGATAATTATGGACTATGTATGTACGGGGTCTGTTCAAAAAGTTCCGGAACTTTTTTTTTGTATAACTTTTTCGGGCTTACCTGGAATCTAGTCAGCCATGTCTCTGTCCCGAGAGGTTCAGATGTTATTTAAAAAAAAAAGAAGATATCCTGGACATAAAGGTGTATCAGATGATATCAGGACAGTGCCAGATAAGAGTCTGGTCTTATCAGTAATTGTCGCATAGAGATTTATGATCAATAAATTTTCTATATTTCTTTTCTTTCTCTACCCGTGTCCTCTACTTTATTATCGCTCTTTTATCCTTTTCCTGGTTTTTTTCGCATTCGTTCGTTTGCGAAAAAAAATATTACTTTCCCATTCAAACTTTCGCCTGTTTCTATTCTCATTTAGAAACGCATTTATTGCATAAGATGTCATGGTAACGAAACTGTGATTATTCGTCCAGTCAGACATGATTTCAGACATATCGTCTAGCAATTCCATCTGACACGGCGCTCTTGGTTAAGATTTCTCGGAGATAGGTGTGGAAACTGCCATCTAATGTATATATTTTTCACCTGACACAGCGTTTCTTCTGCTGAGTTCTTGAAGTGTGATATGACACTCACGCTTCGCTCAGAAATAGGGCCATAGTCGTAGTGAGGTGTGAAGACGCACTCTTGGCATGTTATGGCCAGTCGCCTGAGTTATGGGAAGTGTTAAGAGAAGTGAAGAGACCGGCGCTATTGCGGGGTTTTGGAAATAGCGCGCATCCTTGGTCTGTTTAAGATATTAACGAGAGTTTTAAACTTTATTTCATTCAGTCCTCAAGATTCGCAGTAGACAGGTCGCTCGTGTAAAGAATAAGCTGTATAGCGAAGTTCTTAGTTTGTTCGAAAATTTGACTAGCTTCTAGACTTCATATATATATATATATATATATATATATATATATATATATATATATATATATATATATATATAATATATATATATATATATATATATATATATATATATATATATATATATATATATGCGGTAGCATAGTGGTTAGTGCACTGGCTTCCTAGCGCAGTGGTCTATGGTTCGATCCCCAGATGAGGCGGAAAAAATTTTTAGGCCACAAACGGCTCCTGGGTCGACCCAGCCCCGAATGGGTACCAGAGCTACTCTGGGAAGGTTAAGGCGGCCGGCGTGATGCCGACCACATCACCCCTCGTGTGCCGACGGTCAAGATAATATGGGCCTAACACCATATTCCCAATATGCCTCAATGGGCGTGTAACGGGTTCCTTTACCTTTTACCTTTATATATATATATATATATATATATATATATATATATATATATATATATATATATCAGCGTATAATTATAAGTTGTGCGATCGCCTGTAGTTCTGTGTTGAGGTAAATATAATATATCTAGTATTTTGCGAGTGATTAAGTGGATAATCGCTTATTTTATTTCACTAGATTTGTGCGCAGAAGAATTAAATATAAGTCTGTTATATTCTCTAGCTGACGTGTTTCAGTGGAAAGCAGAATAAATTATAATTTCTAGCTTAAAAACTCATGCAGCTATAAAATAATTCAATTTAACTGCTTAGTCGAGAATATTGTAATACTAACTTATAACTGCATAGATTCATCACTGAGTATTGACGAAATACGTATGTATTTCTAATTCAGGATGGTTGATTTTATGAATATAACTTATTTCACGGGGAGATTTAAATGATAAGTCAAGCCTCCGCTTGCAATTGATAACGTAATTTATAACCGTAGTACATAGTATGTATAAGTATTTGATATGTTGTTTTTCTTTATTCAGTGAAAACTGGGGTGACCCAACTTTGCCAGCGTTGAGTACCAGAGAAATTTCTGTGAAGAACTAAAACATTTTCCTTAAAGACTTGGTGTATAACCTTTACAAGAACTTTAAAGGATAAATAAAGTAACGGGCTCATCGAGCCTGATTTAACTCTTCCAGAGACAAACTCTCTAGTATATTTTCAGCCTTGGTGGCAAGTAAAGATTTACAATCATTGACATTCCGACATTTTGACGAACCGTGGGTGTGAACAATAATTATTTTTGAAAGAATTTACCAACCAGTCATCTTCCTAAATAAGGGAAACCTAGTGATGCTGACACTGTGTGCCCGCTTAAAACTAATTCCTACCTGAACGGAGTGAAAAGACACTAACTTAAATCTGTAAAGAAAACTATCGAATGAAGTGGACGCTCCCCGGACCCCGTGAATGAAACCACGATCTGCAGAGCTGGGAATCCGCTTCAGCAAAAGATAGACAGATTTAACCGGTGCGTCATACAGTGCGCCAGACGGCGAACACCAGCAAACTATTAGGTAAGAAAGTGAGCCAGGGTACCCTGATGAAAGAACCGAGTGAAAGTAGACTGAGTGAGTTTCTTTGATAACCATTTATCCACCCATTTTGTAATTCCATTTATGCAAATTGTTGCTAATGCAGGTATATGTTTCCTTAGGATAGAGCATACTACTATCAAAGTCTGTTCATACCTTTAAAAGGGAAAATCATTAGACTACCGCAGTTGTATCCGTGACTCGTTGGGGCTATCTTTTTTTTTCCTTCTAACAGGACTGGGCTATCCCTCGAGGGAAAAGATCATAACTGAGGGTCTATCATTCCTGTAGAAATTCCTTGACTTTATGACTATTTGTATATGTTTGATATAATTTTATATGTTGTGATGGAAGTTTATTTTGATCATTAAACATCACAATTAAACTTAATCAGCGTGTTGGTCAGCTCGTTCCAAAATATCTATATAATCATTGTTATAGTTTTCCCACGTCTGTGTGTCTCACTGTCGTCAATCGTGTGTGTGCACGTGAGTGGTAATGTATATATATTAACATATGTAGTCAATAGACTGTCTGACTCCTCTAAATCTGTTGTAGAAGATAGGCTGAGAAAGAGAGGCAATTCTCGATTTCAGAGACAGCCTCTATTGATTTCTACCCTCTCACTCGTGGAACTCTATTTCTATTATCATGTCTCACTGCGGCTATCACTCATTCTAATCTATTCAGAAGGGACCAAACTAAGTCTTAATCACCTATCACAAATCTACGACAGTAATACCCCCTTCTCTGAAGAGAGTAAGGGTGTATAGACACAAAGGTAAGGTCAAGCTATGTAAGTTCCCAGAAAAGATGCTGATGTAGTACTCTAGTCACTAACTGCTACCTCTCCTGATCCGCCTCTGTGATTATGGTATTTAATATTGTTACTGACTCTGCTAGGGGTAATTATATAACTAAATTCACCAACAAGAGCTGTAATTCAACTTAAAGAATTTAAGAAAGTCTGTTGGTGAATATTTACAATTTAATTAAACAGTTACTCTTTTCTGTTTGAAAAGTTTTAAACTCAAATATTTTATAACAGTAAATGAATAAAACAGTTCAACAAATGTTTTTCACTTCGGTCAAAATGTCTATCGTCTTGTAGACAAAATTAGCTTGCTTGATCATTCACTTGAAGAATTATTATTACAGTATTATAAGTGTATAGAAACTCTATACTATTAGTGTCATCACAAACTGGATGCGTATATGTCTTTGGTGAGTATGGATAAGCTGCACAGTTGCCTTAAGCAACTTATCTGAGTCACTGCAGATGGCTCCCTTAGATGCTGGATAGAATCTTCAGATGAAATCACCAGCAGTTACATACATTATGACTGGCCTGCTATCACAGACTGGCACTGCATTCGTTGCAATGTTAGTAAGAGAAGCCTCTTCTTATTTGGAGACTTTTGGTTAAATGATTAAACCTGCAATGAATTCAAACGCAATCCCTGTATTTGTCTATCCATATCCCTCTTATGACACAGAGGGGGAAGATAGACAGTTTCAGATAAGCGTGCTAGCAGATGCACAAGGTATAGTATAGTATCAACAATCATTTTAATTCAAAGCGATCACAGTTTACTTCTACCTTCTTAATTATAAGTATTTTTCCATGATTTGCCTCTATACACTAATTTGGTTGTAGGTAAAACTATTAAGTAATATGTCAAACGATACTGTGAATCAATCCCTTTCATCCTTCTGTATGTTCCTGGTGGGTGTCTCATTCTATTCAAGAAATACTTCTTTAAATACCTTTCCCAACTTACAGACACAATTGACCATCTTTCTCAATATATTAATATTTCCGAAGGCGGGCTTTGCCTCTCGAATTACACATGAGTCTGTACGTTTCATCAGTACACACTGTCCATTCCTAACACATCTTATACACGTATCGCACAGTTGGATTAATCAATATAATTACACACAATTATATATATATATATATATATATATATATATAGATTCGTTCTTACCCTCAGGCACACACACAGACTAGCCTTCAATGGTTGATTAAGGTCTGCTAACAAGTGCAGAAGGCAAACGCTGAGCATTAACATATGCTCTGCTTTCCCCGCTCTCTGTGTTTTTTTCAAATAATAGTGACTAACCCGAGTTCGAAAGGCAAGTCTATATATAGTCTGATCTCGGACGTACGAGATGGAATCCCCGAGGAATGCAATAACTATCAGAAAAAATGGGTACCGTTTGGCCTATTGTACAATGTAGGAAAACTACTTTTTTTTATTATCTTCGTTATTCCAGATGCGATTTTAGTCATTTAAAGCTTACATTATACTTGAAATTAGGCTTTCCATATCTGTATAATAATCTTTTTGGTTACTACTTGCATTTTCTGTTATGCATAGTTTAAACAGCTAAACTTAGGCCAACCTGAAGCTTCGAATGCATTTAACCTAAGATTTCTCCCGTCCTATAATAGTATTAGTAAAAGTATTACTACTTACGGGTAGAGTAACATCCCTAATATTGTTTTGATAACCTCTGCCAAGTGGTACTTCTTCCATACTGCTGTAGTAAAATTCCGAAGTTAATCATGTTACACAAATAGGGTCTTGCCATCTTTATTTTCCCAGCAGTTGTAAACACAGGACCAAGAAAGCGTTTTCATTGGTCGGTGTATCATATCTTTTTACAATGTATGGTGCGCCGTAGGGCCAGAGTTATTGAAATTCGTGATGTGAAACAGACGTCATTTCACGACAGAGCCTCCCAATTCAAAAGCGTAAACCCGCTGTTGGAGCTTCTTGTCTGGATTCACAATCACGACATTCTTCCAGTATGGGATTCACGCTGCCTTATTATTCTCCTGGTTGCTTTCAGGTATGTGCCTACTCAAATAATCTGCCCCAACATTCTGAGATCCAGGGATATATTCTGTAGTAAATGAATAAGGTTGGATCAACAGAGACCACCTTAACAATCTATTCTGTTCAAAGAAAGAAACGCATAGCTACTGAAGGCACACACAAAGCCATAATTTTGACATTCAATAACTTTTTTAATTTAATGAATTAATTGTTCAAATTTGCACACAAGAATACCTTAGGGTTCACCCAATCAATTGACAGTTGTTTTGCATCTGAATCACGAGAGTTTTTTGGCGTATGGGCTTTCCCGTTAGTATGGTGGGTGGCCTCCTCTTGCATCGATCAGCGACTGGCATCTCCTCTGCATGGATGCGATCAGACGTCTGATGTGGGATGGCTGCCCACTCTTCCTGGAGTGCCTGGAACAGATCACGACGATTGGCTGGAGCAGCGTCTCGGCGACAAACACCTCTATGCAGCTCATCCCACAGGTGCTCAATCGGACTCATGTCTGGAGACAGGGATGGCCAGGGAAGGGTGAGAATGTTGTTGGCAGTCAGGAACTGCGTGGTCAACCGTGCAAAATGGGGTCTGGCGTTGTCCTATTGAAACACAGACCTTTGGGCAGCCAAAAGTGGAAGGACATGGGGTCGAAGAATGTCATTGACGTATCGTTGCGCATTCAAGCCTCCTTCAATGTTGTAGTAAAATCTGCGAGATAATCACTCATTTCAGTAAGATTTTAGTCATATAATGATAATAAATAACCCGCCCGATTGTGTCTGACTATAATCCTCTCACACGCCAGCATCGCGCTGAATTTGTGCCATGGAAATGCTTAGAAACGATCCCGCCGTTTAAAACCTACTCGCTTTCCTTGTGACGCACATTTTTAACATTTTGCCCGATCTGATAGAGACTGCGGCAAGATTTATAATTAACGATCTTACGGAAGTGTGCCGCCAAGTTACTGTCTGAATTAACGTAGTATTTTAACTTTAACGCTTGTAATAGTAGGAATCCTTACAAATTTTGGTAGTGTAACACGAGACAACAGTAATAATTAACGCCAATACTACCACCTGCCGTGCAAAACCCCGCTTCGCTTGACACGTTGTGCCATGCATATATACACGCTGTGGGCAAAGCCATCAGAGGCAAACACGCAGACAATTTTTTATTTCCTCCTAGCGGTAGTATTTCTGACGTCACTAAAACAAGTAGTTGTTTGAAAATAAATGCTAGTGAGAGATGAGAGGGGGAAGATGGCCGACTTGTGTAAAATTTTATTTGACGATTGACAGTGACAAAATTGAAAAATCTAAACCATAATGAAACTGACCATAAAAATCATATGGTAGTATAGCTTAGAGTCCCCTGAGCAAGAATGTGTTTTAAAAAATATGGTAGTCCAAGTATTAGCCAAGTTATTGAGAAAATACTAAATGTCTACGGACGCGTGACCAGACAGACTGTTGTTCCTGCTTGTTTTTTTTCATAACGTTAGTGGGGACGCCAGCTTAGAAAGAGGCATTGAGGTAAATTCAAATCCGATTGGGTAAAAAGAGTATAGGAGGAAAGGGGAGCGGTAGGTAAATGTTAACCAAAACTAAACATCTTTTGTATTGACATAACTAACGCAGACTGGCCAATCGACTACCAGACACAGAGTTTGTTTGGAATTATTTTTTGTTTTTCAAAAACTACATTTGAATTCTGGTAGTCGCAAGTTTTCCATTGGCCAGTGCTAATAGATATTAGCAAAAAGCTTTCATTGCTCATCGCCAGTTGACTAAACTTTTCTATCAAATACGATCAGCTGTGTTAAATTAATAAAATTAAAGAATTTAAATCGCAGTCTGGGCAGTGCAGAGGAAACTGAGGCCATTTCTTTGCAAGTCAGCGTCATTTGTTTATATTTCTTGAAAATTGTGGTAAGAATGCTTTATGAATTAATATGTTTATTACAACTGCCAAGTTAGATACTGCTATTGGGAAAAGGGAAGGACATGCCGGGAGCAGACATTGTTGAGTCCTCACATTGAACTGTATCTAACTGTGGTATATTGTCATGATTTTGTTTTAATATTATTGTATTAGAATATGTCAGTAAGCCTCCGTGTTCCATGAACACTGTTCAACATGCCTGGAGCGTTTATATTTAAAAAAAGAAGAGAAAATCATACAAAAGGAAATGTGGTTACACTACGTTATGGTATTGAGGAAAACTATTTAAACGTACAGTGGCGTATCTGCCATAGGGACCTGAGGTGTCGTCACAGCAAGGCGTGAGTCATATAAAATAGGGGCGAGTGCACCTGTATGCACGCGAGGCTGACCCCATACCATCATATGTAAATAAATATAATAATAAGTGATCAGATATAAAAGGCCAGCGTGTCCTTTTATTGCAGAGGTTTTATTTCCTGTTACCAGCCGGTGACAGGAAACCTGATGAGAGAGGGTACTCCAACAAGTCCCCTGTAAATCGTTTATGCTGTCAGCAGATAGCTGGAGGAGCTTGTGCGTGTTGAGAGATCGATATTTTCTGCAACTACATACTGAATTATCCTTCTACAAAGAATCCCAGGTGATGTGTTAGCATCTGGGTATATCTGACACTTCTATTTTAATAAACTTTGGTGATTTCAATCATACCCAGGAAGTTTATGGGGCGTGATGAAACTACAGCCCCTCCTAACAAGTGACACACCCTATTAGAGAATAAAGTTGTTTGTTGTGAATATTCCAACAGGAGAGATATAGTGACTTTATATTTATTGGACAAAGAGTCCACACATTTTAGTTGATCTTTTTTATGTAAACTATCTTTTCCTCATTTTCAAAGACCTGTCCAAAAGAGATGGCGGGACAGGCAGATTAAATTGTAAAAAGAAAATATTCATTTTAAAGAAAAAACTTAACCACTGTTTTATTAAGTTCCTTATAGTGAATTAAAGTGTTTTTGTATTTATGTACCATCGTTATCATTTCTCCCCTAGACATTAGGTACATCATACACCAGACACTAGAGCCAAAATAGTAACCGTGTGAGATCTAGGGAGGTAGCGTTAGGTTCCCTGCAAATACTTCATCATCATCTTTTAGAGTCAGGGGCCTACATGTGCTTGACCTCACACGGTTAACACAGACACAGATTTCTTTCTTTTAGGTATACCATCATAACCTCCCCAGCAAAAATCAAACTTTGCTACAAATGTACACCAATTGACTCCTTCCGTTGTAACTGATCATTCCTCACACCATTGCACCTCCACCATCGTGCGGCGGAGCTTCATCAACGCAATTTTGGGCAAAACGTTCATTTCGCCTACGGTAGACCCTACGCCGTCTATCGTGACGCTGCAACAAAAAGAAAGATTCGTCTCTAAACCAGACACGTCTCCATTGATTGTCAGCTGCCCAGGGACGTTGCTGGTTGGCCCAAAGAAGTCGATATTGGCGATGGCGGCGCGTAAGGACAGGTCCTCGGTGAGGTCGTTGTGCCGAAAGTCCAGCGTCATGCAGTCTATTCCAGACAGTTTGATCAGACACATGATGTCCTGCAGGCAATGACTGGGCAGTTGAGGAAGCTGTTGTAAACCTGTCTCTGAGGTGACAAAGCCGAATAAAGCGATCCTCCGCTGCTGTTGTCACTCTGGGACGTCCACTGCGTTGCCGGTCTTCAACTGCGCCAGTGGCTTGGAACCGGTGCCAAAGTCGACTGATGGTAGTCTGATGCACGTTTAGATGCCTGGCAACCTGACTTTGACTTTCGTCTGCAAGCAGTCGGCCAATAGCAATGTTCCTTAAATTTATCGATAGATGTCTGCTTGAAAATGGACTGAATTTTTGTGTGTGTAGGGTTATCCTTTTATAGGGTTTCAGTTGCGTAGTCAGTGAATAATGTTCACCCTAAATTTTGTTGCTTTCACGTGCGCGCAACATGAGCTGTGGTCAAAAATTGCGCCATAAACACTATTGACCGCTGCGATGTAACGATTACAAAAACGAACGCAATTCAGGTCAACACGTGCATTTGACATTGTAAAGAACATTTGAGGCTGGTTTTTATATACCCTAGCACCAAATTTTACTTACAAACTCATAAAAACGCGCCCTCGGATAGCTATGCGTTTCTTTTTTTGAACAGTTTTGAACATAGTATTACCATGCTTTGCCTGGGCCAGAAAAACCAGTGGCTGGTGATCGCTTTGTACCACAAAATGTCTACCATACAGATAAATCCGGAACTTCTTTATTGTCCAAACTAGCGCCAAACATTCTGTCTCAATCGTTGAGTAATTTTTCTCTACTTTGTTTAATTTGCGGCTGGCATAAGCAACAGGGTTTAATTAGCTGGGCTGTGATTGAGATCTTTGTAATAATGTTGCCCCCTAACCCTATTTTTCTAGCATCCGTTCTAACCACAAATTCTTGACTTAGATCTGGGAGACTCAGTATAGGCCTGCTGGTGAGTTTTTGCTTTAATTCTGTATATACTTGCTCAAACTCCGCCGCCCACTGTATTTTGTCTGGCTTGCCTTTTTTAGTTAAGTCAGTCAGAGGAGCACACACACTGTTAAAGTGTGTGATGTATTTTTTTATAAAAGCCACACAGTGAGACAAAGGATCTCACATTTTTCTTTGTTTGTGTTCGTGGTGCTCTCTGCAACTTTTCTAAATTCTTGGGGTCAGGAGTCATATTTCCCTGTGTTACTGTGTGCCCCAAGAATTCCAGTTCCTGGCAACCAATACAATATTTAGTAGGGCGGGCGGTCAAATTTGCCTCCCTGAGCCTATCCAATAACATTTCTAGAGATGAAATATATTCCTCAAATGTTTCTGTTGCAATGAGGATGTCATCCATGAAGTTCGTGATGGCTGGGTTTTGCAGTGGATCCAATAATCTCCTCATCATTCATGAGAATACACTTGGAGCATTTTTCAAACCAAAAGGCAACATAATGAATTCATAGTGCCCCTCCGAAGTGCTAAATGCCAGCAAGGGTCTGATCTCAGATTTGACTGGAATTTAACAGTACCTTTTACTTAGATCCACCTTTGAGAAATATTTTGCCTTATTTAACCTGGCAAATATCTGATTGGTGTCTGGTAAAGGATCCACCTGCGACTCTGTTACCGCGATCAATTTCCTATAATCAATGCAGAGTATATGTTTCCCAGAAGGTTTCTCAGCAAAACCACACTGGAGCTATACGATGATTCACTATGAGAGATGATACCTTCTTGTAATAAATACTATATCTCTGCTTTTAATGCTTGTTCCTTGGCGAAAGGAATAGAATAGGCTTTCATACAGATCGGTGTTGGGTCTATCAATCTCATGTCATATTCTAACAAGTTGGTGTGCCCCGGTTTGTCCGTTAACACGTCTGTATGATTTTCCAAAACCTTTTGAACCTGCTCCCTCTGCCCTTTTGTCAAGTGCTTACTAGTTTTTACCTGATATTCTTTCATGAGTCTCACAGAGTCTTAAGGGGTATTCATATGAAGTGAGAGGTTCATTCTTCATCTCAGTAGCTATGGCCAGGTTCATTAAATGGGCACCTTCAGAAACCTCTCTATCATGATACTTCTTGAGTAGGTTCACATGATAGACCTTTTCTTTTCCCTTCTTGTCTATCCTGTAATTATTTCTAGACAACTTTTCTAAAACTGTGTATGGGCCCTGCCATCCTATTTGAAGTGTGTTGCTGCTGCTCGGTAGCAGAAGAAGCACCTTCTCCCCAAAAGCTAGCGCTCTATCCTTCGCCTTCTTTTTATAATACGCAGCATGTTTCCTACTGGCTTTCCTCAGATTGTCATTTGCTAATTTCCAGCCAGTTTTAAGCGAGATGTCAACTCGTTCACATACTGGTATGATGAGGTTACAGTCTCTTCTGCTTTCTCATCTGTCCATGTCCTCATTAAGCTTCTAATGGACCTTTTATGGGCCGGCCAAATAACAATGTTGCCGGAGCCATACATGTTGAACTGTGTGGGACTTCCCGGTAAGTAGAGATCCCACGTATCAGGTTTTTCATGTGCCAGCTTCCGCAGGATAGAAATAAGCGTTCCATTGAATCTTTCCACCTGCCCATTCCCTTGGGCGTGGTAAGGACTACAGTGAAAGTGCCTGGCTTGGAAAATCCTGAATACTTCCTCAGTTAGTCTTCCCTTGAACTGAGATCCATTATCAGTCAAGATTTGGTGGGGAAAACCTAACCTAGTGAATATTGTAAGTAACGCCTCTGCCACATGTTTTGAATCTATTGATGACATGGCTACCGCCTCTCCCCACATAGAGCAAGTGACATCCAGAGTAAGAATATAACTGTTTCTCCTCTTGGTTCGTGTGAGAGGTCCAACAATATCCACCGCAACTCTTTCAAATGGAGTTCCCATGATGGGCATTTCTTCAAGAGTTGCAGGTGCAGTCCAGTGTTTTGGAGCTACCCTTTGACATTCTGGACAGGATTTTACATATCTTTTTATATCCTCTGTAATCCCTGGCCAGAAATAGTGACATGCTATTCGTTGTCCTGAGGCGCTAATGCCCATATAGCCACTAAAGGGTATTGCATGTCCTAACTCTATAACTCTTTCCCTATATGAAGAGGGCAGTACCAATTGCCCATGGCCATTGGTTCCTGTTCCAGCTTTTCTATACAGCAATTTATTCTTCATATAGAAGTCCCCTTTATTTGGGGGAGTATGGCTTTTGGCAGTTTTCGATAACAAGGCTTTAATGAGTTATCCTCAGCTTGTGTCTTCCTCATCTCCTCTGGATGAGTGTTTATAGGGCTGTCTTCCTCCTTCCTAGATTGTGACCTGGTCTGCACTGCCACCATGATCACAGGTCGTTTGGGATTTCCCAAAAACACATATCTACACCCCAATATCAGAGGGTAGATTGGTTCATTTATCACTGCTGCTCTAATCACTCCTTCCACATAGCGAGTCCTGACATTGATCCTAGCTATTGGAAGTGTCATGGTTGCTATTTCCTTCGTTGCTCCCTGTAGATCCACTGTTTCTGTGGTATATTGGTCAGGTTGCACCAGGGTAGAGCTCTCGACTGAGTCAAAATCCAATCCTGTATCACAAACACACAAGATAGTAGTACCATTACAAATTACTTCTTCACACACAGGGGGATGTTGAAGGTCTGTCTTGTAGTCAGTTCCTTCGTTCCTTTGTTCCCTGTTGGGAGGCATGCAGCGAGATATGGAGGATTTCTCTTCTTACAGTGCCTAGTATTATGGTTGTTCATTTTACAAATTTTACACCATTTCTCTCACTGTTTATAGGGTTTCTTATCTTGTACCAGAGGGTTCCTGTCTCTTTGGTCCAATTTTGGTTTATCATATCCTTGTTTATATCTGTGTGATTGTTGGTCCCTATTATCAAACTTATTCTGGTGTTGGGGTGGCCTACTACTTTCTACTGGTTTCCTCTTAACTCTAGCTATTTCTGACTGAGTTACTTGATATCTCTCAGCAACTGTTAAAATCTCTCCCAATCTCTCTGCACCTTGTTCCATAAGAAATTTTCTAATGTTCAGAGACTCTCTCACTTGTTCCATCATGACCATTTCTTTTAGGTCTTGACACTTTCCAAGAGTAGTCCACTTCTCCAAGTAGGTTTCTAATCTTGCAGAGAATTGGTGGTAAGTTTCTCCAGAAAGTAGCTTGGCAGTTCTGAATTTCTTTCTATAAAATTCTGAGTTTTTCTCATATCTAACCAGCAATGCCTGCTTCAAAATTCCATAATCTTCTTGGTCCTCTATACCAGGTTTTCTAAAAACTTCATAAGAAGCTCCTCTCAGCCCTTGTGATAACGTAAGGCTCCATTTCTTTTTCTCTAAGCCATAGTTAGTTGCTAATCTCTCGTACCTACTTAGATAAGACTCAGTATCATCTTCTTTCTCCACAAATGGATCCAAGTGAAAGTTCATGGTTCCATTTGAGGAACCTTGACTTGCACTAGTGTCAGAGGTAGTTGGGCTACTTCCATTTCCTGTAACATGTCCTTGAAGTTCAAGCTCTTTCAACCTCAATTCATGTTCCATTTGCAACCTCTTTTCCTCTTTCTCAGCCTCCATTTGCAATCTCTTTTCTTCAGCCTCCCTTTGCAATCTCTTTTCCTCTGCCTCTCTTTCAGCAACCTGTCTTCTTTCATCAGCCTCTATCTGTTTAGCCTCCCTATAGCCTCTAATTGTAATTTCTTAGCTTCCCTATCAGCTTCTATCTGTTTAGCCTCCCTATCAACCTCTAGCTGTAATTTCTTAGCTTCAGCTTCCCTATCAGCTTCTATTTGTAATCTTTTAGCTTCAGCTTCTATTTGTAATTTTTTAGCTTCAGCTTCTATTTGTAATCTCCTTTCTGTTTCCAACTTATCTTCTCTGTCTATATACTTGTCACATTCAGTAGTGACATATTGAATAAGAGCCTCTCCACTTAACCCAAACTCTTTTGCCGCCAGCACTGAAGCAGACCTAAACTTTGCAAAGTCTGCCATACTAATAGTTGCAAACACTCAGTCACTACCAACGGGCTGATCACCGGTTTGCCAGTCACTTTGATTACGGAAACAACAGCAAACGGATTGATTTGTCGTTGCCCTAAAGACGCCATTAGGGGTGATGGGAACAACGGCAAAGAAAATCTATTCGCTGTTGCCCTTAAGACGCCACTAGGCGTAATGGCCACTGACTGCTTTGCCGGTCGTTGGCTACGGACGGAAGAAGAAGAAGACTCAGTCACTACTATCAACAGACCAAACACACACTTAATTAATATAAGACTAATTAATTACAAGACCACTGTCAGCGTATCCAGTCACCAAAATTTTGTTTAGTACTCAATAGTACTTCACTGTGCTTTATTTAGCTTAAGTTTATTCTAACTTTTATTTTATTTTTAATTTTTACTCCTACTTCTAACTCAGAGAATGTAAGTAACTATTAAAAGACTGAATGTCTCAAAGAAAAGATCCCAGGGTAGTAAATGAAATCCCGGACTGAGACAACAGATGTCGCCAGAGGTTCAGATGTTATTTAAAAATAAGAAGATATCCTGGACATAAAAGTGTATCAGATGATATCAGGATAGTGCCAGATAAGAATCTGGTCCTATCAGTAATACCCCCTTCTCTGAAGAGAGTAAGGGTGCATAGACACAAAGGTAGGGTCAAGCTATGTAAGTTCCCAGAGAAGATGCTGATGCAGTACTCTGAGTCCCTAACTACCATGAGTGAGTGTCGGTATACAGAATTTATTTATTTTTTCCCCTTACTAGCTTGTTTGTTTACCCTACTCATTATTATTATGCTTGCATACTGTAAATGAATGCTGTTATGGTAACTTTAAAATGTTGCATGCCTTTAAATTAATGCTTAAAGCATCATGTGGGAATGAAAGGATATAGTATGCAAGATTAATGAGAGTGGAAGGGCAGAATGTTAGACGGGCCTGCGCGCCCAATTCTTTATCCTTCGAAAATAAAGTTCGTTCGTTCGTTCGTTCGTTCTCCTGATCCGCCTCTGTGATTATGGTATTTAATATTACTATTGACTGTGCTAGGGGTAATTATATAACTAAATTCACCAACAAGAACTGTAATTCAACTTAAAGAATTTAAGAAAGTCTGCTGGTGAATATTTACAATTTAATTAAACAGTTACTCTTTTCTGTTTGAAAAGTTTTAAACTCAAATATTTTACAACAGTAAATAAATAAAACAGTTCAACAAATGTTTTTCACTTGGGTCAAAATGTCCATCATTGTTACGACAGGTTTAACTATGTCGTCTGCTGTAGTTGACAGTGCGCATTTTAATGTTGAAAGATTTTGATGATAGAAGAATTTTATACTTCATGGTTTAGTGAACACAAGCCGCACGGTCCGATTGTGACGTGTGAGCGTTGATATGGTCACGCTTGGTGACTAATGTAATTTACCCTTTTTACCTTGACCGTCAAGCCATGAAGTCGCGTTCTGTTTCCTTCCAGTGTTAGGCTTCATATATTGCCGGTTATATTGAATTAAGGACGTAGGGTCAGTCCGTATCATGTTAATAAAATGATGGAAGTGTATGGTTAACATATAACCATTATATGGAAGGATCGTCGAACAGTTTATGATCTATATATATATTCGTCAAACTAGTGGGTCTCATTTCTGGTGGTCTACACAGTTAGCCACGCATGAATACAGCCCATGATGTTCGGATGACAACAAATTACTTGGAACACTGACGGTAACAATAGATTCCAATTGAATCAATGCATATGTATTTTTATTATGATTGAATTATTTCTGATGTCTTCACATGTCTTGTCAAATAAATGGATGTTCGTTGGACTCAAACCCGAGGACTTACCCACATTGATTGCGTTAAGTTTGGTTCGACATATTACGTTATTGATTGTTATTCATGCACGATGAACTCTCTTAAAAAGAAGTTATTCATCTACAATATTTATAATGATGTTCGTAAGGAACCAGAAGGGTTGTTGGACATTCTGCTAACCGATGAGACAACCTAAACATTGACCCTCAATTTGAATAATTAATCAAACAACTGAACCACCCTTATCAGCTGGCGGTCAGTGTGGGGATGTGGAATTTTAATTCACAATAAGGATATAATTGTCAAGAAATACTGGGTTTGCAAGATCTCCCTTCGAGCGAAATTAAATTTTTTTTACGTCAGCACATGTGAGTCACGCCCGTAGCAACAGTATGATCGTAATGAATGGCAGCCACAAGTCAGCGACCTTGAAGAAAAGATTCCAAAATGCTTCAATCAACGGAGGAAACTAATTTACACAGTCATAATCATGACATACGATCTCTTTAGTTCGTTGGCGAAGCAGGCACTGTCAAAACTTATTGCGATTCCAAAAGCTAAGTACTTATTTACGCCGTACGCATGTTAAGTCCATGTTGCTAAGGTCATCGACATGTCTTTGGGAAGTCATTTGTTAACTGTTGAATGTTTTTTTTCTAAATGTATTCATATTGTAATGTATATATCAGTGGGAGGTTGGTGGGAGAATTAAATCGATTAATATCTAGTTCAGAGGTCAATCGATTTGACATCGTTCCGTAGGGTAGTTAAATTTTTTTCATTTTGCAAAGAAACCCATTGAAGATTTACCGATGGCTACCTTCGTTTGCATTTGAAATTATTTGACCTTGATTGTTGGCAGTGATGTTCTGTAAATAACTGGTATATTTTGCTGTACTAAGTTTCATTTTTATTCAGTTCTAGTCATATGTTCGTAATCTATCTCGTCCATCCTGATCTGACTATCTTTTAGTTCATATAATAATATATCTGTCAGTTAAATGAGTCCATTGTTACGTCACCATTTTTCGTGTACATGTTTAATCTAGACTTATTTCAACCCTGACCTTAATTGTATACTTCCGATTTTTCTGCTTGGTTTGTAAATTCATTTTATGTCTGAAATTGTCACTTTTGTGATGTGCTACTGTTTTGTACAGCTTGGTTTATTGTTCGTCTTATATTTTATTCATTTCTTATATTAATGATATAATAATATTATAAATTGATTATTAATAGAATAATAAAATAATTTGATTAATTTTCACTAAAGTACTTGATGACTAGGTGATGTCATCAATTTGCACTAGTAGTCCAAGACACTATTATTTGTTTATTATGACTAAGGCATGATAGCATAATATATTGAGAATTAACTATAAATTTATGGTTTGCCTTGAGTATAACAGGCATATTAGATATAAATTAGTACACTTTCCTAGTACTACAGTGTTCACTGGGCACATACATATATAAATAATTGAATAACATAATTATGGAAGGATGATACCCATAATTGTTAGATGATGATATTAGATGCATGAACTAATTTCAGCATCATAAATAGATAAGTATCTTAATTATTTGGGGTTTATGTTGGTATGAGTAGGTAATACTATTTTAAAATATTGATTTAAAAAATATTTGTTGAACTTACAATTAATAATAAGATTATATTACAGTTGGGTATATTAAGTAATTATCTTCTGTTGCACATACATATAATTAGATATTTGACGGAGTAAGTATATTACTGAATTAAAATGGCTACTTTTGACCAATCTTTTAAAATTGGAAAAGATTTTGGCTATAAAGGACAGGAACTTCGTCAGTATGCTGAAGAACAACTAGCTATTGCTGAACAAAAAGAGATTGACAAAAAGGCTGGGTTGAAGAAGGAAGAAGAAGAGAGAAATGCTGCATTGAAGAAGGAAGAAGCAGAACGTGAGTTAAAAGAAATTGAAAAAGAAAATAGATTAAGAGAATTAGAGGAAAATAAAAGGAGACAAGAAGAGATTATAAGGCAACAAGATAAAGAATTGGCACTCATCAAGTTGGAAACAGCAAAATTACAGGCACAAAATGCTACTACCAGCCATGGTGATAATTCTCAAAATGTATCTTCATCCAACCAAAACAAAAGTTATTATAACTTTAAATTACCTCATTTTAAGCTCAATTTTGACGACCTAGCATCATATCTAACACGGTTTGAACAGGTATGCAAAACAAATAACTTGGATAAATCCGCATGGGCACTAAAACTTAACGAATTTTTAGATGGTGAGCCCTTAAATGCAACTGAGAATGTTGATCCTACAATGGCAGGCGATTATGATGCAATAAAGGCTTTATTATTGAGACGGTTTCATTTATATGAGGAGGGCTGTAGACTTAGGTTTAAAACGCTTCTATTATAGTCCAATAAAGACTTCACAGGTTTTATTGCGAATATACGCAATACCTTTAATAGATAGGTGGAACTCGCAGGAGTTAACAAATCTTATGATAAATTAGTTGATTTGTTACTCAGGGATAAAGTTCTATCCTCTGTGAGTCCACCGTTCTTTTCTTTTTTACAAGAACGAAAACCATCTACCATTGCGGCTTTAGAAGAAATGGCAGTAAATTATTGTTCCGCACATCCTAATGTGAGCATATCTAACTCACAAATAAGAGAACCTTTACCTGTGGCCTCCAATATGTCATATCATGGTTATGACAAATCAAGAACACACAGTCTAGATAGAAATCATTACAGGGGAAGTTATAATGATAAGTATAATCATGGACGTAATCATTATAACAATAATGACAATTTCAACAGAGGTAGACAGCAATATAGAAACCAGTCACCTCATTTCAGGTACAACAAAGGTCAAAATAATTCAAATCTGAATAGACCATTTGACTATAATACTAAGAATAATAGTGACAGAGGGTATGGCAATAATCAAGGCTCTAGACCAGATATAACAGCCATCACGGGGGACAATGAAATGATCCTCACAACTATTCCAGTCGTCCTTCTCAGTCACGTAGATCGTCACATTATGATCACAATACAGGGGCGGGACTTACTACTAGTACGACTCCAGGGGTTCCACATGATGATAAACAAATACAATCATCGTCCACATGTTATGCTGTTAACTATAATGTGGCAAATAGTTGCCAAGATTGTAATGCTGTTTTTCAGAAGGCTAAAGAAACAGTACTGAATTGTGGACATCTTCATACAGCAGTTGGTCTTTTGGCGAACGATGGCACAGGCTCTCTGATATTTAACAGAAGGATAGTAAATGGTTCAGTGGTCTCAGTTTTGAGGGATTCCGGTTCTACCACCATCGGAGTCCGGCAGTCAATTGTCCAACCGAGTTGTGCTACAAATGAATATGTCAGATGCATGACGTTTGGGGGTACCATTGAGTACTACCCCACAGCTATTATTTATGTTAATACTCCTTTCTTTAAGGTAATGTTAAGGTCTGTATGTTAAGGAATCCAATCGCTGATCTCATGGTTGGTCGTATTCACGGCAGTTGAGATTGTACACCAGGAGAAATTCTTGACTGGGAAAGACATAATTTATGCACAGGAAATGCATTGACGACTAGAGCCCAGGCTCAAATTTTAGAAAACATTAATACTAAAAATGTGGAACCAGACAAACAGGAAGATATTGACGTTCCTTCACCCATTGATAGAGCTTCTTTTGCAACCAAACAGAAAGAAGACAGTTCGTTAAAAAAATTCTTTGCTCTGGTTAATAATTTTGATAACGTTACTACAAGCAACAAAGACAAACACTGGTTTACAATTAAAAATGATATTTTAATTAGATGTTTCATGGACAAGTCACATGTTAAACAACAAGTCATGGTACCTTTTTCATTTAGGCGCTATATTCTACGACATGCACATGACTCCCAATGTGCAGGTCACATGGGATACACTCGCACGTGATCCCGAGTGTTATCCTCATTCTTTTGGCCAGGAGCTTCACGAGACGTATCACAATATGTACGCTCTTGTGATATCTGTCAAGAGGATAAATCACGAGGTGTTTTTCACACTGCTCCTATTCAGGCCTGTGATATCTCAGTACGTCCTTTTGATAAAATGGCCATTGATATCATTGGTCCACTCTTACCTTCGGCCAGAGGTCATAGATTTGTCCTCACTTGCATTGATTTATGCACACGATGGCCTGAGGCTATTCCATTGAAGACCACTACTACAGCAGATGTAGCTGATGCATTACATCTTATTTTTTCTAAGGTAGGGTTCCCTAGGAAGTTATTGTCGGACCATGGATCTCAATTCATATCTGATACCATGACGGAGGTAATGAAGACTTAGTACATAGATAGAAACCTTAGTAGCATTTATCATCCTATGAGCAATGGGGTGGTGGAACGGCTCAACCGTACCCTTAAACAATTATTGCATAAGGTTATGGTCAAACACCCTCAGGACTGGGACAGAGCACTCCCAGCTGTCCTGTTTGCTTATCGAGAGGTGCCACTTGAACAGACTGGCTTCTCTCCCTTCAAATTAGTTTTCGGTGCTCTACCAAGAGGTCCTATGAAACTAATAAAAGACTTACTAATCGATGCCGAGATGACACAGGATACCCAGTCATCATACGAATATGTCATCAATCTTCGTAATAAAATTATTGAATCGTGCCAGTTGGCAACAGCTTCTTCTGAAGCTGCTAAAGCTAAAGCTCCGACATTACAAAATAGGAATAGACGATTACGTCAATTATTCCCAGGCGATGAGGCCTATGTACTACTTCCACGTAACGACAATAAATTGCTCATAGCATGGAACGGTCCTTACAAGGTTATTGACAAGATTTCAGATGTTGACTACATCTTGGACATTAAAGGACATAGGAAAATATACCATATAAACATGCTTAAACAATTTCACACTCGTCCAGAACACTTACAATCTATTTTTCATGAATTAGACGACAAAGCAGTACAAACTTGTCACTACTCCAATCTATCAGTAATACAGGAAGAAGAATCTTCTTTTCCTGAGGTACATATGTCGTTACCTGTACCTATAGTACAACATACAGAATCTTGGCGTGATGTAACCATCTCTTCTTCGGTTACACCGCAACAGCATCGACAGATTGCTGATCTATTACAATCGTTCCCAGATGTGTTAACCGACGTACCTGGTCGCACATCAGTGATTAGTCACGACATTATTCTTAAAGACGATACACCAATTCGTGTACATCCTTATTCTGTCCCATTACATTTTCTCAGTAAGGCATCTCAGGAACTTGAACAGATGTTGGCTTTAGGTGTTATTGAGAATAGTACCTCTCCATTTTCGTCACCTTTAGTAATTGTCAGAAAGAAGGACAACAACATTCGTTTATGCGTCGACTATAGGAAATTAAATGCTCAGACTGTAGCTGACAGCGAACCGCATCCTATTCTCGATGACTTACTCCGTCGACTATCTCCTGCAACATTTTTTACAAAGATAGACCTAACGAAAGGTTATTAGCAGATTCCTTTAACAGAAAAAGCCAAATATTACACGGCGTTTTCCACTCCACAAGGTCTTTACCAGTGGAATGTGATGCCTTTTGGGCTTATGAACGCTGCGGCTACCTTTATTAGCATGATGCGAAAAATTTTATCACGTAGACAAGACGTTATTACATACATTGGCGACATATGTTTATTTAGTTCGTCATTTGCGGAACATTTTTCTGGACTTCGGTCTGTTTTGGAAATATTAAGAGAAAAGCATTTAACCGCTAAACCTACGAAAATACAAGCAGCGTTCCTGGAGATAACGTTTCTTGGACACATTGTTGGGGCTGGACGTATTCAGACAGTTCCCAGTAATGTATCTAAAATTTTAAATTTATCAGTTCCTCAAACGAAGAAGCAAGTTAGGAGTTTGTTAAGTCTGGTACAATATTATAGTAGGTTTGTACCTAATTTATCGTCCATTACGGCTGTCTTATCTTCCCTGTTGAAAAAAGACATGCCGTTGAAGGTAACATGGACTGACGAATGCGACAGAACTTTTCGCAGTATCTTGACTATTTTTTTCAAATCCACCTATTTTACGGTTACCAGATGCTTCTAAAAAGTTTATACTCCGTACAGATGCCAGTAATTACGGACTCAGAGCAAGTTTGCTTCAATGTCATGACGGAATACTGCACCCAACCCTTTATATCTCACGTAAACTCAAGGTGCCTGAGACCAAATATTCGACGGTCGATAAGGAACTTTGGGCAGTAGTTTGGGCGATCACTAAACTTGAAAAGTTTTTGTTGGGCGCACCCTTTGTGATCCAGACGGATCAAAAGGCGGTGGCGTCATTACGCCGCTCTAATCATAAAAGCCCCAAACTTGCCAGATATTCAATTCTACTTCAGTCCTTCGACTTCGTCATTGAATCCATATCAGGAAGAGAGAATGTTATGGCTGATGTACTTTCCAGGCATCCTGCTGAATTCAATTAAAGAGTTATAATGGTTCACAAATTCAAGAAGGAATATTGAACAATACGTACTTTTCTAATGATTGCGTACTTCAACGATGAAAGTGTTGAGAACTGCATGCATACTAATGACACATCGAATAACGTGCATTAAAGTAACTTGTATATACATTCTTCAAACGAAATTGACTATGGCCCGAGAGACATATTTCGAGATTTCGTTATTAACGTTTGGACTTTGGTTTGTGTCCATTCGTTCTCCAACTCGTTACGCTACAGACGAGAATAATATTGGAATTAATGTTGGACAGAATCGTTTTGCAATAGGAATCGAAATGACTAATTCAGTGCGGTAAAAGTTTAAATTCGTTTATACAGTGAACACAGATGAATAATATTGACGTTCTCCTCCAATGGAAATCTCCGTAAATTCAAATAGGGACATAACGAAGGTTGGATCTTCATCTCCAACATTATTAAGTTACATATTTATTGAATTAATTAAGAAAATAAAGATAAGATGTGAGAAAACGATGAAATACATAAAAGAAAGAAAATATGAAAACAAAATAATCTCACATAATTGAATGATCTAATTAGATGTATTTATGAATGTAATAATTGTTATATAAATTTAGCAAATATGTTTACATAATATATTATGTACTATTATTATTTTGTTAGTTAATTAAGTTAATTAGTTAGTAGTTAATCTACACACATATATAATTTTAGACATACCTCCCTAATTAATTTTATACTTATCCTTTTCTTTACTTATCTTTATTTTTCACTTCGTTCTTTCCTATGACACGATAATTAGTTTATTTAATTATATTTTAATTAGATTTATACCCTATACACATACAATCATTAGTTAGTTTATTTTAATTATTTAGGATAATTTTCATTACCCAACACATTATTATTTAGTCAATACAGACTTTGAGTTAATTACATAATTATTTAATGACGATTGGCATTTCCTTGGGTTAATATAATAATTCATAAATTAAATGACTGATATTATATCGACATGACCACGACACTGTTCTAGTCAGAACATCGTAGGCCGTATGTCGGGTTTTTGTTAAATTTTTGATATTACTGATTAAGATATTTCAAAAAAAAATCTATCTAATAGATTTTTTCCCTCGTCGGGTAGGGAATTGTTACGACAGGTTTAACTATGTCATCTGCTATAGTCGGCAGTGCGCATTTTAATGTTGAAATATTGTGAAGATAGAAGGATTTTATACTTCATGGTTTAGTGAACACAAGCCGCACGGTCCGATTGTGACGTGTGATCGTTGATATGGTCACGCTTGGTGACTAATGTAATTTACCCTTTTTACCTTGACCGTCAAGCCATGAAGACGCGTTCTATTTCCTTCCAGTGTTAGGCTTCATATATTGCCGGTTATATTGACTTAAGGACGTAGGGTCAGTCCGTATCATATTAATAAAATGATGGAAGTGTATGGTTAACATATAACCATTATATGGAAGGATCGTCGGTCAGTTTATGATCTATATATATATTCGTCAAACTAGTGGGTCTCATTTCTGGTGGTCTACACAGTTAGCCACGCATGTATACAGCCCATGATGTTCGGATGACAACAAATTACTTGGAACACTGACGGTAACAATAGATTCCAATTGAATCAATGCAGATGTATTTTTTATTATGATTGAATTATTTCTGATGTCTTCACATGTCTTGTCAAATAAATGGATGTTCGTTGGACTCAAACCCGAGGACTTACCCACATTGATTACGTTAAGTTTGGTTCGACATATTACGTTGTTGATTGTTATTCATGCACGATGGACTCTCTTAAAAAGAAGTTATTCATCTACAATATTTTAAATGAGGTTGGTAAGGAACAAGAAGGGTTGTTGGACATTCAGCTAACCGATGAGACAACCTAAACATTGACCCTCAATTTGAATAATTAATCAAACAACTGAACCACCCTTATCAATCATCTTGTAGACAAAATTAGCTTGCTTGATCATTCACTTGAAGGATTATCATTATTATAAGTTTATAGAAACTCTATACTATTAGTGTCATCACAAACTGGATGTGTATATGTCTTTGGTGAGTATGGATAAGCTGCACAGTTGCCTTAAGCAACTTATCTGAGTCACTGCAGATGGCTCCCTTAGATGCTGGATAGAATCTTCAGATGAAATCTCCAGCAGTTACATACATTATGACTGGCCTGCTATCATAGACTGGCACTGCATTCGTTGCAACGTTAGTAAGAGAAGCCTCTTTTTATTTGGAGACTTTTGGTTAAAGGATTAAACCTGCAATGAATTCAAACGCAATCCCTGTATTTGTCTATCCATATCCCTCTTATGACACAGAGGGGGAAATAGACAGTTTCAGATAAGCGTGCTAGCAGATGCACAAGGTATAGTATAGTATCAACAATCATTTTAATTCAAAGTGATTACAATTTACTTCTACCTTCTTAATTATAAGTATTTCCCATGATTCGCCTCCATACAATAATTTGGTTGTGGGTAAAACTATTAAGTAATATGTCAAACGATACTGTGAATCAATCCCTTTCATCCTTCTGTATGTTCCTGGTAAGTGTCTCATTCTATTCAAGAAATACTTCTTTAAATACCTTTCCCAACTTACAGACACAATTGACCATCTTTCTCACCATATTAATATTTCCGAAGGCGTGCTTTGCCTCTCGAATTACATACGAGTCTGTAAGTTTCATCACTACACACTGTCCAGTCCTAACACATCTTATACATGTCGTATCGCACAGTTGGATGAATTAATATAATTACACACAATTATATATATATATATATATTCGTTCTTACCCTCAGGCACACACACAGACTACCCCTCAATGGTTGATTAAGGTCTGCTAACAAGTGCAGAAGGCAAACGCTGAGCATTAACATATGCTCTGCTTTCCCCGCTCTCTGTGTTTTTTTCAAATAATAGTGACTAACCCGAGTTCGAAAGGCAAGTCTATATATAGTCTGATCTCGGACGTACGAGATGGAATCCCCGAGGAATGCAATAAATATCAGAAAAAATGGGTACCGTTTGGCCTTTTGTACAATGTAGGAAAACTACTTTTTTTATTATCTTCGTTATTCCAGATGCGATTTTAGTCATTTAAAGCTTACATTATACTTGGAATTAGGCTTTACATATCTATGTAATAATCGTTTTGGTTACTACTTGCATTTTCTGTTATGCATAGTTTAAACAGCTAAACTTAGGCCAACCTGAAGCTTCGAATGCCTTTAACCTAAGATTTCTCCCGTCCTATAATAGTATTAGTAAAAGTATTACTACTTACGGGTAGAGTAACATCCCTAATATTGTTTTGATAACCTCTGCCAAGTGGTACTTCTTCCACACTGCTGTGGTAAAATTCCGAAGTTAATCATGTTACACAAATAGGGTCTTGCCATCTTTATTTTCCCAGCAGTTGTAAACACAGGACCAAGAAAGCGTTTTCTTTGGTCGGTGTTTACAATGCATGGCACGCCGTAGGGCCAGAGTTATTAGAATTCGTGATGTGAAACAGACGTCATTTCATGACATGCTCCTTCGAAATACTTTCCTCCTCTGTTAATACATCGCTCCCAACGTCGTTTCCACTTTTGGAAGCAGACATTGTAAGCATTTTGGGGAATTGTGCGTAGGTCTGTCTGCGAATTGCCCTTAATTTCTTCAATGGTCTGAAATCGTCGTCCTTTCAAGCTGAACTTCAGTTTGAGAAATAGAAAAAAGTATGCTGGGACCAGGTCAGGTGAGTAGGGTGGCTGGGGAAGCACAGTTGTCTTCATTTTTTGCCAAAACATCCCGAACGAGCAGTGATGTGCGGACTGGCACATTGTCATGGTGGAGGAACCAGGAGTTATTTCTCAGCAACTCACGCCTTTTTCTCCTGACGTTTTCCCTGAGGGTTTTCAGCACTTCCAGATAGTATCAGCTGTTAACTGTGTGTAGGAATTCAAGTTGCACAACACCCTGGATGCCAAAAAAAACAAAAAAAAAACACTGCCAACATGACTTTCACGTTCGACCTGACCTGCCGCTCTTTTTTCGGTCTTGGCGAATTCTTCACAACCCTCTGCGAGGACTGCATTTTCGTCTCGATGTCATATCTGTAGACCTATGTTTCATTGCCGGTTATTATTTTCTTCATGAAGTTGTCATGCTCCTTAGCGCGATCCAGAAGTTTCTGACAGATGGCAACGCGATTGTCTTTCTGATCTTGTGTCAGGAGCCGTGGAACGAACTTCGCAGCTATCCTATGCATTTGTAATTTCTCTGTTAGAATGTCATGGCACGATCCTAAGGAGATGTTGCATTCTTCTGCTCTTTTTCGAACTGTCAGACGACAATTGGAACACACCATCTCACGAACCTGGGCAACATGAGCGCCGTCAGAAGCTGTCATGGGTTGTCCCAAACGCGAGTCGTCATCTGTTGACTTCCGACCATCCTTAAATTGCTTAAACCATTCGTAACAACGCGTATGGCTTTTGCACTGATCCCCAAAAACTTGCTTTAACATTTCATGAGTCTCCGTGAACGTCTTCCAGAGCTTGAAGCAAAATTTGATGTTGATTCGCTGCTCATAACATTCACACATCTGGAAAAACGCAAATCACAATCTGCACGCATGTAAACAATCAGCTACAGAACGATAAACAATCGCAACAGAAAAACGCGGGAAATTGTAGGCTACTCAAGAAAGTAATCACTAGGCAGCGCCACTGACCGGAAGTTGCTACGACATCGCATAGGTAGAAATTTGGAGGAGGCACACCATACTATCCTATCGGCAGTTTTCCATCTGGCCTGGTTCTAATCTAGTCCTCGGTCCTTCAGAGACTGCCTAATGTTGTCCTCCCAGTGGATCAAAGGAGAGATAACCGGAAACTATTACTATAAATATTTTTAAAAATTATCCAAAAATTTGTCCGAAACTATCAGACAGCAATATTAAAGGACATGCAATCATCACAATAAGTTTCCACCAACAGGCAGCAACATAACAGAAGTTCATACAATCACAATATTTGTCCCCACAAGACAGTAAATAAAAGAAAGGACTCCAAAATCATGACAGTAAGTCTCCCCCACACCCCCACACCCCCCACACACACACATATACACACACACAACGTAGAAAAAAATAACAGGTCATCAAATCGTCAAAACAAGTCTCCCTCAACAGGCAGTAAAATAACAAGGTCACTCATTTCACAGTAAGTCTCTCCTCTCTCCCCCAAGCATAATTTCAGGACATCCAATCATTACAATAAGTTTCACCAGTGTGGCAGTGTCTGTCTCTTCAGTGTTAAACTACTTAAGTTCAGCAATGACATGCATTCGTTACTATTTAAACAACCAATCTGAGTGTAGTTAAGCAGTGTGTGAACGTATTTTGATGTTATTATTACAGTTCGTGTGACGGTTCACATGTCTGCGTTTTTCATTGTTATTGTTACAGAAATATGTCAGGATTTATATATACAATTCAAAGCCCCAAAGCGAATAACTGTATCAACCTTACTCAGAAACGTTGACGATTGTTTAATAGTCACAGTTTGTTGTGAAATGATGGGATTGGTGCTGAAATGTTAGACATTAGAATTAGGTAATGTGTGGGCATGGCCCTAGCCTGCCACATAAAAAAAAAAAAACACACAACAGAACTAGACCTACAGTTACATCTAATGAGTAGTCCTAGGTAGAAGATGAAGCTAAGGCTATTTTTTAATACCTGAAACAAGCGTACAAAATTTTTATGTGATGTTATTTTACTTTATTTGTTAGAAAATTATGTAATGCACTATTCTATACATTTTATGATTTTTATAAGGGACCACAGTAAAAATGGCGCGAACACCAGTAATGTGGCCATATTTAATGTTTTATTATTTCGTAAATGGAATACCTTGATGCTTTAAGACTAAGAAAAAGAAAATGTTATTGTCTGCAACAAGAAATTATCTTTGATAAGTCATTTTGTACTGTACATTTTTTAGCTTTTTTCAATTTACACGCAGCATATTTTTATGAATATCAAATGTGCTTACATTAGTACTAATAAAGACATATTATAACTCTCTACAGTTTGATATATAATTTGTGCACATTCACAGAAAACATTTACATACAATTTACAATAGACGATGATACACTTCACTGTTTAGAATTCTTCAAAATATGATTCCGGCACAGGGTGGAAAATAATTAGGGAACCAAAGAATTAAGAGCAGATCTACACAGTATAATATTAATTAAACTACTTACTTAACTAATGTACTTCTGTAATGTTTCTTACTATAATGCCACAACATGTAGGAGACAAAGCCAAGTAATATCAACTCCATATGTTTAAAAAAAAACAACAAATGTAATAGTAAATGATACAAGAATTAAAAGTACAGCTATTTCTAACCCAAGCCAGTTGTGCTTATCTTAGATAACAAAATAATTTAGAAAATATGAGCATGATTCAAAGCAGAAAGTGAGCATGATATAAAGTTTAAAATCTTCCATTGCTATGCATACATATTTCAGCATTTAAAAACATACATTCAAACAAAAACCTAATTAAGTTTAGATTAGAGTGCGTAAAAAGAAATGCTATAGTTCATTCTTCATGATAACTGGTTCTTTGTTCCTCCAACTTGTCAGGAGGCCTAGATAAATTTAGATGCATAGCAAACTTACTTAGTCATTAAATGGATGTTGCTACTAAAATTTCAGAAATGTAACATGTTATAAAGATAACAACACAAACAGATAACTGACAACTAATGAGATATTCAGCAGCGTAGTGTGAGTCCTACATTTTGCACTGTTTGAAACAATTTTCTTGGTTCTGAATTTAAAAAAAAAAAATTCACTGGAATATGCATATGCAAAAGCTGAACCAATACAAACACACTCACACCTTTAAAATGTATTATTATGATCCACTGTATTCCAAACAAACACAGGCAACAAGCCGGACGGTACCGATAAACTATATTTTGCCAACTGTTAAATATGAGTTGATGACATGGTCTTTAATAACACAGCTCCAAGTATGCCTTCTTACTTGACGTAGTCTGAATTCCATGTCGTGGCATTCTCAAATCCGTTTAGTCCATTCTGGTAGTCAATGACAGCCTGTTGGATTTCTTGTTCGGTAGTCATCACAGATGGACCTGTGGAGAAGGTATAAACACATGTAAAATGATTCATGTGCAGTTTGTGTCCAAAAGTTTGGCTGTTAAGTAAATATTATTTCTTGAATCCCATGAACAAAACAAAAAAACGCTGTAATCCTTCTGTGATTAGGGGAACAAACTGGCAATGGATAAAACATACATTGAGGAAACCTGCTGACAGCATCACAAGGCAGTCCTTGTTCTTGAATCCTCTGGGTAAGAGTGGAACAGGGAGACCAAAAAATACACAAAGAAGAGAACCGGAGACAGAAATGAAAGGGGTGAGGAAAAGATGGAAAGGCTGTGAGCTGATGACATGGAAGAGGACAACACATCAGTTTGTTGAAGGCCTATGCTCCTGGGGCAGCTGAAGGGCAAGGATGATTATGAATCCTGATTATAATCCAAACATCTTTATAGAAAGAGTAAGATAAATGTGTACACTTATCTACCAAATATATTATAATGAAAGGTTATGCTGCATAAACCACAGATGTGTAAGCTAATGTTTAACTGGCAGGGGTCCCTGAAGAGACAAAGAAAGATTATGACCACTGCACCTTCAGGTATGGGAGCCACGGTAGCGCAGTAGTTAGTGCACTGGCTTCCTAGCTTGGTGGTCCATGGTTCGATCCACAATTGAGGTGGGATTTTGTTAGACTGAAAACATCTCTGGCAGCCTCATGAATTGGGTACCACAGCAACTCTGGGAAGGTTAAGGCGACCGGCGTGATGCTGCCACATCACCCCTAGTGTGCCGATGGTCAAGAAAATATGGGCCTAACATCATATTCCCAATATGTCTCAATGTGCGTGTAACGGGATCCTTTTTTTTTAACCTTCAGGTATGTTGTACAAGGCGACTGATATGAGGTTGAGACTTTTTCAGGCCATAAATCGAGGATTCCTCAGCAAGAAAGAGGTTGGTAAGAAAACGAAGATGGCTGTATACCGCTCCACCTATGTCCCAGTCTTGACATATGGAGGCGAGTCATGGGCAATGACTACAACCCACAAAAGCCAAATCCAAACCTCAGAAATGAGGTATCTGAGGAAGGTGGTTGAAGTAACAAGAAGAGACATGGTCCGCAACCAGACGATACGTCAAGGCCTAAAATGCCACCCGCTGCAGACCCAAGTAGAACAGTCCCAACTAAGATGGTTTGGCCATGTCTGCAGAATGGGAGAAGATCGGCTACCACGACAAGCATGGGAAACAAAGAGCCAGGGATCCAGACCCCCAGGACGACCGAGAGTCCGCTGGGAGGACAACATTAGACAATCTTTGAAGGACCGAGGACTGGAATAGAAGCAGGCCAGGAAGAAGACAGAAGATAGAATAGTCTGGCGCTCTCTCTTCCAAACCTCTACACCTCACGGTAGAAGGGGAACGACTAAGTAAGTAAGACTTCTGAATGTTCTCTTTTCTTGATGTTGAGATATGGAGTTTTGGAAGCTCGACTTCTGAATGTTCTCTTTTCTTGATGTTCAGATATGGAGTTTTGGAAGCTCAGATACTGGTAGTCATAGTTGTCCTATATGAGGTTTGCTAGAGAGAGCCCATACTATTCTATGGGCTGTCTTCCTCCTGGCCTGGTTCCTATCTAGTCCTTGGTCCTTTTGCGATTGTCTGATGTTGTCCTCCCAGCAAACTCTGTGTCGTTCTGGATCCCTGGCTCTTAGTTTACCATATTTATAGTGGTAGCCAATCTTCTCCAATTCTGCAGACATGGCCAAACCATCGTAATTGGGACTGTTCCACTTGGATCTGCAGGGTTTGGGTTTTGAGCCCATGACATATAGTCCAGTTGTAGACCATGGCTCTTCTTGTTACTTCCTCATTTCTGAGGTTTGGAGCAGATTTTTGTGGGTTGCAGTCATTGCCCATGACTTGCATCTATAAGTCAAGACTGGAACATAGGTAGAGCAGTATAAAGCCACCTTCGTCTTATTGCCAATTTCTATGGCTGAGGAATCCTCCATTTCGGGTCTGAAAAAGTCTCCCAGTTGCTGCTCTTCAGGTAGTCAACTCTTCTGTGCTGCCTCCCTTTCTGTCTATGACAGCTCCAAGGTATTTGCTTACAAACTATATTTTCAGGCCACTGTTGCCATGAAGCACAGTAGGGAGCTGTAAGTCTGCATTCTTGAGCCAAGTGAGTCGCACTGTCTGCTGTGAGCCCGTGTTGCTGTAGGATTTCTGTCATGTCGATCCTTCTGCCTCTGTGACAGGGAGTATTTTTAAAAAAAATAAAATTCCTCGCATGAGGTTGCATTGGCACACGCCCGACCCCGGCCCTGGTCAAGACACATGATCCTAGCCAAGGCCGGATAGTAGGCGCATGTCCCAACACAAAAAGACCCAATGACACATAAGTGTCACTGTACTGATCTTCTGACAGGGAGTATCTGAGAGAATGAGTCTCGGATGTGAGACAAGGGAAAGTAAAAATATTCAAGGGATTTAGCTTATGAAATAAGGTCAGTTCCTAAAAATGGTTTAACTGTTTTGCATAAGCACAGGGCTAGTTATGGTAGTAAAAAAAAGAGATGGGGACTTTTAGTATTATTAAACAAAGGGAGACGACTTGTAATTATGTCCCTGGAGGGTTGTATGTGAGTTGTTTTTGTAAATAGTGCGAACTAAGCAAGTTCGGCACGGGAGTCTCTGCGTGGAGTAGGTGAACTCTCCATGACAAATAATCGTAATTGTAAATCGACTTTTAAAGGTTAGGGAGTTGAGATTGAGACGCGTTAGGCGTAGGTAGAGAAAAGGGTTTTCTCCCAAGTGTTAAAGTTGTTCATGGCGAGTTGGAGGGGTACAAACGAGATAGCAAGCCTAAATCAGGTAGCTTTCTGTGATCACAGAATTATGTACTGCTATCTAGCTCCCCAAGTTCTCATATGCCATGTTAATAGTGAAAATGCTGGTTGAGCGAAAACTAGATGTAGTTAATTAGTTTTTCTCAAGCTATGTGAGTTTTCAAGATTTTGGAGCAAAAGGGGTTTTTCGTAAGGCATAATGCAAGACAGACAGAGCATGGTGAGCAGGTATGATTGCAGTTTATATTTGAAGATAGACTTTTAGATAAAACAGAGACAGACGTAGTGATCAGGTAAACTGGTAGAAAATCAACATCCCTGGCAGTTTTAGGGCAGCCTTCTAGCAAGATACACCAGAAGGTCACTAAGTGAAACGTTATAAAGATAAACTAACTTTATTAGAAGATCACCCAGACGACATGACAGTGGAGAAGTAGACGAGAGCAGAGCAGTGACAGCATGTGCAAGAATATATGATTTACAGATGTCGCTGATTGAGAAAATGTACGAATTGGAATTATATCAAGTTGAATGTAAAATCTGAGATAAACCGCAGAAGAGTGAAGCGGATTCTACTGTATGTAAATAAACCTTGAAGTTCGTTTTACTGCTGCTGGAAGACAGTGTGTCAACAGAGTTTAGAAATCATGAACCATCTGTATGTCTTGTCTAGCAGTGCATTTCATCACCTTGTTTTCATCAGAGTGTTTACATTGTCTACTCACACATACTATCCACTGGTTAGGGCAGTGATCTGAACCTCTAACATCAACACGACACGGCCACACCTCTTGGCCTTCCCATTGTCCTAAAACCAGATCTTCAACTGTTGTAAGTGTGTAGTGGTAATGTATTGGGCACCAATCTCATGAGGTGGTCCAGCCACTTAATTTTCTGTCTCTCTACATACTTGATCCAGGATGTAGTTCCTACAATTTTTTGGATGTCACCATTTCTCATTCTGTCTCTTCTAGTAACATTAATGGGTTTTCTTAAACATCTCATCTCACAGGATGTGGTTTTCCTCTCCTGTGCTTTGGCCAAGGACCAACGTAATGTTTCTTTATGACTCTGTGCTTAATACAGGAGGGGGGAAATTTTCAAGTACAGACAAGAATGACAAATGAAAACACAAAATAAGTGGCTTCTCAAGATTTTTCTTTGAAGAACAGTCACTGAAAATCTGGATATCAAAACACTTACACTGAGAGCAATGAGCTGATAAGAATATACTACTTATAAGCTGTTGTTTACTTTCCATCTGGTATTCTGGTGTTTGAGTAGTGGTGACAGTAAGTCACTGAACTGTCTTTCTGACATCTTGTTAATACAGCAAATTTTAAAGCAGTGGCAATCCATGATGCTATACTGTTATAGTGGGATAATCTCAAACCAGCATCTACTCAGCTTACCTTTGTAAAAAACAGGCTCCTTGATTGGTTGGCCAGCAAGAAGAATAAAGTGGCACACCTCTGATCCCTGGAAAAAAATAATACAAAAATATTTGCTGAAATTGATATCTACGCTTTGTGCTGATGTTACCTTTTTTTAACTGTCTCATTCCACAGATCTGTGATCTGTTGCTACTAGTGTTCAACGTCGGTTATGTAAATACTTAGCAGAAAAATTGGTGTTGCACAATACAGTAAATCCGCCTGAGTAATATTCTTCCTTTCCCCTCTTAAAGAGTATGCCACCACTGTAGCCAACCCCCTTGCAGAAAGCCTGCATCAAAACATTAATATGGATCCACGCTGGTGTAATTGTTACCACACTGTGCCGGCAATTGGGTGATCAAGGTTCAAGCCGGGGCCAGCACATTTGAGGGAGTGTCGTCGACCGGGATTTGGACTGGAGTAATTCGAGCCCTGGCGAAGACATTTGAAAGAGTGTCGTCAACCAGTGACTGGAATAACGTGAACGGCTCCTGAGCCGACCCAGCTCTAATGGGTTCTCTCCGAAGACGGCGAGTATCTGCCTGAATGGCGAGAGGACACCTGTCAGCGTACATGGAAAATAGGATACTCACGTAAAATCAGTCTCAGGTTGGACATACTAACCTGAGATTTTGCCTCTAGTAATAGCGGGTGTATTTATGTTAATAAAATAAAAAAACATTAATATGCTCTTGCCGCTGTGCTTTCTGTTGCAATTTATTTGACATGATGAGGCAGCCAGCCCGATGATCAACCTCATTATCAGCTACATCTTAAGGCATCCCTAAAGTAGCAGTAATCCTTTTCATTCATTGGCTCCTCAGAGACCCAAGAAACTACAGAGCCTAAAGCAATATCACTCATTCATCACCCTTCAGCTTCGCTAGGATCATAGGCCTTCAGCAAATGTATGCCAAGTCTTCCTGTGGGGGCATGTCATCCCCTCAATGTATTTCAATGTCTTCATCATCATTTTCATTTTTTTGTCTCCAGTTCTCTTCTCTATGCATTTTTCAGTCTACCCCTGTTTCACTTACCTGGGGATTCCAGTACATGAACTGCCTGGTAATGCTATCAACAGGCATCCCTCAATGTGTGTCATATCCATCATCATTTTCCCATCTCTTATTTGTCTGGTTCTTGTCATCAGTTCCACCTTGGTAACCTTGCTTAAACAATATGTAAATCATAATATAAAGATACCATGGGCAAATACTTACCTTATTATGAGCACGCACTGTGTCTCCATCATTGTTGAAAGTTGTGGTGTGGTGTGCTTTACACAGTTTCTCATCGCCAGCTGGGCCTGAAAATATATTGCGAAAATCCCATACAATGTAATTAATGTTCTTCAAATTTTTGTTACCAACGGGCTGATCACCCGTTTGCCAGTCACTTCGATTACGGAAACAGCAGCAGATGGATTGATTTGCCGTTGCCCTAAAGACGCCAATAGGCGTGATGGGAAACAATGGCAAAGAAAACCTATCTGCTGTTGCCCTAAGACGCCACTAGGCGTAATGGCCACTGACTGCTTTGACGGTCTGTGGCTAAGGACGGAAGAAGAAGAAATTTTTGTTATTCATTGTTTGTAGTTTAGATAAAGAAAAATCAGTGCATATTTTTACACACTATGGTAAATACAAATGCAGATTGAATCTTGCTGGTCTGCACAAGACAAGCCCAAATGGAAAAATATGCCAATCCCATATTACTCTGTGCTTCAAATGAAGTTCAATGACAAAGAATTCAGCAGCAGATGCATTAATTCAGGACAAATAAGAAAAAAAAATAAGGAGCATTAACAACATGTTTCTTTATGAGTCTGTACTTAATACAGGAAAGGGGGGGGGGGGGGTCATTTCAGGGACAGGCAAGAATGACAAATGAAAACACAAGTGGCTCCTCAACATTCTTCTTAGAAGAATAGTCACGGAAAAACTGGATATCAAAGCACTTACAAGGCAGTGCATAAAGCAGTGTGTCCCAACTGCCATTACATGGAATCCTGGGGTTCCGCAGATTATCGTCAGAGGTTTATGGCGAGAAGTCCTGCTATAAATAAACATTTTGAAGTACAGTGAAAAATTTCAAATTATTTCTCAAAGTAGTGTAGGAGTTTTCATCTGCAACTAGCAATTCATCTTATTTTTATGAACAAGCTTTCTCATTTCTGACAAATATTAAAAGCAAAGAAAAATAAATCTGCTGTTTCTTGAGGAAGAACTCTGAGCCTGTTGGAAATTAGGCAGAGAATTCAAGATCTGTGCAAAAAGGTGGAAGCTTCAGTTTCACAATAAGTAAACTTATTAATGACTGTATTTGAAAATTACGTCTTGAAGAAAGCCTATTGGAAATTTATGGTATAGTGGCTTGCGTCACCATGGCAAAGCTATGATAGGCCCTGTTAGCCAAAAGTGGAGGGATGCAAAAGAATTCACATTTCTCGTGCATGAATTTCAGGGTTAGACAACAAGATCCTGAAGCACCTCCACATGTTGCATCCAGAAAAAAGTCGGCCCGTGAGTTCTCAAGTTGTCTGGTAATGCTCAGGGATCGATTAGCCACACCACAGCAGCCCGACACTATGATTCCAACTGCAGTACAACACGTTGAAAACCTAGCACAGCACACTAAGCTTTGGGGAGTCACGAGCTCCAGACTTAACTATGGCTTTTACCTGGTCAACCGCATGCAGAAGGATTCCACAGTGAATATGTGATAGGTGAGGGGAGCTGGGAAGTGGCTGTGTCCAGGGTGTGACGATTCCTTAGGACAGCCCAGACCCAGAGCAGTGTCTTAATCCTGCATATTTGGATAGCAAACATACACCCCCCCCCCCACTGGATGACGGGGAATGCATAGGACTTCACCCCCATCTCTTTCCCACCTGCAAGCTTAAAACCAGATGTGAAGATTCTTTAAATGCATGCTGAGCCAAGTAAAAATACCTGGGTAAAATGTGGAACTTTGACTCCAACTCAATAAATTGCGGATCGGCAGAAAAAAAACCAAGAGAAAACCCTAGATCAACACTGTAGATAATGCAGAGAAAATCAATTTGGCATTGGTACAAAAGATCAACATGTCCAGCAGCCATAGTTAAACAAACAACTAATTGTGAAGTAATCTGCTCAAGAACATCTCCTGTAATAGCAATAACCATCTGAAGACAAGCAAAATAAAAATTGCATCCATTTCACAACCTACTGTAGTCTTACAACTGGTTAACTATGCTTCTAAAAGAAATAGAGGAGGAAACAACAAAATAATAACTAATATACAATAAAGCTACAATTACAAAAAAAGGTAGCTTCAAACAGGAAAAAAAATGAATGAAAGGAAAGAAAACTGCGCTATACATACCAAACCAAGCTTCTCCTGTGAGGATGTAGATGAAAGAGTTCCAGTCTTTAGGAACAGGCTGCTCTAGCTGTGAACCAGGTGACATTTTGAAGTCTAGGTAAGTTGTAGGTGTGCGAGTGTACACTGGAGACTAGGGGGTGAGAGACAATGGTTAAACAGGAAATATCAGACAATGGATTCTGTGAGCTGTCAAACCATGACTACAATGAAATATGTCATCTGTCATATTATGATTACAAGACTACAAGGAGCTGTCAAATCATGACTAAAGATATTTTTATATGAAAGATATCCTGGACACAAAGTTGTACCAAGTGATACCAGGATAGTGCCAGAAAATAGACTGGTCTTCTAAGAAATACCCTCTTCTCTGGAAAGAGTAAGGGTGTATTGACATCAAAAGTCAGATCAAGCTGTATAAGTTCCTAGGTATGATGATAGTGTATTATCCTGGGTTCCTAAATGCTCCTCTCAAGATCCTCCTCTGTTTATAATGTTATGGCTATGTGATACCTCTAAGGTATGTTACCAGCTATGTTACCACATATGTTTTCTCATAGCTTCTCAGTAACACTTTTAGTAGGTATTAGATCCACCTTGACCTGAAACCACCACTGCTACAGAAAGATTATGTTATCGTTCACTCCCCACACTGGCCACCACTGTAGAGTCGTGTTGTTGTTGTTAAGTAATGTCAATGGGCCACCACTGATAAAGTATCAGTATAGAATGATAGAGTCTAAAGTTGGATTATATATTAAGTTGTATGTATACGCCCACACAGAGCTATAATGAATATGATACTACTGTCACTGTGCCTGGAATGTTCAAAGTAAGTGTGTACTGATACATTCGTCCATCACAGTAACACACATAGGATTCATGGATCGTTGAACGATTGGTAACGTTTAAAGTACAGTTTATTTACGTTACAACACAGACGACGACATAGATGAAATACAGCATAAAGTACATAGCATCGAGCCATTAAACTCATAAAGCTCCAACATTCCACAGAGCTCAATTACAGCGCCTAGTTGCGCACACCTCATATAAGGTACACATTAACAATGTTCCTTAATAAACTGCATTCACCGCAGTTATAAATACGGCCTCCTACAATATGGCCTCATCCAGAAAAGACTGCTCACATCGCAGTACTATTAAATTCATCAAAATACTGGCCTTCTCATGTTTTCTCCATAGAGCTCAATTATAGCATAATGGTGCACTTCTCATAGAAAATGACCATAACGATTTTCCTCAAAAGACTACATCTCCCCTTCTCAGCAAAGGCTGCTCCACGGCAGTTGAATAATCATCGTCAGCGCTATCCCTTCTTAGAGCTCAATTATAACATAGTGGTGCACTTCTCATAGAAGATGCACATCCACAATATTCCTCACAGGACTGCGTATCTAGCAGTCTGCAGTAATATAGCCTGCACAATATATGGCCTCCTAATCTCCTTCACAAAAATGTCTATGGCCTACAAAGTATGTCTTTAAATCTCAGACTCTCCATAGCACTTAATTATAGATTAGTGGTGCACTTCTCTTAGAACGTGCACAATAACAAAATCTCTTAAACGACTGCATCCACTACAGTTATAGATATCGAAGTAAATACTGTCTTCAGATAATCTAACACATGAAAGAATATTCAATACAGGCCTGAACAAAAGTCTCCACCGAGACACACATTGTGGAAAAACACTCTAAACATCTTCACCGAACACTCGTCGGGAACACACACTTAGAGAAAAACCCAGGGTTGACTCCCTCAGTCAAACAATTCGAAAATGACTGCCCCGGGAAACACATTTCCCGCCCAGTCACGAGACTTCGCTGTTCAACACCGCTCAGTCAATTCACGGACTAGCCGCGAGAACTATTCACAGTTCTACAATACAGAACAGCGCTCACGACGCTTTCTGTACACTCTAACTTCTATCATATATTTGTTTAACCAATTCACCGTTAATCAAGTCTACAAGTAATGTAACCCTTAATTTACTCTTTTCAACCCGTATACAAAGGATCACTTCCCTTTTTGACCTTAACACTATGCTAGGGGTATTAAACTAAACTATTAACCAACCAGAACTGTAATTTAACTTAAATAATTCAAGTAAGTCTGTTGGTATAATTTACAATTTATTTTGTACAAGTTTTCTTTTCTTTGTGAAATTTTCACTGAACTCAAACTTGATTGAGATATAAAATTAATGAAGGCAAAAACAAAAATAGGAAGGGTCACTATAAGAGACTTGTTGTTTGCTGATGATGCTGCAGTCGTCACTCAAAGCCAACAGGAGCTTCAGAGCTTGATGAATCGCTTCACTAAAGCATGCAAGGACTTTGGCCACACAATAAGTCTATAGAAAACGAATGTGCTGAGTCAGGATGTGGGTGCTGCACCAGTTATCACTATCGATAACTATGAATTGGCCGTGGTGAACCACTTCTCATACCTAGGGTCTACCATCAATGACAAACTCTCACTGGATACAGAAATCGACAGCCGCATTGGCAAAGCTGCAGCTACCTTTGCCCGCCTCACATCGCGTGTTTGGGGAAACTCCAAACTCACAATGAATACCAAAGCTGCGGTATATAACGCATGCGTCACCAGCACACTCCTATATGGCAGCGAGACCTGGACGACCTATGCTAAGCAAGAAAGAAGGCTCAATACCTTCCATTTACGGTGTCTACGCCACATCCTCGGCATCTCGTGGAAAGATAAAGTGGCAAATGTCGAGGTATTGTCACGTGCTGGCCTTCAAAGCATGTATACACTGCTTAGACAGCGCAGACTTCGCTGGCTTGGCCATGTTCGCCGCATGGAAGATGGTCGCATCCCAAAAGATATCTTCTACGGACAATTAGCAGATGGCAAGAGAACAGTTGGGCGACCACAGCTGAGGTTCAAAGATGTGTGCAAGAGAGATATGAAGGCACTGGACATGGATCCAGCAACATGGGAGGATGAAGCTGCCGATCGCACCAGGAAAATAAGCAGCTGAGGGCTGCCACCTCAGGGGCGCATTCCCATAGTCAGTTATGACAGAAGGGGCTATTATTATTATAAAATTAATAAAAATCACTTGTCAAATTTTCACAACTATCTACAGTCTGTAAACTTCTAAGGACAGTTCTCCTTTCCTGGGTGAACTTAATCTTGTTGTAGACTGTCTTTATTTAGGATCAATAAGAATTATTCACAGTTAATATGAAATAATGTCAATCATGTAGACTGTCTTTATTTAGGATCAAAAAGAATTCTTCACAGTTAATATGAAATAAAGTCAGTCACTGATTTATGAATTTGCCTATCTAGATGCACTGACTGTTCATCATACTGTCTTATTTGTATTGTGGTAATGCTGGTTATACACTGGTCAGTAGCCTTGTAGGGCCACTTATCTTCATTTCTTGTCCGGGAGTCTTTCATAATACTGCTCTGGAAAAAAAACTATCAAATGTGATTCTTCCAGGCTTCAAGGTAACTATGTTGCTGTCCCTCTAGACTTTTAGGGCTCTTGCACCATTAGCTTCTTCCGTTAAGTCGGACTCCTTAAAGGTACACGTTGGTTACAGGATGTAACCTGAAATATAATTCGTTAACTACTCTATTGTCTATCTCTATCTCTCTACCACAGAGAGATGTAGATGTAGGTGATAAGAGACAGTTTCAGACAATGTGCAGGTAGACGCACAAGGCATAATAAATCTTCAATAACACAATTTATTTTAATGTGAATACAATCTTTCTCCAGTTCCTTGGCTACAGCTATCTGTCCATGATTCGCCTCCATACAGTTATTAGGCCTTGTGGAAAACACTATGTAATACCTTAATCAATACAGTAATTCAATTACTTTCCTTCGTTCCTTGTGTGTGGTCCATTCCTTCCAGAAAAAATTCTTTAAATACTTTTTTTTAAAACTATCAACACATTTCCTGCTTTCATTCTCAATTTATTTGAATATACACAGGCTTGGATTGCTTCCAATAATTTCACAGTGGTTTATAACACACTTATACACATCCTAAGACACAATTTGATTAATTAATTAGAAATATATAAATTTATACATTCTTTCTTACCCTCAAGTACACACAGTCGAGCTGTTAATGGCTTTTCAGTCTGCTCTCGGATGCAGAAGGTAACGGAGTCTCATTGACAGAACTGGCACTCTCTCTGTTGTTTGAATTTTTGTTGCAAGCATTTGACGGTGGGAACGTCTTTATATGGGTCATGGCGGAATGTATCGGAGAACACTAAGATTGAAATATGTTCGCGTTCTCAAATGCAGGCAGAATTTTGTCAAGTTGTGAATTTATGGAAAATTAGAAATATTCATATCTTCTTTATTCCTTGACCAATTTCCTTCATTTTAGGCTTAAAGTACGCCCTGGCTTATTCTTTATCTATCTAGATAATTGTCTTTTACTTTACTTCGTCCATCTTGTTATAAGGCGCAGCCTAAACAGCAAAATTTACGACTTGCCTGATGTCTCGATGCTTTCAACTCATAAGTTCTCCGTTAGTATATCACTTTCCGTGGAAATCTTTGCTTATTCTTATAAAGGAACCATCCTTTATCTAATTTCATGCTGTACTTCGCTCATAATCCTACAGTTTATGTCCAAATCCAACTCAATAACACAGATTTGAGTCCGGCCATGTTAGATGCCTAATAATTTTGTAAACATACGTGAATAAGGATGCCGTTTCATTGGTCCGTCTAGCATTCACTTTTATTAATATGGTGTACCGATTTGGTATGAATGGCGCATTGTGACCCAGACTTTATGACAAAGACTACAATGAACTCTGTGAGCTGTCATACCATAACTTCAAGACCATGATAAGCTGTCGAATCATGACTACAATGAATTCTGTGAGCTGTGATACTGTAGTGAGATCTCCGTGATACACTCGCCCAAATATAATTAGATCACCGCATTTTGAATTTTTCTTCAATACGCCAAGATAGATTTTTTCTACATCCCGCCACCATTTGCCCTACCCTGCACATATTTCTCAAAAGTCCAATTCTAGTGACGTAAAGTTACCGTTTATAACCCGCTACTATAAAAATTTGAAAAATTGTCAAGGTCGATCAAATCTAATGCAAAATATTGGACATTCCTTGGGACCTCAAGATGCAGCAATAGAGACCGCAGTCAGCGACTCATAGCTTGACTGCCTGCGTCAGGACCAGCGAACCAGAGCTGGTCAAGACCGCACTCCACCTCCACGTGGTGGTCCTGGAAACAGTCTGCAGCTGTGCAGTCTGGCTGAGCGAGTGTGGATCGAAATGGGAAGGCAAACCCGGTCCTAAAAAAATGCCGTGCAGAAGTCGGATGTGTCGACCGAAAGGTGCAGATATCACAGCTTAGGCGTAAACAGACACAACGCAACCACCGTCCTTTTCAGGACGAACGAGGAAGAAGAAGAAAGACATTCCTTGAATTTTTTTTAACTAACGTATTCTAAGAATCTATTATTAGTTACAACATGCGACAGTGTCGTTAGACGTCGTTTTTTTTTTTAATGGGGCAACCGCGGCGGAGAAATAAATTACAGTAGTTATATATTTTTTTCTTTTCAAGAACGTCGCATTTTCAAAAAAGCCAACGAGCGGCTTGCATTTGGAAACTATTAACGCCACGCGAGGGTACCCATCCCTTTTATCACAAGCTTTTTCGTTGCTCCGTACTAATTTTTAAATATAACATAAAACCGTTTGGCAGGCGGCCAGAACGTGTTTCGTTTAAAAAAAGAGACGGGAGATAGAGAGAGAGAGGGGGGTTAGCATGGAAAAAGTCTATACCCACTTGGGTATTTTGAAACTGAAACTACTGAAACAAATGAGTGCAGGGGAGCGAAAGGGGCTAAAGAAAGACCAAAAACGTAGAAAATGTATTGCATCCTATAGAAGGATGAATAAAAGGAAAGGACAGAATGGAATTAAAGACGATAATGCTGTTTATTTAATACTATACTAATTCCTATCAAAACGTATCTAGACTTAGTGTAAAAGTATTTTGTTCAGAATAAATAAAGAGAAAAGTACAAAGATGAAAACTTAGATCAAGACGTAGATGAAAACATAATGGCTTGATAAATGACACTAGCCTGATTAATAATCACTTTCCATCTTTTGAATAGCTTCAAAATTGACTGAGTTATCGCATAAAATAAAAATTGACTTCAGACTGACAGACGCACTGGTACCCGCTCGATTTTGAAAACTTGGGGAAGATACATTTTGTTTTTCTAGACGCGTTGTTTGGAAGCAAGTCAAATCAGCGAAGTTTAAACTGATTGGCTAATGTTAGTATAGACAGAGAGTGAATAAAACTAAAGCTTTTGCAACGCATAGGTACCACTTGAGAAAATATTTCATACACGAAAGGTTCAAGGCAAAGCATTAGTGACCAAATTTCCTTTGCGTCTGAAGCAACAGCTATCTGAAGTTGACCATTGATAGCCTGTTAACCTTAATAAATTGTGTGAATTATTTCATTGATTGCGGTAAGATGAATAACTTTTTAAATACATTATTAGTATGTAGATGCCAACCCAGATAGGGCGCCATAACATTGTGTGTGTACGACATGTGCCTTTGTGGAAGATTGCGACATACTAGTGGCCCAGGCATGTCTAAGCAGACTTAGGAAGCAAACCACAGTAAACTTGAGTTGATTAGTATCATACATTATTTTGACTATAAGACCAGAGAGTCACTGGCAGGCCTATTGTTAAATTAACTCTGGAGAAAAAGAAAAGATTGTATTCCAGCTGAAGATGAAGATGATGTATAGTGGCAGGGCCGTTGAGACTATGTGGAAAAGAAGATACCCACTGTTTATGAAGCAGTCACAGTAAAGTTAAAGACTGTAGCTAATTTAGTTAGCTCTTTTCTCTGATCACAATACATGTTTAATGATGTTAAATTGGTAGTGGGGGAGATACTTAGTTGGAGACTTAGGGAGGCTTGTTCCTCTTGTGTCAGGGTTACATCACCCATTATCAAGTTGGCCAGAAGCCGGAGCTGCAGAATTTGAGGCAACCTACCGGTTGTTTCTATATACATGGAAGCCTAACTATACTAGCAGACTCCAGTATACACTGAAGTGAAGCAGTGTACAGTTTTCTCGAGCAAGTCATCCAGTGTCTACAAGGTTTCTAAGATAAGCCTAAACCCTTCGGGCTTACATGCGAACTTAAAATATATTTAATCTCCACCTCATTCAGAAACAGTTTGTGAGATGATGTAACAACCAGTCTTTCCTAATATTGACTCTTCACAGAACAGTAATTTCCAACAGGGAATAAAAGATTATAAACATTAAACTATTAAGATTTATGAGACAGATGTCCTTCATGTGCATTTAAGTTGGTATAAAACCACATTTTCACTTTTTAAGTTTTAAACATTCCTGTCTCAAAACATTTGAGGGACAGGAAATTAAAATTGTACATATATATTATAGTTTTAAACCCAGTCTTGTTTATTCGATTTTAGTGAGTTAAAATTGTATTTGTTTACCGCAATTCTCACTACATTTTCCATTACCCTAGACACCAAGCCATATAAATCACCTCACAAACACTAGATACCCAAAATAAATCGCAGAGTGAGATCGTAGGGTGGTTGCAGTCAGGTACCCTGAGAACATCTTCATCAACTATTAGACTCAGGGACTTGCATAGCTGACCTCACTCTGTAGACACATCCAGACTACTTTTCTTTAACATCAAAACCCACCACATATATTGGGACGCTCGCCCGGGGATTTAAATTGATACGAACACCATAGACCCAGGGTATCCCCATAGTAACAAAATTTAAAATATTTATAAGGTGGAGAATTGTTTGAGTTGGCATAGCCCTTAATTAAGTAATTAATTAGAACATTTGTTAGCTGTCATAGTTAAATTAAATATAATTTGGTTCAAGATAAAAGATGGCAGACTTGGCCAAATTTAGATCGGCTGCTCTGCAGACTGCAAGGGAAGTGGGCATAGATGGGCAAGTTCTGGTTCAGTATGTAACATCCGAATGCGATAAGTTCATTGAGAGAGAAGATAGGAGTTTAGTTGAAGAGAGGAAATTACAATTAGAAGATGCTAGGGAAGCTAGGAAATTAGAGGCTGAGAGGGAGGCTGAGATCAAAAGGTTACAGTTGGAGGAAAAGAGACTAGAGGCAGAAAAGGAAGAAAGGAGATTAGAGAAGGAAAAGGAAGAAAAGAGATTAGAGGCTGAAAAGGAAGAAAGGATATTAGAGAAGGAAAAGGAAGAAAAGAGATTAGAGGCTGAAAAGGAAGAAAGAAGACAGGTTGCAGAAAGGGAAGCCGAAGATAAAAGATTGCAAAGGGAACACGAGCTACGACTAAGAGAGTTAGAATAGCAAAGCCATGCTCCAGAAAATGGTAACAGCCCCTCTACCTCTGATGCTACTGCGAGTCAGGGGCCTCCATTTCAGCTATGGGGTTTCATTTAGACCCCTTTGTGGAAAAAGAGGATGACATTGAGTCCTTCCTCTCTAGATTTGAGAGACTAGCTACAAGTTATGGTCTAGAGAGGGAAAAGTTTCGTTTGAAAGTATCTCAAGGACTTAGGGGAACATCTTACGAGGTGTTTTCAAAATTGAGCGGGAACGATCAGGAAGACTATGACATATTAAAACAGGCTCTTTTAATTAGATACGAGAAGAATGGTGAGTTTTATAGAAAAAGATTTAGAAATGCTAAGCTCCTGTCTGGGGAGACCTATCATCAATTCTCTGCAAGGTTGGAAACCTATTTGGAGAAATGGACTGCTCTGGGGAAAACCCAGGATTTAAAGGAAATGATCATGATAGAACAGGTGAGAGAGTCCATGGCTCCAGACATGAGAAAGTTTCTCATGGAACAGAATGCAGAGAGGTTGGATGATGTGCTCAATGTTGCTGAGAGGTATCAGGCAGCCCAGGCAGAAGTAGCTGGCGCTAAAAAGAAACAGGTAGACAATAATAAAGCTATTCGACCCCATAATAAGTTTGACACTAGAGATCAGGGTAACAGAGGTAAACCCAACTATGATAGACCAAGATTTGACCCTCGAGATAGAAACCCGCAATTCGATGATAGGAAACCCTACAGACCGGAAAGTAAATATTGCAAATTTTGTAGGATGAATAACCATAATACAAAAGACTAGGAAGAAAACTAACCCTCCTTACCACGCTGCATGCTTTAAAACAGGAAGTAAAGGACAAAAAGGAAAACCTACTGGACAGCAGGAACCTTATCATCCCCCTGTATCTGAAGACGTAGTATGTAATGAGGCCACCATTAGGTGCCTTTATGATACTGGATTGGATTTTGACTCAGTTGTAAGTTCTCACCTGGTTCACCCGGATCAGTATACCACAGAAACAGTGGAAATACAAGCGGCAACCAAGGAAGTAGCAACTATGACACTTCCCATAGCACGAATCAATGTAAAAACACGCTATGTGGAAGGAGTGATTAGAGCAGCAGTGATAAACGAACCAATCTACCCTCTGATATTGGGGTGTAGATACGTCTTTTTGGGAAACCCCAAAAGACCTGTGATTATGGCAACAGTACAGACCAGATCACAAGCAAGGAAGGAGGATGACAACCCAATAAATACTCATCCAGAGGAGATGAGGAAGGCACAGGCTGAGGATAGGTCACTAAAGCCGTGTTTCAAGAAACTCCCAAAATGCCATACCTCTCCAAACAAAGGAGACTTTTATATGAAGAATAAACTCATGTATAGGAAGGCTGGAACTGGTTCCACTGGTCATGGACAGCTGGTACTTCCCACTTCATATAGGGAGAAAGTGATAAAAAGATCCCATGTTGCATCAGACGGTGTACATGGGAAAATAGGTACTACAGGCCAAAAGGTATCTATGTCATTTTATTGGCCAGTCGTAGCTGCAGATGTTGCAGAATTTGTGGAGGCCTGCGACCAATGTAACAAGGGAAAGCCCACACGTTGGGAAAATAATCAGGACCTACAAAAGCACTACGGTAAAAACAGGCCTGAAAATAAAAGGGAGAATAAACATAATAAAGTAGACACGGTGGATAGGAAAACCCCTTTTCACACCCAGTCTTCACATAAACTAAGTAAAATGGCCACTATGCGTAGGACACAAAAAGCAACCTCAACCCAGTCCCACCCGACAATCCCTTGGTCGGAATTCCGGGAACTGGACGAAAATCAAAGAAAGGGAAGCCCTCTAAATTCAAAACTGAAACTGCGGGAAAACCCCAGGAAAAGAATTGGTAGTGGACGGTTCCTGTGTGATTACAAACAAAAGGGAGGAAGATCACCACCACCATACTTCCAGTTACATGATAATTACCGGTGCCATGAAAAATTGGTCTGCTAAATAACCGCCCAAAATTAACTAGACCAATCAAAGGTCCATTGGAAGCCTTATTGAGGACGTGGACAGATGAGAAGGCAGAAGAGACTATTACCTCATCATATCAGTATGTGAACGAACTGACCACTCGTTTAAAAACTGGCTGGAAACTTGCAAATAATAACCTAAGACAAGCCAGGAAAAAACGGGCTGCATATTACAATAAGAAAGCGAAGGATAGGGAGCTAGCTGTGGGAGAGAAGGTGCATCTTCTACTACCCGGCAGCAGCAACAAACTTCAAATTAGATGGCAAGGTCCATACACAGTTTTAGAAAAGGTATCTAGAACTAACTACAAGATAGACAAGAAAGGGAAGGAAAAAGTCTATCACGTGAACCTTCTAAAGAAATACAATAAAAGAAACAATGTTATAGGGACACACTTAATGACCTTAGCCATAGCCACTGAGATGAAGAATGAACCTCTCACCTCTGTTGAATACCCACTGAAACCCCGTGAGACTCATGCACAGGTAAAAATCAGTAAACATCTGACAAAAGGGCAGAGGGAGAAGATTCAAAAGGTTCTGGAGAAACATGCAGATGTGTTAAAGGATAGACCGGGGCACACAAACTTGTTGGAATATGACATGAAACTACTAGACCCAACACCCATCTGTATGAGAGCCTATACTATCCCATTCGCAAAAGAGAAAGCTTTGAAAGAGGAGATAGATTATCTGTTAAAAGAAGGGATCATTTCTCGCAGTGTATCTCCGTATAGCTCCAGTGTGGTATTGTTGAGGAAACCTTCTGGGGAACATAGACTGTGCATAGATTACAGGAAACTGAATGCTGTCACAGAAAGTCAGGTGGATCCATTACCTGATACTAACCAACTGTTCGCCAGGTTGAACAAGGCAAAATATTTTTCCAAGGTAGATCTCAGCAAGGGATATTACCAAATTCCAGTGAAGCCTTAGATCCGACCTTATCTGGCGTTTAGCACATCGGAAGGGCACTATGAGTTTAACATGTTACCGTTTGGATTGAAGAATGCCCCGAGTGTGTTTTCCAGAATGATGCGAAAATTGTTGGATCCCCTGAAAAACCCATGTATAACAAATTTCATGGATGATATCCTCATCGCTACGGAAACATTTGAAGAACACGTTAACTCTTTGAATATGCTATTTGATAGACTCAGAGAGGCAAATTTGACTGCTAGACCAACAAAATGTTGTATTGGATGCAAGGAATTGGAATTCTTGGGACATACGGTACATCAGGGTAGCATGACCCCTGACCCCAAGAACCTGGAGAAATTACAGAGAGCACCCAGACCACAGACTAAACAGGATGTGCAATCCTTTGTGTCACTTTGTGGCTTTTATCAAAAGTACATTAAAAACTTTAACTCTGTGTGTGCGCCTCTGACGGATTTAACTCGCAAAGGAAAATCGGATAAAATTGAATGATCGGCAGAATGTGAATTGGCACATAATGAGTTAAAGGAAAAACTCACCCGCAAGCCTATATTGAAATTACCTGATTTGAGTCAGGAATTCGTGGTAAGAACGGACGCTAGTAATGTGGGCTTGGGGGCCACTTTGTTACAAAGGTCCTCTTCACCAGTTGGGGAATTGAACCCAGTTGCTTATGCCAGACGCAAATTAAACCGAGCGGAACAAAATTACTCAACAATTGAAAAAGAATGTTTGGCTTTAGTCTGGGCGATCAAGAAGTTCCAGATCTATTTATATGGTAGAACGTTCGTGGTACAATCAGATCATCAGCCATTAGTATTTTTGGCCCAGGCAAAACATGGAAATGCCCGTTTATTAAGATGGTCTTTGCTCATTCAACCTTATTCGTTTACCATTGAATACATTCCTGAATCGCAGAATGTTGGGGCAGATTTTTTGAGTGGGCACCCACCTGCAGAAACCTAGGATGCTCCTAAAGTCTAGATGAGTTCAATTTGGTCGAATTTGTATCACAGATTTTATAGCTGCATTGGGATGCAGGCTTTTCAACAGGGGAGATTTGTAGTGAGATCTCCGTGATACACTCGCCCAAATATAATTAGATCACTGCATTTTGAATTTTTCTTCAATACGCCAAGAAAGATGTTTTCTACATCCCGCTACCATTTGCCCTACGCTGCACATATTTCTCAAAAGTCCAATTCTAGTGACGTAAAGTTATCGTTTATAACCCGCTACTAAAAAAATTTGAAAATGTGTCAAGGTCGATCAAATCTAAGGCAAAATATTGGACACTCCTTGAATTTTTTTTAACTAACGTATTCTAAGAATCTATTATTAGTTACAACATGCGACAGTGTCGTTAGACATCGTTTTTTTAAGGGGACAACCGCGGCGGAGAAATAAATTACAGTAGTTATATATTTTTTTCTTTTCAAGAACGTCGCATTTTCTAAAAAGCCAACGAGCGGCTTGCATTTTGAAACTATTAACGCCACGCAAGGGTGTCGTAGATTTTTGATAGGAGAATTAAGACTTGGGTTGGTCCCTTCTGATTAGATTTGAATAAGTGATGGTCACAGTGAGAGATAGTAATAGCAATAGATTTCCACGAGTGAGATGGTAGACTGTGATAGAGGCTGTCTCTGAAATCGAGAGATCTTCTCTCTTTCACCTATCTTCTACGACAGATTTAGAGGATTCAGACAGTCTAAACACATATATATTACATATATAGTTCTATCCACTCACGTGCACGCACATACAAGACGACAGTTAGACGTACAGACGTGGAAAAACTATAACAAATGATTATATAGATATTCTAGAACGAGCTGACCAACACGCTGATTAAGTTTAGGGCAGTTTAGATATCAATATAAACTTATGCCACCACAACATCCAAAATTTACATCAAATATATATATAAGCATCAAGTCAATGAATCAATGAATTTCTACCAGAATGATAGACCCACCGTATGATCTTATGCCTCAAGGCATGCCCACAGTCCTGTTAGAAGAAAGTGATAGCCCCCAAGGAATCAAGGATACATTAGCGGTAATCTAATGATTTTCCCTTTTTTTAAAGGTATGAACAGACTTGGATATTAGTATGATCTATCCTACGGAGAATATAGTTAGCAACAAATCTTGCATAAGGAAAGTTACAAAGTGGGTGAATCAAACAAAGAACATCCCTCAGTCTACTTTCACTCGGCTCTTTCATCAGGGCCCTGACTCACACAACCTTACCTACAATCGTGCTGTTGTCCGCCGTCTGGCGCAAACCTTAGTGTACACTTTCGTTAATCTATCTTTTGATGAAGGGATACCCAGCTCTGCAGATCTTGGTTTTATTCAACGTGTCCTGGGAGCGTCCTCTTCATGCGATCGTTCTTTCTTTACAGATTTAAGTTAATGTCACTTAGTCACGAGGTAAGAGTTATGTTTCAGCGGGCACACAGTGTCATAAACACGAGGTTTCCCTTAATTAGGAAGATGACCGGTGGACAACTTCTCTCAACAGATAGTATTGGTTCACCACAAACTTGGTCAAAAATGTCGGAAAAGTTAATGTTTTTCTGTAACTATTCTCGCCACATGGCAGCATGTACATTAGAGTTTGTGAAGAAATATGATCTGGCTCAAAGGCCCGGTATAAACATTTAGTCTTTAAAAACCCGTTAGTGGGATTGGTATTCTGTCTATCTCTGAAGGCACACGCACTGTCAGACAGCTGTTACTTGAAAACCCACGTGGTTAAAGATAAGAAAATGTCTATGTTCTTCACAGGTATGTCTCTGTACTAAACACAGGCAAAGTTTGGGTTAACCCAGTATTCACTGAATGTAAGAAAAACACATATGAAATATTTATACATACTATGTACTCGTTATAACTTACAATTTAAACTGCAAGCGTACAGCTTGACTTATCATTTAAACTTCCCGTGAAATAAGTTATATTCATAAAATCAATCATCATGAATAAGGAATACATACGTATCCCGTCAATACTCATTGATGTAGCATTTCAGTTATAAGTTAATTTTAAAATATATTCTCGTCTGATTATTTAGCAGTTAAATTAAATTCATTAATAGCTACATGGTTTTAAGCTAGAAATTATAATTTATTCTGCTTTTCACTGAAACACGTCACTAGAAAATAATACAGACTATATTTTTAAGCCCTCTGCACAAAAATCTAACGTGAAATAAGCGATTTAACACTTTAAACACTTCACAAAATTACTAGATATCTAATATATAATATTTACCTCCGCACAGAACTACAGATTAATACCACGAACTAGAATCATTCAATATAATAGTAGTCTAGAACTCGGCAAAATGTTGCCCAGAAACTAAAGACTTTTCAATACACAAGATATTTCTTCTAGCCTGGCGATCTGTCTACTGCAGATTTAGGAGTACGAATGAAATCTAGTTTCAAACTCTGGTTAATATCTTAAACCAGACAAAGGATGAGCACTATTTCCAAAACCACGCAATAGCCTCCCCTTTCCTTAACACCTACGTACCTTAGACGCTGGCTCATAACTGCCAAAACGTGCATCTTCGCACGTTACGCCAAAAACTGGCCGTGGAGCGTGAGTGTCATGGAAAAACCCAGACTATATGTCTCATTCCAGAGCGCTGCCTGAGTGTCATATAACACTTCACTCCGAGAGAAACGTTAGTGTCAGGTGAAAATGCTAGACGGTATGTCCCATAAGATGGCAGTTTCCACACCTAACCGGGAACTAACCTGACGAAACGCCCGTGACATGAGAAAAGTACAGACGCATGTCTGCTATCTCTGTCTGCCTAGACGAGTATTCACACGTTCTATCGTCCTGCAGCACTGACATCTGCGTAATAGAATGCGTATCAGTATGAGAAAGAAAAACGGTAAAGTGAGAATGGGAAAGAAAATATTTTTCGCAAACGAACGAATGCGAAAAATACGGGAAAAGGATACAGAGTGATAATAAAATAGAGGACACAGGTAGAAAAAAGAAGAGAATATAGAAAGTTTATTGATCATAAAACTCTCTGTGACAGAGGGTACCCATCCCTTTTATCACAAGCTTTTTCGTTGCTCCGTACTAATTTTTAAATATACGAGGGGCGTTCAGAAAGTAATGCACCACATCGTTTTTCTCAGCTAATAATGAAGATAGAAGCATGAAAGTTTGCACACTTCAAATATGGCATGTGCCAATTGTGTGCAAAAAATTGCACCGCAACCGGCCAAATAATACGGCTGCCCTAAACCGTTGAAATGGAGCGTGTTAGCAACTTGCGTTATAAGCAGCGAATTGTGATAGAATTTCTCGTTGCAGAGAAGGAAACTGTTGTGAACATTCACAAGCGTCTATGTGATGTGTATGGACGTTTTGCAGTCGACAGGAGTACAGTCAGTCGCTGGGTTCAGAGAATCAAAGAATGAGGAAGTGGAGATACGGAGCTGCTTGATCGGCCGCGCTGTGAACGTCCTGCCACAGCCCCCAACGCAGAAATTTTGAAATGCGTTGAGGGCATTATTCTTACTGATAGGCGAATCACTACTCAACAATTGGCCTTACCGCTGTCAGTCAGCATTGGTAGTGCATATGCAGTTATAAAAACTCTCGTATTTTCTAAGGTTTGCGCAAGATGGGTTCCTCGAAGTCTCACAAATGACCACCGATTACAAAAGAAAGCAATTTCTTCTGAATTGTTGGAGCGTTTCAATGCTGATGAAGAGAACTTTTTGGCAAAGATTGTTACAGGTGACGAAACCTGGGCACATCATTTTTAACCTGAGACAAAAAGACAGCCAATGGAGTGGCATCATCCGCAATCACCACGAAGAAAGAAATTCAAGACAATTCCTTCAGCTGGAAAGGTCATGATCACTGTCTTTTGGGACATTGAAGGTGTGATTCTTGTGGACGTTATGCCAAGAGGAGAGACAATCAATTAGCAAGCTTACATTAAGACATTGAAAATACTCAATCAACGTTTTCGCAGAGTTCGGCCGCACAAGAATCCATCAGACCTGCTTCTCCTTCACGACAATGCGCGACCTCACACAAGTCTGGCAACACGGGAAGCAATCACCAAATTGGGTTGGACTGTACTACCCCATCCACCCTATAGTCCCGATTTGACTCCCTCTGATTTTCATCTATTTGGTCTACTTAAAGATGCACTCCGTGGGACAAGGTTTGAAGATGATGAAGGAGTGATTCATGCAGCGAAGAAATGGCTACATGATCAAGACAAAATCTGGTACGGGCTAGGAATACATGCACTTGTTTCGCGCTGGCATAAAGCCGTACAAGTTGATGGGGATTATGTTGAATAATACCGACGTTTACATGACATATTCATGTATATTGTGTAAACATTTCATGCTTTTTGAGTAAACAGCTCCTGAGAAAAACGATGTGGTGCATTACTTTCTGAACGCCACTCGTAACATAAAACCGTTTGGCAGGCGGCCAAAACGTGTTTCGTTTAAAAAAAAAAGACGGGAGATAGAGAGAGAGAGGGGTTAGCATGGAAAAAGTCTATACCCACTTGAGTATTTCAAACTGAAACTACTGAAACAAATGAGTGCAGGGGAGCAAAAGGGGCTAAAGAAAGACCAAAAGCGTAGAAAATGTATTGCATCCTATAGAAGGATGAATAAAAGGAAAGGACAGAATGGAATTAAAGACGATAATGCTGTTTATTTAATACTATACTAATTCCTATCAAAACGTATATAGACTTAGTGTAAAAGTATTTTGTTCAGAACAAATAAAGAGAAAAGTACAAAGATGAAAACTTAGATCAAGACGTAGATGAACACATAATGGTTAGATAAAGGACACTAGCCTGATTAATAATCACTTTCCATCTTTTGAATAGCTTCAAAATTGACTGAGTTATCGCATAAAATAAACATTGACTTCAGACTGACAGACGCACTGGTACCCGCTCGATTTTGAAAACTTGGGGAAGATACATTTTGTTTTTCTAGACGCGTTGTTTGGAAGCAAGTCAAATCAGCGAAGTTTAAACTGATTGGCTAATGTTAGTATAGACAGAGAGTGAATAAAACTAAAGCTTTTGCAACGCATAGGTACCACTTGAGAAAATATTTCATACACGAAAGGTTCAAGGCAAAGCATTAGTGACCAAATTTCCTTTGCGTCTGAAGCAACAGCTATCTGAAGTTGACCATTGATAGCCTGTTAACCTTAATAAATTGTGTGAATTATTTCATTGATTGCGGTAAGATGAATAACTTTTTTAATACATTATTAGTGTGTAGAGACCAACCCAGATAGGGCACCATAACATTGTGTGTGTACGACATGTGCCTTTGTGGAAGATTGCGACATACTAGGGGCCCTGGCATGTCTAAGCAGACTTAGGAAGCAAACCACAGTAAACTTAAGTTGATTAATATCATACATTATTTTGACTATACGACCAGAAAGTCACTGGCGGCCTATTGTTAAATTAACTCTGGAGAAAAAGAAAAGATTGTATTCCAGCTGAAGATGAAGATGATGTATAGTGGCAGGGGCGTTGAGACTATGTGGAAAAGAAGATACCCACTGTTTATGAAGCAGTCACAGTAAAGTTAAAGACTGTAGCTAATTTAGTTAGCTCTTTTCTCTGATCACAATACATGTTTAATGATGTTAAATTGGTAGTGGTGGAGATACTTAGTTGGAGACTTAGGGAGGCTTGTTCCTCTTGTTTCAGGGTTACATCACCCAGTATCAAGTTGGTCAGAAGCCGGAGCTGCAGAATTTGAGGCAACCTACCGGTTGTTTCTATATACATGGAAGCCTAACTATACTAGCAGACTCCAGCATACACTGAAGTGAAGCAGTGTACAGTTTTCTCGAGCAAGTCATCCAGTGTCTACAAGGTTTCTAAGATAAGCCTAAACCCTTCGGGCTTACATGCGAACTCAAAATATATTTAATCTCCACCCTATTCAGAAACAGTTTGTGAGATGATGTAACAACCAGTCTTTCCTAATATTGACTCTTCACAGAACTTTAATTTCCAACAGGGAATAAAAGATTATAAACATTAAACTATTAAGATTTATGAGACAGATGTCCTTCATGTGCATTTAAGTTGGTATAAAACCACATTTTCACTTTTTAAGTTTTAAACATTCCTGTCCAAAAACATTTGAGGGACAGGAAATTAAAATTTTACATATATATTATAACTTTAAACCCAGTCTTGTTTATTCGATTTTAGTGAGTTAAAATTGTATTTGTTTACCGCAATTCTCTCTACATTTTCCATTACCCTAGACACCAAGCCATATAAATCACCTCACAAACACTAGATACCCAAAATAAATCGCAGAGTGAGATCGTAGGGTGGTAGCAGTCAGGTACCATGAGAACATCTTCATCAACTATTAGACTCAGGGACTTGCATAGCTGACCTCACTCTGTAGACACATCCAGACTACTTTTCTTCAACATCAAAACCCACCACATATATTGGGACGCTCGCCCGGGGATTTAAATTGATAGGAACACCATAGACCCAGGGTATCCCCATAGTAACAAAATTTAAAATATTTATAAGGTGGAGAATTGTTTGAGTTGGCATAGCCCTTAATTAAGTAATTAATTAGAACATTTGTTAGCTGTCATAGTTAAATTAAATATAATTTGGTTCAAGATAAAAGATGGCAGACTTGGCCAAATTTAGATCGGCTGCTCTGCAGACTGCAAGGGAAGTGGGCATAGATGGGCAAGTTCTGGTTCAGTATGTAACATCCGAATGCGATAAGTTCATTGAGAGAGAAGATAGGAGTTTAGTTGAAGAGAGGAAATTACAATTAGAAGATGCTAGGGAAGCTAGGAAATTAGAGGCTGAGAGGGAGGCTGAGATCAAAAGGTTACAGTTGGAGGAAAAGAGACTAGAGGCAGAAAAGGAAGAAAGGAGATTAGAGAAGGAAAAGGAAGAAAAAAATTAGAGGCTGAAAAGGAAGAAAGGATATTAGAGAAGGAAAAGGAAGAAAAGAGATTAGAGGCTGAAAAGGAAGAAAGAAGACAGGTTGCAGAAAGGGAAGCCGAAGATAAAAGATTGCAAAGGGAACACGAGCTACGACTAAGAGAGTTAGAATAGCAAGGCCATGCTCCAGAAAATGGTAACATCCCCTCTACCTCTGATGCTACTGCCAGTCAGGGGCCTCCAATTCAGCCATGGGGTTTCATTTAGACCCCTTTGTAGAAAAAGAGGATGACATTGAGTCCTTCCTCTCTAGATTTGAGAGACTAGCTACAAGTTATGGTCTAGAGAGGGAAAAGTGGAGTTTGAAAGTATCTCAAGGACTTAGGGGAACATCTTACGAGGTGTTTTCAAAATTGAGCCGGAAAGATCAGGAAGACTATGACATATTAAAACAGGCTCTTTTAATTAGATACGAGAAGAATGGTGAGTTTTATAGAAAAAGATTTAGAAATGCTAAGCTCCTGTCTGGGGAGAACTATCATCAATTCTCTGCAAGGTTGGAAACCTATTTGGAGAAATGGACTGCTCTGGGGAAAACCCAAGATTTAAAGGAAATGATCATGATAGAGCAGGTGAGAGAGTCCATGGCTCCAGACATGAGAAAGTTTCTCATGGAACAGGGTGCAGAGAGGTTGGATGATGTGCTCAATGTTGCTGAGAGGTATCAGGCAGCCCAGGCAGAAGTAGCTGGCGCTAAAAAGAAACAGGTAGACAATAATAAAGCTCCTCAACCCCATAATAAGTTTGACACTAGAGATCAGGATAACAGAGGTAAACCCAACTATGATAGACCAAGATTTGACCCTCGAGATAGAAACCCGCAATTCAATGATAGGAAACACTACAGACCGGAAAGTAAATATTGCAAATTGTGTAGGATGAATAACCATAATACAAAAGACTGTAGGAAGAAAATTAACCCTCCTTAGCACGCTGCATGCTTTAAAACAGGAAGTAAGGGACAAAAAGGAAAACCTACTGGACAGCAGGAACCTTATCATCCCCTGTATGTGAAGACGTAGTATGTAATGAGGCCACCATTAGGTGCCTTTATGATACTGGATTGGATTTTGACTCAGTTGTAAGTTCTCACCTGGTTCACCCGGATCAGTATACCACAGAAACAGTGGAAATACAAGCGGCAACCAAGGAAGTAGCAACTATGACACTTCCCATAGCACGAATCAATGTAAAAACACGCTATGTGGAAGGAGTGATTAGAGCAGCAGTGATAAACGAACCAATCTACCCTCTGATATTGGGGTGTAGATACGTCTTTTTGGGAAACCCCAAAAGACCTGTGATTATGGCAACAGTACAGACCAGATCACAAGCAAGGAAGGAGGATGACAACCCAATAAATACTCATCCAGAGGAGATGAGGAAGACACAGGCTGAGAATAGGTCACTAAAGCCGTGTTTCAAGAAACTCCCAAAATGCCATACCTCTCCAAACAAAGGAGACTTTTATATGAAGAATAAACTCATGTATAGGAAGGCTGGAACTGGTTCCACTGGTCTTGGACAGCTGGTACTTCCCACTTCATATAGGGAGAAAGTGATAAAAAGATCCCATGTTTCATCAGACGGTGTACATGGGAAAATAGGTACTACAGGCCAAAAGGTATATATGTCATTTTATTGGCCAGGCGTAGCTGCAGATGTTGCAGAATTTGTGGAGGCCTGCGACCAATGTAACAAGGGAAAGCTCACACGTTGGGAAAATAATCAGGACCTACAAAAGCACTACGGTGAAAACAGGCCTGAAAATAAAAGGGAGAATAAACATAATAAAGTAGACACGGTGGATAGGAAAACCCCTTTTCATACCCAGTCTTCACATAAACTAAGTAAAATGGCCACTATGCGTAGGACACAAAAAGCAACCTCAACCCAGTCCCACCCGACAATCTCTTGGTCGGAATTCCGGGAACTGGACGAAAATCAAAGAGAGGGAAGCCCTCTAAATTCAAAACTGAAACTGCGGGAAAACCCCAGGAAAAGAATTGGTAGTGGACGGTTCCTGTGTGATTACAAACAAAAGGGAGGAAGATCACCACCACCATACTTCCAGTTACATGATAATTACCGGTGCCATGAAAAATTGGTCTGCTAAATAACCGCCCAAAATTAACTAGACCAATCAAAGGTCCATTGGAAGCCTTATTGAGGACGTGGACAGATGAGAAGGCAGAAGAGACTATTACCTCATCATATCAGTATGTGAACCAACTGACCACTCGTTTAAAAACTGGTTGGAAACTTGCAAATGATAACCTAAGACAAGCCAGGAAAAAACATGCTGCATATTACAATAAGAAAGCGAAGGATAGGGAGCTAGCTGTGGGAGAGAAGGTGCTTCTTCTACTACCCGGCAGCAGCAACAAACTTCAAATTAGATGGCAAGGTCCATACACAGTTTTAGAAAAGGTATCTAGAACTAACTACAAGATAGACAAGAAAGGGAAGGAAAAAGTCTATCACGTGAACCTTCTAAAGAAATACAATGAAAGAAACAATGTTATAGGGACACACTTAATGACCTTAGCCATAGCCACTGAGATGAAGAATGAACCTCTCACCTCTGTTGAATACCCACTGAAACCCTGTGAGACTCATGCACAGGTAAAAATCAGTAAACATCTGACAAAAGGGCAGAGGGAGAAGATTCAAAAGGTTCTGGAGAATCATGCAGACGTGTTAAAGGATAGACCGGGGCACACAAACTTGTTGGAATATGACATGAAACTACTAGACCCAACACCCATCTGTATGAAAGCCTATACTATCCCATTCGCAAAAGAGAAAGCTTTGAAAGAGGAGATAGATTATCTGTTAAAAGAAGGGATCATTTCTCGCAGTGTATCTCCGTATAGCTCCAGTGTGGTATTGTTGAGGAAACCTTCTGGGGAACATAGACTGTGCATAGATTACAGGAAACTGAATGCTGTCACAGAAAGTCAGGTGGATCCATTACCTGATACTAACCAACTGTTCGCCAGGTTGAACAAGGCAAAATATTTTTCCAAGGTAGATCTCAGCAAGGGATATTACCAAATTCCAGTGAAGCCTTAGATCCGACCTTATCTGGCGTTTAGCACATCGGAAGGGCACTATGAGTTTAACATGTTACCGTTTGGATTGAAGAATGCCCCGAGTGTGTTTTCCAGAATGATGCGAAAATTGTTGGATCCCCTGAAAAACCCATGTATAACAAATTTCATGGATGATATCCTCATCGCTACGGAAACATTTGAAGAACACGTTAACTCTTTGAATATGCTATTTGATAGACTCAGAGAGGCAAATTTGACTGCTAGACCAACAAAATGTTGTATTGGATGCAAGGAATTGGAATTCTTGGGACATACGGTACATCAGGGTAGCATGACCCCTGACCCCAAGAACCTGGAGAAATTACAGAGAGCACCCAGACCACAGACTAAACAGGATGTGCGATCCTTTGTGTCACTTTGTGGCTTTTATCAAAAGTACATTAAAAACTTTAACTCTGTGTGTGCGCCTCTGACGGATTTAACTCGCAAAGGAAAACCGCATAAAATTGAATGGTCGGCAGAATGTGAATTGGCACATAATGAGTTAAAGGAAAAACTCACCCGCAAGCCTATATTGAAATTACCTGATTTGAGTCAGGAATTCGTGGTAAGAACGGACGCTAGTAATGTGGGCTTGGGGGCCACTTTGTTACAAAGGTCCTCTTCACCAGTTGGGGAATTGAACCCAGTTGCTTATGCCAGTCGCAAATTAAACCGAGCGGAACAAAATTACTCAACAATTGAAAAAGAATGTTTGGCTTTAGTCTGGGCGATCAAGAAGTTCCAGATCTATTTATATGGTAGAACGTTCGTGGTACAATCAGATCATCAGCCATTAGTATTTTTGGCCCAGGCAAAACATGGAAATGCCCGTTTATTAAGATGGTCTTTGCTCATTCAACCTTATTCGTTTACCATTGAATACATTCCTGAATCGCAGAATGTTGGGGCAGATTTTTTGAGTGGGCACCCACCTGCAGAAACCCAGGATGCTCCTAAAGTCTAGATGAGTTCAATTTGGTCGAATTTGTATCACAGATTTTATAGCTGCATTGGGATGCAGGCTTTTCAACAGGGGAGATTTGTAGTGAGATCTCCGTGATACACTCGCCCAAATATAATTAGATCACCGCATTTTGAATTTTTCTTCAATACGCCAAGAAAGATTTTTTCTACATCCCGCCACCATTTGCCCTACGCTGCACATATTTCTCAAAAGTCCAATTCTAGTGACGTAAAGTTACCGTTTATAACCCGCTACTAAAAAAATTTGAAAATGTGTCAAGGTCGATCAAATCTAAGGAAAAATATTGGAAACTCCTTGAATTTTTTTTAACTAACGTATTCTAAGAATCTATTATTAGTTACAACATGCGACAGTGTCGTTAGACATCGTTTTTTTTAAGGGGGCAACCGCGGCGGAGAAATAAATTACAGTAGTTATATATTTTTTTCTTTTCAAGAACGTCGCATTTTCTAAAAAGCCAACGAGCGGCTTGCATTTTGAAACTATTAACGCCACGCAAGGGTGTCGTAGATTTTTGATAAGAGAATTAAGACTTGGGTTGGTCCCTTCTGATTAGATTTGAATAAGTGATGGTCACAGTGAGAGATAGTAATAGCAATAGATTTCCACGAGTGAGATGGTAGACTGTGATAGAGGCTGTCTCTGAAATCGAGAGATCTTCTCTCTTTCACATATCTTCTACGACAGATTTAGAGGATTCAGACAGTCTAAACACATATATATTACATATATAGTTCTATCCACTCACGTGCACGCACATACAAGACGACAGTTAGACGTACAGACGTGGGAAAACTATAACAAATGATTATATAGATATTCTAGAACGAGCTGACCAACACGCTGATTAAGTTTAGGGCAGTTTAATTATCAATATAAACTTCCACCACCACAACATCCAAAATTTACATCAAATATATATATAGGCATCAAGTCAATGAATCAATGAATTTCTACCAGAATGATAGACCCACCGTATGATCTTATCCCTCAAGGCATGCCCACAGTCCTGTTAGAAGAAAGTGATAGCCCCCAAGGAATCAAGGATACATAAGCGGTAATCTAATGATTTTCCCTTTTTTTAAAGGTATAACAGACTTGGATATTAGTATGATCTATCCTACGGAGAATATAGTTAGCAACAAAACTTGCATAAGGAAAGTTACAAAGTGGGTGAATCAAACAAAGAACATCCCTCAGTCTACTTTCACTCGGCTCTTTCATCAGGGCCCTGACTCACACAACCTTACCTACAATCGTGCTGTTGTCCGCCGTCTGGCGCAAACCTTAGTGTACACTTTCGTTAATCTATCTTTTGATGAAGGGGATACCCAGCTCTGCAGATCTTGGTTTTATTCAACGTGTCCGGGGAGCGTCCTCTTCATGCGATCGTTCTTTCTTTACAGATTTAAGTTAATGTCACTTAGTCACGAGGTAAGAGTTAGGTTTCAGCGGGCACACAGTGTCAGAAACACGAGGTTTCCCTTAATTAGGAAGATGACCGGTGGACAACTTCTCTCAACAGATAGTATTGGTTCACCACACACTTGGTCAAAAATGTCGGACAAGTTAATGTTTTTCTGTAACTATTCTCGCCACAAGGCAGCATGTACATTAGAGTTTGTGAAGAAATATGATCTGGCTCAAAGGCCCGGTATAAACATTTAGTCTTTAAACATCCGTTACTGGGATTGGTATTCTGTCTATCTCTGAAGGCACACGCACTGTCAGACAGCTGTTACTTGAAAACCCACGTGGTTAAAGATAAGAAAATGTCTATGTTCTTCACATGTATGTCTCTGTACTAAACGCTGGCAAAGTTTGGGTTAACCCAGTATTCACTGAATGTAAGAAAAACACATATGAAATATTTATACATACTATGTACTCGTTATAACTTACAATTTAAACTGCAAGCGTACAGCTTGACTTATCATTTAAACTTCCCGTGAAATAAGTTATATTCATAAAATCAATCATCATGAATTAGGAATACATACGTATCCCGTCAATACTCATTGATGTAGCATTTCAGTTATAAGTTAATTTTAAAATATATTCTCGTCTGATTATTTAGCAGTTAAATTAAATTCATTAATAGCTACATGGTTTTAAGCTAGAAATTATAATTTATTCTGCTTTTCACTGAAACACGTCACTAGAAAATAATACAGACTATATTTTTAAGCCCTCTGCACAAAAATCTAACGTGAAATAAGCGATTTAACACTTTAAACACTTCACAAAATTACTAGATATCTAATATATAATATTTACCTCCGCACAGAACTACAGATTAATACCACGAACTAGAATCATTCAATATAATAGTAGTCTAGAACTCGGCAAAATGTTGCCCAGAAACTAAAGACTTTTCAATAAACAAGATATTTCTTCTAGCCTGGCAATCTGTCTACTGCAGATTTAGGAGTACGAATGAAATCTAGTTTCAAACTCTGGTTAATATCTTAAACCAGACAAAGGATGAGCACTATTTCCAAAACCACGCAATAGCCTCCCCTTTCCTTAACACCTACGTACCTTAGACGCTGGCTCATAACTGCCAAAACGTGCGTCTTCGCACCTTACACCAAAAACTGGCCGTGGAGCGTGAGTGTCATGGAAAAACCCAGACTATATGTCTCATTCCAGAGCGCTGCCTGGGTGTCATATAACACTTCACTCCGAGAGAAACGTTAGTGTCAGGTGAAAATGCTAGACGGTATGTCTCATAAGATGGCAGTTTCCACACCTAACCGGGAACTAACCTGACGAAACGCCCGTGACATGAGAAAAGTACAGACGCATGTCTGCTATCTCTGTCTGCCTAGACGAGTATTCACACGTTCTATCGTCCTGCAGCACTGACATCTGCGTAATAGAATGCGTATCAGTATGAGAAAGAAAAACGGTAAAGTGAGAATGGGAAAGAAAATATTTTTCGCAAACGAACGAATGCGAAAAATACGGGAAAAGGATACAGAGTGATAATAAAATAGAGGACACAGGTAGAAAACAGAAGAGAATATAGAAAGTTTATTGATCATAAAACTCTCTGTGACAGAGGGTACCCATCCCTTTTATCACAAGCTTTTTCGTTGCTCCGTACTAATTTTTAAATATACGAGGGGCGTTCAGAAAGTAATGCACCACATCGTTTTTCTCAGCTAATAATGAAGATAGAAGCATGAAAGTTTGCACACTTCAAATATGGCATGTGCCAATTGTGTGCAATAAATTGCACTGCAACCGGCCAAATAATCCGGCTGCCCTAAACCGTTGAAATGGAGCGTGTTAGCAACTTGCGTTATAAGCAGCGAATTGTGATAGAATTTCTCGTTGCAGAGAAGGAAACTGTTGTGAACATTCACAAGCGTCTATGTGATGTGTATGGAAGTTTTGCAGTCGACAGGAGTACAGTCAGTCGCTGGGTTCAGAGAATCAAAGAATCAGGAAGTGGAGATACGGAGCTGCTTGATCGGCCGCGCTGTGAACGTCCTGCCACAGCCCCCAACGCAGAAATGTTGAAATGCGTTGAGGGCATTATTCTTACTGATAGGCGAATCACTACTCAACAATTGGCCTTACCGCTGTCAGTCAGCATTGGTAGTGCAAATGCAGTTATAAAAACTCTCGGATTTTCTAAGGTTTGCGCAAGATGGGTTCCTCGAAGTCTCACAAATGACCACCGATTGCAAAGGAAAGCAATTTCTTCTGAATTGTTGGAGCGTTTCAATGCTGATGAAGAGAACTTTTTGGCTAAGATCGTTACAGGTGACGAAACCTGGGCACATCATTTTGAACCTGAGACAAAAAGACAGTCAATGGAGTGGCATCATCCGCAATCACCACGAAGAAAGAAATTCAAGACAATTCCTTCAGCTGGAAAGGTCATGATCACTGTCTTTTGGGACATTGAAGGTGTGATTCTTGTGGACGTTATGCCAAGAGGAGAGACAATCAATTCGCAAGCTTACATTAAGACATTGAAAATACTCAATCAACGTTTTCGCAGAGTTCGGCCGCACAAGAATCCATCAGACCTGCTTTTCCTTCACGACAATGCGCGACCTCACACAAGTCTGGCAACACGGGAAGCAATCACCAAATTGGGTTGGACTGTACTACCCCATCCACCCTATAGTCCCGATTTGACTCCCTCTGATTTTCATCTATTTGGTCTACTTAAAGATGCACTCCGTGGGACAAGGTTTGAAGATGATGAAGGAGTGATTCATGCAGCGAAGAAATGGCTACATGATCAAGACAAAATCTGGTACGGGCTAGGAATACATGCACTTGTTTCGCGCTGGCATAAAGCCGTACAAGTTGATGGGGATTATGTTGAATAATACCGATGTTTACATGACATATTCATGTATATTGTGTAAACATTTCATGCTTTTTGAATAAACAGCTCCTGAGAAAAACGATGTGGTGCATTACTTTCTGAACGCCACTCGTAACATAAAACCGTTTGGCAGGCGACCAAAACGTGTTTCGTTTAAAAAAAAAAGACGGGAGATAGAGAGAGAGGGGGGTTAGCATTGAAAAAGTCTATACCCACTTGGGTATTTTCAAACTGAAACTACTGAAACAAATGAGTGCAGGGGAGCGAAAGGGGCTAAAGAAAGACCAAAAGCGTAGAAAATGTGTTGCATCCTATAGAAGGTTGAATAAAAGGAAAGGACAGAATGGAATTAAAGACGATAATGCTGTTTATTTAATACTATACTAATTCCTATCAAAACGTATCTAGACTTAGTGTAAAAGTATTTTGTTCAGAATAAATAAAGAGAAAAGTACAAAGATGAAAACTTAGATCAAGACGTAGATGAAAACATAATGGCTAGATAAAGGACACTAGCCTGATTAATAATCACTTTCCATCTTTTGAAAAGCTTCAAAAATGACTGAGTTATCGCATAAAATAAAAATTGACTTCAGACTGACAGACGCACTGGTACCCGCTCGATTTTGAAAACTTGGGGAAGATACATTTTGTTTTTCTAGACGCGTTGTTTGGAAGCAAGTCAAATCAGCGAAGTTTAAACTGATTGGCTAATGTTAGTATAGACAGAGAGTGAATAAAACTAAAGCTTTTGCAACGCATAGGTACCACTTGAGAAAATATTTCATACACGAAAGGTTCAAGGCAGAGCATTAGTGACCAAATTTCCTTTGCGTCTGAAGCAACAGCTATCTGAAGTTGACCATTGATAGCCTGTTAACCTTAATAAATTGTGTAAATTATTTCATTGATTGCGGTAATATGAATAACTTTTTAAATACATTATTAGTATGTAGAGGCCAACCCAGATAGGGCGCCATAACATTGTGTGTGTACGACATGTGCTTTTGTGGAAGATTGCAATTTACTAGGGGCCCAGGCATGTCTAAGCAGACTTAGGAAGCAAACCACAGTAAACTTGAGTTGATTAATATCATACATTATTTTGACTATAAGACCAGAGAGTCACTGGCAGGCCTATTGTTAAATCAACTCTGGAGAAAAAGAAAAGATTGTATTCCAGCTGAAGATGAAGATGATGTATAGTGGCAGGGGCGTTGAGACTATGTGGAAAAGAAGATACCCACTGTTTATGAAGCAGTCACAGTAAAGTTAAAGACTGTAGCTAATTTAGTTAGCTCTTTTCTCTGATCACAATACATGTTTAATGATGTTAAATTGGTAGTGGTGGAGATACTTAATTGGAGACTTAGGGAGGCTTGTTCCTCTTGTTTCAGGGTTACATCACCCAGTATCAAGTTGGTCAGAAGCCGGAGCTGCAGAATTTGAGGCAATCTACCGGTTGTTTCTATATACATGGAAGCCTAACTATACTAGCAGACTCCAGTATACACTGAAGTGAAGCAGTGTACAGTTTTCTCGAGCAAGTCATCCAGTGTCTACAAGGATTCTAAGATAAGCCTAAACCCTTCGGGCTTACATGCGAACTCAAAATATATTTAATCTCCACCCTATTCAGAAACAGTTTGTGAGATGATGTAACAACCAGTCTTTCCTAATATTGACTCTTCACAGAACAGTAATTTCCAACAGGGAATAAAAGATTATAAACATTAAACTATTAAGATTTATGAGACAGATGTCCTTCATGTGCATTTAAGTTGGTATAAAACCACATTTTCACTTTTTAAGTTTTAAACATTCCTGTCCTAAAACATTTGAGGGACAGGAAATTAAAATTTTACATATATATTATAACTTTAAACCCAGTCTTGTTTATTCGATTTTAGTGAGTTAAAATTGTATTTATTTACCGCAATTCTCTCTACATTTTCCAATTACCCTAGACACCAAGCCATATAAATCACGTCACAAACACTAGGTACCCAAAATAAATCGCAGAGTGAGATCGTAGGGTGGTTGCAGTCAGGTAGCCAGAGAACATCTTTATCAACTATCAGACTCAGGGACTTGCATAGCTGACCTCACTCTGTAGACACATCCAGACTACTTTTCTTTAACATCAAAACCCATCACAGATACCATGACTACAAGACTACGCTTAGCAGTCAAATCATGGCTACAATGAAATCTGTGAGCTGTCATAACATTAACAGCATTGTTTTAACACAGTGTCAATGTACTATGTGATCTGTTAAACTATGATTACAATGAGCTGTCAAATTGTGACTACAATGAGCTGTCAAACTGTGATTACACTGAGCTGTCAAACTGTGACTACAATGAGCTGTCAAACTGTGACTACATTGAGTTGATTGGCAATGATTATCACAAGGCAATGAGTTCTGGGAGCTGTCAGATAATGATTATCACAAGCTGTCAGACAGTGATTACTGTGAACTAGTAAACAATGATCACCATCAGCTGTTATGGAACAGCAGAGAGACACACAACACTTAGACAATTCACTATATCTCTGTTCTCAAAACATGCCTACTTGGGTTTGAAATTAATATTTCACTCCCATAATTATGAAATGAGAATAACCTCACTTACAAGAGTATATGTCACCATTTTTTTTTTCCTGCTGATATTTCAAGACTAAATTTAAGATCATTTGGAAATTTCATAAGTCATTTTTTTCCAGTCAAAACTGAATACGAACAATTATAATGTTCAGTCACTTTGTATTTAAAACAAAAGAACAAAGAAAATCTTACCTTGATACCAAAGGCCTCTCCCGCAATAACCTTGACCTTGACTCCTTGTTGTTCACCCTTAGGAATGTCTTTGTCTAGCATCTCCTGGTAGGCAGGCAGGATCAACTTATCTTCTCTCTTCAAATTGACCCACAGCTGCAGCCCATGGGATTCTTCTTTCCCAGGCATCTCACAATGAACTATTCCTCGACCAGCAGTCATCCACTTTCAGAACAGAAAATGGGAACAGTTAAAAATATGAAGGGAATGAAAGTGAAAGAAAAAAAAAGAAAGAAATCGAACAAAGAAACTTTACATAATAAAACAAGTACTTTTTTCTATAGGTCAAGGGGGAAAAGTGGGAGGGAGAGAGAGATACAGAGAGAATAAAAACAGTAATGAGAGTTAATATATGAAAAATACGACATGAACGGACGTTACAAGAGAGAGAGAAAAAATTGCTGCCCGCAATGAAGGAACCGGATCTCACGTTCAGCTGTATTGTTAATATGGCATAGCATTTTATGTAATAAAATAACTGCTAATTCTATTTATTTTGATGTTTATAAATTAATTGGATAGGAATGAAGACATAACAGTTTAAAAGTAGAAAATGTCTTCTCAATCACATTGTATGTCAGTCAGGGGCTGTGACGTATGAAAATCGAACCTCTCTTTAATCCCTAAGTCACGCCTTTCTCTCTTACAAAACAACTCGAGTCCACGTGGAATTCCCACGCTTGCTTCTTCTCTCTCGAGCTATTAAAATAAAACTATTTCTGTATCTCTTTCTGACATTCCTTCAAGAGGCGGGCCACCGGCGGTCAGGTTTCGACGAGAGAGCCGAGATCTGAAACCTCTGATTAACACCTGGTAGTAGAATGGACGGTTAAATTGCTTGCTGAAGCGGCCCTATAGTCGGCGAAATTGTGAAAATTTGCCTTCTTGGTCGAATTAGCTCGAGGTGCAATTTTTGCCAGACATGGGCGGAATCGGGCCGATTCAGTATATATGTGCAGTCTCCTAAAACTCATTATCAGTCTGCCTCAGTAATTGTTGATATCTGCTAGCGCGAACTCTTGGAGTTTTTATATAGAGAGAATTTCCTAGATTCGTGGAGAGTTTCATTTTCCTGCGTGGCGGTAATCATAATAAATTGAGTGTCTTAACGTGTTACAGTTTTTCACTGGGATTTCTGTGTTTATTAAATAGCAGATTAAATAACTTATAGCAAATTGGTTCAGCTGTAATAAGTAAATTTAATTTCTTGTTATTTCCCCCGTAAGAGACGCTTTAAATTAATTAATATACGCTAGGCGACTGATAATTAGAGATAAATCTACTTTTATTCATCATGCGTAATTTTGTGAATTACTAGAGTTTATATCTCGTGTTAAAGCGCGATAATATTAGCTAGACTCTTGTTGGTTTAAATATACTGAAGCACATTAAAAACGCACCACTATTATATATACTGATGCCGAGAAGCTGGAAAAAAAAGTGTGGGAATGGATTTTTCCCGTGTTTGTCATGAGGTAGAGAGCGAATGGCTGCTGGAATGGAAAGTGCATGATTCAACCCACGGGTTTGTGTACAGACTACATGAAAACAATGAAAGTTACACGTGCAACATGATTCCCAACAGCTATGACCTTGAAAATGTGTACGCGTTGTGGCAGTATACTCGGTATAAAAAGGCCGTTGAGACAAAACACCCAGTACATGTGCTTGAAATGCCACGACTATCTGAAAACGACCGCCAACGAGCCTTTGGTATGTTGGAGACCGGATTGAGCTCGCGGGCCATTGCCAGAAGGACGAATTGCCACCACAGCACCATTGTACGTCTCAATGAACGTTACGGAACTACTGGCAGTGCCCGGGATAGACTTCGGAGTGGCCAACTACGAGTTACTACCCCTGCGCAAGATCGTCATATTGTGCTGAGTCACGTAAAGAATCGTTCTCTCCCAGCACGTCAAACAGCAAGAGCAATAGTGGGTAGACGTGGGCAAGGCTCTCGAATGACAGTCATACGACGACTCAGAGATACAGGCCTTACTGCAAGACGGCCTTATGTTAGGCCAAACTTGACTCACAGACGTCGTCAGCAGCGCCTGCAATGGGCAGAGCAACATGTCAGATGGACTAAACTGCAGTGGAATGCTGTCCTATTCACAGACGAGAGCAGATTCAACATATCCTTTGCCCTTTGCTAATGGACGTATGCGGATTTGGCGACGGTGTGGAGAGCGCTTTGCAGATCGCTGTGCTCGTCAGCACAACCGATTTGGAGGTGGCAGTATTCACATTTGGGGATGATTCAGTTTTCACCATCGCTTGCCTCTTCACGTCTTCCGTGGAAATGTTAATGCTGTGACATATCGAGATGAGGTTCTGGATGCATTGGTTGCTCCTGCGTTCACAAATTATCCAGACTTGCAGCTTCTCCAGCAGGATAACGCACGTGAGCACACCGCATGCGTTACGCAGCAATATCTACAGCAGCAGAACATTGTGACGATTGATTGGCCTGCCCTATCACCAGACATGTCCCCTATAGAACATCTGTGGGACGAGCTTGGACGCAGAGTCTACAGGCAAGGTTCTCCAGCTAATCTGCAACAGCTCGAAGCTGCTCTTACACGTGAATGGGACTTGATTCCCCGGAATTTCCTTCAGAGACTTGTGCGTTTTATGCGGAGCCGCTGCCAAGCTGTTTGCAAGCACACGGTGGACATACCAGATACTGAGGATAGTGTGAACGAATTTTTTTATTGGTTGCATTTTTGGTTTTCTCCCTTGCCTGCACAGAATGCAATGAATTTCATAACAATCAAATATACAAATTAATGACCAGCATGGATTCATAGGAAAATGAATAAAGTTTCCATATATGTAAACTTGTAAACACTTATATTTACATTTCACACTCTGTTCCTGGATTATACAGGTGGTGCGTTTTTAATGTGCTTCAGTATATAATTTAATACCTAGAGGTCTTACCTAACGCGTTTGAGATTGTAATAAAATAAATCTGTGTAACCCCACGCTCAAACTTCTTGCCTAAACCAGTCAACGTATTTTTTTTAATCTATTACTAACTACGGCGTTTGAAATTTGTCCCAAGGCCACGGTCAAATCAAACCGCCAACATTTTAACTAAGAGTATTTGAAAATTTCTAGTAAATAGTTAAAAGTTACCACCCCCAAACACACACGCACTACCCTTACCAATATTTATTAACGAACGTCGTAAAATTTAACAACCAATCAAATTGTTACCTCGTTTTGTAGAGGCGAGCAAAGTTGGTTAAAAATGGAAATCAGGCCTAATCTGTGTTTTTTCCCAAAATTAAATAATTTATTTCTCAATAACTAAAGAGAATTAGAATGAAAGGGATACCGTGAATTATAGCGCTGATATTGATTAATATATTAACCTAAAGATTCCCACTTAATAAAATTATCTTGACTTATAAAAATTTAATTTACTGATATTTTAGATCAGCTTAGAACTACAATTAATTACAAAAAAATTACCCAGATGAAAGTGTTAAGGAATATCAAAAGGAAAATTATATAGAACGATAGAGGAGAATGGGCCGTCTTATTATCACTTTGGATGATTAAAATCCATTCACAATCAACGATACAATTAAATAAATAAAGTTGGTCTAATTCGACACTAATGCTTAAAAATCGCACAAATTTATAGGTTTGGGAAAAGTTAAATTTTTCTTGACGCTTCTTCTGATTGGTCGAAGGTGGTTGATAAAAGTTAACTATTACTTGTAAGTGGGGCCATTTTCAAACCAGAAAGCAAGCCAAGCTGACATAGGCGCGAAGAGTGAATGACCAAGCCTTCGCCGTCTGATACTACACAGCAGTGCTAGTACCCATTTATTGCTAATAAAAGCTTGTGCATGTGAAATTCTTACTTGAGGGTAAGGCAGGATAAGTTTATTTGTATAAGTTCCTGATATGTATAAACAGGTTATGCATGCCTATAGCCATATTTCGGATACTGCCTATTGGGAACGGTTAATGTTACGATGACCTACGTAGGAAAGCAGTTATTCGGAGTGAAATTGTGTTAAATGTGTAAAATATTTGCTAGTGGCTTTACAAAGTTTGCGAATGCCAGTGCAGTAGAAAATAAATTGATATTGCCATTTGGGAGTGACACATTGTTCAAATAACATGTGAAACCATGTATAGAATGTTAGGAAGAAAGAATTTTCAGGTCACAAGCTATGTAGTGTACACCCCTGCCTATCGTATGGAAGACAGACCCTGTAGGATGAACAGTGGCCTTGTATTATCACTGAAGAAGAATGTTTACACTGAAATGATGGTAGGCAAGGAACTTCCTTTCCAGCCACGCGGTCCATCAGCAGACAGCGATAGTGATAGGATTTATGTCTTGCCTTCAGGGAAGTACTTAGATTTTATTTTTATTTTAGTTCTTATGTGTCCTATCTAGCCTTCACTTTCTTTCCTTTCCGGACGAAGGCCTTGTGGCCGTAACGTAGACTATTTTCTTTCTCTTTTGGCCTCGTAAGACGAATCACCTTTTTTCGATTTTTTTTCAAACCCATCCATTAGACAAGGAACAGTAAAGCCTGATGCAAATGGCCAGCACGCTAGTCTGACCCAGGTGAGTTGTGTAGTGAATATGTGTGGAATTGGTATAGATAAGATCTACATGAGAGGACCTTTTCCTCTTATTCCAGGTTATATGCCAAAATACCTACTGGGCAGAACACCTGGTGAAGGAAGAACTCTTGAGAGCGATTGCTGGGCATTCAAGTTGCAGCTAACTCTTATCTTCAGCCAGGAGGCACCAAGCTGGGTGAATCTGAGGACTCATGGGCCAACTGTTTTCATAAATTCATGCAGATAAGTCCTTCAGCAACGGCACTGACGTATCATCTTAGTCAATTCCACAAAAATTAATAAAAGACATCACCTGGGCGTGATGATAGACACAGACTTTTCAATAACATAACAGTGATAATAGCAAGTGTAGAAACCAGAACAGAGGGTGTAGTTATTACAGTGATCTATTCTTTTATATAAACAAGAGACAGGGGCAGAGTTCCCACATATTCATTTCTATACTGTAAATAAAAATTTGTTTCTGGAGTTTTGACAATCCCTGTCCCAAAATATTGAGGTGCAGGGAGATTAAATTGTAAATAATTACCTAAACTTTACCAACAGTCTTATTCACTTAATTTACATTGAGTTACAGTTCTGTTTGGAATTTTAGTATATTAAACACATTACCCTAGACACCTTGCCACACTACATCCCAGAGATTATCTTACACAGAGTGAGATCTTAGAGAGGTAGCGGATAGGGACCCTGACATCATCATTATCAATTAGACTCAGGGAACATACACAGCTGGATCTCACTTTGTTAACGGTTAATTTTAGTAACATCAAAACCTCTTACCACATATTGGGGTCCTGTCCGGGATTATTTTACCAACATACCCTGGGTACTCTGATAGTAGAAATAATAAATAAATATATAATACAATAAATAAATTTGTGGAATTGGATGAGCTGTCGGTGCCTTCAGTAATTAGTTAGAACAATTTTGTTAATTTATAATATAGTATTGATAAACTGTGTATGAGAGAAAGGATGGCAGTCTTGGCTAAATTTAGATCTGCTACAGTGCAGACGGCGAGAGAGCTTGGCATGGGTGGGGAACTTCTGATTCAGTATGTTACTACTGAATGTGATAAATTTATTGATAGGGAAGATGGAAGGTTGGCTGAAGAGAACAGGTTAAAATTAGAGGCAGAAAAAGAGGCTAGGAAATTAGAGGCTGATAGAGAGGCTGAGATTAAAAGGTTACAGTTAGAGGAAAAAAGATTGCAGATGGAGGCCGAAAAAGAAGAAAAGAGATTGCAAAGGAAGACAGAGGAAAGAAGACAGGCTGTAGAAAGGGAGGCGGACAAAGAAGACAAAAAATTGCAAAGAGAGCATGAGCTAAGACTCAAGGAACTGGAACTTCAAGGACATGTTCTAGAAAATGGAAGCAGCCCATCTACCTCTGATACTAGGGCGAGTCAGGGTGCCTCTAATTCAGCCATGAATTTTCATTTAGATCCTTTTGTAGAGAAGACAATGAGATCGAGTCTTATCTCAGTAGATATGAGAGACTTGCTACTAACTATGGGTTAGAGAAGGAGAAGTGGAGTTTAAATTATCCTAAGGTCTTAGGGGAACATCTTATGAAGTGTTCTCAAAGTTGAGGAGAGAGGATCAGGAAGATTATGATATTTTAAAACAGGCTCTACTAATTAGGTATGAGAAGAATGGGGAATTTTAAAGGAAGAAATTTAGGAATGCTAAGCTACTGTCTGGGGAGACCTACCACCAATTCTCTGCCAGATTGGAAACCTATTTAGAGAAATGGACTGCTCTGGGAAAACCCAAGATTTGAAGGAAATAATTATGATAGAGCAACTGAGAGAGTCCATGGCTCCAGACCTGAGAAAATTTCTCATGGAACAAGGTGCAGAGAGGTTGGGGAGGTTCTCAATGTTGCTGAGAGATATCAGGCAGCCCAGTCAGAAGTAGCTGGAGCAAAAAGGAAACAAGCAGAAAGTAATAAAGCCCCACAAAACCAGAATAAATTTGAAAATAGAGATCAAGGTAATAGATTTAAACCCAACTATGATAGGCCAAGATTTGACCATAGAGACAGAAACCCTCAAGTAAATGAAAGGAAACCCTACAGACCAGAAGGAAAATGGTGTAAATTTTGTAGGTTAAATAACCATAATACAAAAGACTGTAGGAAGAAAACCCCTCCATATTTTGCTGCATGCCTTAAAACAGGAAATAAGGGAAAGAAGAAACAACCTACTGGACAGCAGGAACCTCATCATCCCCTTGTATGTGAAGATGTAGTATGCAATGGGGCAACTATTAAGTGCCTTTATGATACTGGATTGGATTTTGACTCAGTCGTGAGTTCTAACCTAGTGCATCCAGATCAATATACCACAGAAACAGTGCAGATACAAGGAGCAACTAAGGATATAGCAACCATGACACTTCCTATTGCAAGGATAAATGTGAAAACTCGCTATGTGGAAGGAGTGATTAAAGCAGCAGTGATAAACGAACCAATCTACCCTCTGATATTGGGGTGTAGATATGTGTTTTTGGGAATCCCAAAAGACCAGTGATTATGGCAGCAGTACAGACCAGGTCACAGTCAAGGAAGGAGGAAGATAACCCAATAAATACTCATCCAGAGGAGATGAGGAAGGCACAGGCTGAGGATAAGTCATTAAAGCCGTGTTTCAGGAAACTCCCAAAACGTCATACCCCTCCAAACAAAGGAGACTTTTATATGAAGAACAAGTTAATGTATAGGAAGGCTGGTACTGGATCCAATGGTCATGGACAGCTGGTACTTCCAACTTCATATAGGGAAATAGTGATGGAGTTAGGACATGCTATCCCCTTCAGTGGTCACATGAGGATCAGCGCCACAGGACATCGTATAGCTTGTCATTACTTCTGGCCAGGGATAACAGAAGATATAAAAAGATATGTCAAATCCTGCCCAGAATGCCAAAGGGTAGCTCCAAAACATTGGACTGCACCTGCAACTCTAGGGGATATGCCAATCATGGGAATCCCTTTTGAGAGAGTTGCAGTGGATATTGTGGGACCTCTCACACGAACCAAGAGGAGAAACAGTTATATTCTTACTCTGGTGGACACGTGTTCTATGTGGGGAGAGGCAGTAGCCATGTCATCAATCAACTCAAAACATGTGGCAGAGGCGTTACTTACAATATTCACAAGGTTAAGTTTTCCCCACCAGATCTTGACTGATAATGGATCACAGTTCAAGGGGAGGCTAACTGAGGAAGTTTTCAGGATCTTTCAAGCCAGGCACTTTCACTGTAGTCCGTATCACCCCCAAAGGAACGGGCAGGTGGAAAGGTTCAACGGGACACTTATTTCTATCCTGCGAGAGCTGGCCCATGAAAAACCTGACACATGGGATCAATACTTACCCGCGGCCTTGTTTGCGTATCGGGAAGTCCCACATAATTCACAGGAATGGCACCGGCAACATTGTTATTTGGCCGGCCAATCAAAGGTCCATTGGAAGCCTTATTGAGGACATGGACAGATGAGAAGGCAGAAGAGACTGTAACCTCATCATATCAGTATGTGAACGAGCTGACCACTCGACTGACAACTGGCTGGAAACTAGCAAATGATAACCTAAGACAAGCCAGGAAGAAACATGCTGCATATTATAATAGAAAAGCGAAGGATAGTGAGCTTGCTGTGGGGGAGAAGGTGCTTCTTCTGTTACCCGGCAGCAGCAACAAACTTCAGATTGGATGGCAAGGTCCATACACAGTTCTAGAAAAGGTATCTAGAACTAACTACAAGATATACAAGAAAGGAAAGGAAAAAGTCTATCATGTAAACCTTCTTAAGAAATATCATAATAGAAGAAACCTGGAAGGGGAAAATTTAATGACCTTGGCCATAGCCACTGAGATGAAAAATGAACCTCTCACCTCTTACGAATACCCCCTAAAACCATGCGAAACTCCTGCACAGGTAAAAATCAGTAATCATCTGACAAAAGGGCAGATGGAGAAGATTCAAAAGGTTCTGGAGAATCATACAGACGTGTTAACGGACAGCCCGGGGCACACTAACTTGTTGGAATATGATATGAAATTACTAGACCCAACACCCATCTGTATGAGAGCCTATACTATCCCATTCTCAAAAGAGAAAGCTTTAAAAGAGGAGATAGATTATTTGTTACAAGAAGGGATTATTTCTCACAGTGAATCTCCTTACAGCTCCAGTGTGGTATTGTTGAGGAAACCCTCTGGGGAACATAGACTGTGCATAGATTACAGGAAACTGAATTCTGTCACAGAAGGTCAGGTGGATCCATTACCTGATACTAACCAACTGTTTGCCAGATTTAATAAGGCAAAATATTTTTCCAAGGTAGATCTCAGAAAGGGATATTATCAGATTCCATCGAAGCCTGAGATTCGACCTTATCTGGCCTTTAGCACCTCGGAAGGGCACTATGAGTTCAACATGTTGCCGTTTGGATTGAAGAATGCTCCGAGTGTGTTTTCCAGAATGATGCGAAAACTATTGGATCCCCTGAAAAACACATGTATTACTAATTTCATGGATGACATCCTCATCGCCACGGAAACATTTAAGGAACATGTAGACTCATTAAACATGTTATTTGACAGACTCAGAGAGGCAAACTTAACTGTTAGACCAACAAAATGTTGTATTGGATGCAAGGAATTGGAATTCTTGGGACATACTGTACACCAGGGTAGCATGACCACTGATCCTAAGAACTTGGAGAAATTGCAGAGAGCACCCAGACCACAGACTAAGAAGGATGTGAGATCCTTTGTCTCACTTTGTGGTTTTTACCAAAAGTATATTAAAAATTTTAAATCTGTGTGTGCTCCTCTGGCGGATTTAACTCGTAAAGGGAAACCAGATAAAATAGAATGGTCAGCAGAATGTGAGTTGGCATATAATGAGTTAAAGCAAAAACTCACCAGTAAGCCCATATTGAAATTACCTAATTTGAGTAAGGAATTTGTGGTGAGAACGGACGCTAGTAATGTGGGATTGGGAGCCACGTTGTTGCAAAGAGCATCTTCACCGGACGAAGAATTGAACCCAGTTGCTTATGCTAACCGCAAATTGAACAGAGCGGAACAAAACTACTCAACTGTAGAAAAAGAATGTTTTACTTTAGTCTGGGCAATAAAGAAATTCCAGATTTATTTGTATGGTAGGCATTTCGTGGTCCAAAGCGATCATCAGCCCCTGGTTTTCCTTGCTCAGGCAAAGCATGGTAATGCACGATTGTTAAGGTGGTCTCTTCTCATACAACCTTACTCGTTTACCATTGAGCACATTCCTGGATAGCAGAACGTTGGGGCAGATTTCTTGAGTAGGCACCAACCTGCAGGAATCCAGGATCACCCTAAGGCATAGTTGAGTCAATTTGATCGTGATGGTAACACAGAGATTAAAGCTTCACTAGTGGTTCACGCTTTTTAACGGGGGAGATATGTAATAAAATAAATCTGTGTAACCCCACGCTCAAACTTCTTGCCTAAACCAGTCAACGTATTTTTTAAAAATATATTACTAACTACGGCGTTTGAAATTTGTTCCAAGGCCACAGTCAAATCAAACCGCCAACATTTTAACTAAGAGTATTTGAAAATTTCTAGTAAACAGTTAAAAGTTACCACCCCCAAACACACACCCACTACCCTTCCCAATATTTATTAACGAACGTCGTAAAATTTAACAACCAATCAAATTGTTACCTCGTTTTGTAGAGGCGAGCAAAGTTGGTTAAAAATGGAAATCAGGCCTAATCTGTGTTTTTGCCCAAAATTAAATAATTTATTTCTCAATAACTAAAAGGAATTAGAATGAAAGGGATACCGTTAATTATAGCGCTGATATTGATTAATATATTAACCTAAAGATTCCCACTTAATAAAATTATCTTGACTTATAAAAATTTAATTTACTGATATTTTAGATCAGCTTAGAATTACAATTAATTACAAAAAAAATTACTCAGATGAAACCGTTAAGGAATATCAAAAGGAAAATTATACAGAACGATAGAGAAGAATGGGCCGTCTTATTCTCACTTTGGATGATTAAAATCCATTCACAAATAACGATAAAATTAAATAAATAAAGTTGGTCTAATTCGACACTAATGCTTAAAAATCGCACAAGTTTATAGGTTTGGGAAAAGTTAAATTTTTCTTGACGCTTCTTCTGATTGGTCGACGGTGGTTGATAAAAGTTAACTATTACTTGTAAGTGGGGCCATTTTCAAACCAGAAAGCAAGCCAAGCTGACATAGGCGCGAAGAGTGAATGACCAAGCCTTCGCCGTCTGATACTACACAGCAGTGCTAGTACCCATTTATTGCTAATAAAAGCTTGTGCATGTGAAATTCTTACTTGAGGGTAAGGCAGGATAAGTTTATTTGTATAAGTTCTTGATATGTATAAACAGGTTATGCATGCCTATAGCCATATTTTGGATACTGCCTATTGGGAAAGGTTAATGTTTCGATGACCTACGTAGGAAAGCAGTTATTCGGAGTGAAATTGTGTTAAATGTGTAAAATATTTGCTAGTGGCTTTACAAAGTTTGCGAATGCCAGTGCAGTAGAAAATAAATTGATATTGCCATTTGGGAGTGACACATTGTTCAAATAACATGTGAAACCATGTATAGAATGTTAGGAAGAAAGAATTTTCAGGTCACAAGCTATGTAGTGTACACCCCTGCCTATTGTATGGAAGACAGACCCTGTAGGATGAACAGGGGCCTTGTATTATCACTGAAGAAGAATGTTTACACTGAAATGATGGTAGACAAGGAACAGTAAAGTCTGATGCAAATGGTCAGCACGCTAGTCTGACCAAGGTGAATTGTGCAGTGAATATGTGTGGAATTGGTATAGATAAGATCTACATGAGAGGACCTTTTCCTCTTATTTCAGGTTATATGCCAAAATACCTACTGGGCAGAACACCTGGTGAAGGAAGAACTCTTCAGAGCGATTGCTGAGCATTCAAGTTGCAGCTAACTCTTATCTTCAGCCAGGAGGCACCAAGCTGGGTGAATCTGAGGACTCATGGGCCAACTGTTTTCATAAATTCATGCAGATAAGTCCTTCAGCAAAAGCATTGACGTATCATCTTAGTCAATTCCACAAAAATTAAGAAAAGACATCACTTGGGCGTGATGATAGACACAGACTTTCCAATAACATAACAGTGATAATAGCAAGTGTAGAAACCAGAACAGAGGGTGTAGTTATTACAGTGATCTATTCTTTTATATAAACAAGAGACAGGGGCAGAGTTCCCACATATTCATTTCTATACTGTAAATAAAAATGTGTTTCTGGAGGTTTGACAATCCCTGTCTCAAAATATTGAGGTACTGGGAGATTTAATTATAAATAATTACCTAAACTTTACCAACAGTCTTATTCACTTAATTTACATTGAGTTACAGTTCTGTTTGGAATTTTAGTATATTAAACACATTACCCTAGTGATAAGGGTGGATTTAGGCTGACTTCAATTACCACCCCTATCGACACCAGTTAAATTATAGTTGTAGTGTAGGGTGTCTTATCTGGTTTATGTTGTTGCTGTGTGTAAAGTAGTTAGCTAGTCCACAGAGTTACAGCACAGGCAAAGTGACATGCGAAGTCATAAAGGAGGTAACTGCTTTTGACGTTTTCATCATTTATTTCACGCCACAACGACAGTTACTTCACATACATCATAAACATCACAGTTCAATAGTTTTCAGCATTCAAAAATGATATTGGCGCCAGCTGATAGTCATGTAGGATCCAATACTCATCAGTCATAGAGTAAACAATACTTCAGCGTATCCGGTATCATAAAGTTCTGGTTCATGGATCTGTATAAATGATATGGCACAGATCTGGGTACCTAAAGTTCATAAATATTAATTATGCAACAGGTTCAGCTGCAGATCATCAATGTTCATACATAATAATGAATACTCCCCTCCTGATGCTAGCAGATCAGATGTATACAATAAGTCCATTATCGTCCGCACGTGAATAGCATACATGGAGTACAGGTCAACCTGACTTTTATAACATTCCTAAGTCTAACCTTCGACAAAAGGTGTAATCGCTGACCTAGCGATATTCATAGGACGTAGAACTGTTCCTCGGGCTTAGGATATCCCGTATACATATAAATCACAGGTATGGAAAATACCTGGGGTGTGATTTCTATTCGAAGCACCTCTATCACTGTAGTACGTGAGCGAGCACAGATCGACCATTGTCAACATAATGTTAAATCATAGATTCGAAACATAAATGAGGTATTACCTTGTTTCGAAATCAACACCACAAACATACGCCTCCAGGCGTTTGGAATCATAAAGGGAAGGACCTTGTTAGCTACACTAACTCACAAAAAGAATCCTAATTCCCTATCACAAATCACAGCGACGCTAAAAATGCGTCCTGCCTCGCTCGGAACAATATCTCCCTCCCTTTGCTGGGCGGAAGACGATTCTCACCTCTCAAAGTTCAGACATGCGCAGAAAAGCATAAACCTGAGTAAAATTCAACGAGACGATGGTTGAAGACCTTCTAGACAGATTTTGTAAGAAATCTTGCCTTATATGGACAGCAAACGAATCCTCAACACTGGTTTCAGATATTCCAACAACAGTTGACCGATACTACCAAATAAGGAGAATGATCACACTTCGTTCAAAAAATATGGACCGAACGTGTCTCGTCACAAGAGGAGGTAACCTCATATTAAATGATAATCTCAATTATCCAGAGTTATGTAGCTTTGACCGAAAAAAAATTAAAGTGTACATTTCAGTCAATCTAATTATACAATGTCTTTAGCAAAAAAAATGATCATACAATGACTTTAGGAAAAATGATCATACAATGACTTTAGAAAAAATGATCTGTGCGTAACACCTAGATACCTTGCCACACTACATCCCAGAGATTATCTTACACAGAGTGAGATCTTAGAGAGGTAGCGGATAGGGACCCTGACATCATCATCATCAATTAGACTCAGGGAACTTACACAGCTGGACCTCACTTTGTTAACGGTTAATTTTAGTAACATCAAAACCTCTTACCACAGAGATTATAATATTGATATCATTGTTAAAATGTTTGTTTTTTTCCACATCTAGGCGACCACAAACCCTGCGATCTAGCGGTTTGAATAGCTCCAGAAACATTCTTAAAATATTATCGGGTCTTAGATTTTGACCTGTGCGGTCCTCCTGTTTTCTTCCAGAGAGAGAGAGAGAGAGAGAGAGAGAGAAAGAGAGAGAGAAAGAGAGAGAGAGAGTTCCCACATATAAACTTTAAGAATAAGATCATAAACTGGACAAGAAATGACCCAGATTGTTTACATCAAATCTGATCCGCTTGTGGCGGCCAAATATCTAGGTAACATTTGTTCCAGAATGCTGACTATCATGGTTTTTTTTTTCCTCGAGTGGATTTGTCCAGAAAAAGAATACTTGGGTCCATAACTGGCACTACACCCCAGAGAGAAAACAAAGAAAAAAACACAGATAGGAGATCCTTCGCTTATCCTTATTGGTTTTCTAACAGTGTACCCACGGGACATTTCCTTAAATATCGGATTACTATGTGCTGCCCATGGTGAACATTTCGATCGCGATCTTTATATTTCTACATGCACTACCTGACGTGAACTTTGACACATAAAATTAGCACTTTCTAAGCGGGCGTTCTCCATTAGGACAATTTAAGCATTCTTTGAGGAACTGGGGCTCTCTTGGATCAGCACCACCCATGAAATATGTCAAAGATACACAGCTGTTACATACAAGAGTAGTCGGTAAGTGTGATTGAATGTGGCCACAGACTGACAGATTGTAAGAAAGAGAAATGAATATTTCATATTTTGTATAATCATTTTACTCTCTTTTCGGGTTCACTACTACTGTTATATTATTTTTTCCCCCAGGATAGATTAACTAAAGACTTTGTTCTTTCCTTTATCGTCTATCCCTTTACTTTAGTATTAACTTTAATCTTTTGGGTTAAGTACCTCTGTTGGGATCTACTTTGGGGTTCCTTTGCCTACTGGGTTAATAATTTGTCTTGCATTTTTGTGTCTGTAAACTATACTTTCTGATGATTGATGGTGTGATTTTGTCTAGAGATAATAAACATAATACACCTTAAGTTATCGTGTTGGTCAAACCCCTGCCCATTATGTGTTATCCATAGCTTGGTCCACGTCTGTACGTATTATGTCACAGAATTGTGTATATGTAAGTGAAGTGTAACTTGTATATATGTACCAGGAGAGAAAGTACGTCTAGTTAAATATTGTCGTAAGATAGACTGAATTAGAGCAATTACTCAATCTAGAGATATTCCTTTCTCTTACACTCTCACCTTGTGAAAAGTAAAGCTATTTCTTACCCCTTATTCTCACATAGTTTACCATTATCACCTCTGCTCAGACAGGACCTTAAACATCTTCAACCTATCATAATAAAATCTACGACAGGGGCTAAGAATCAAAGAAGAAGAATAAGAAGATAACTGTTGCTGAATATGGACATACCTGCAAGTCTCCAGCTTTAAGTGTTCCCTTATGACCCATAAAGTCCTGGTGCACCAGCTCTCCATTCAACATGTAGTTGACCTGGTGAGTTGCAATATGAATAGTAAATTATCAGTGTCCTTGTCACACACCTACATCAGAAGTGGTAATAACTCCTACATTTTTCTGGGTTGATTTTCAGATACACAGGATAAACTTTTATGTGACCTCGGTGCTCTGTCCCATTTAGACTTGAATATGGCTTTTATAATTGTTTTAGCCATTTCATAAGCGATCTCTACATTGTTTTGTTGCATGGCTCCCCCTTCTTTAGCAAGTTTATCTGCCTCCTCATTGCCTGGAATGTTGCAATAGGCTGGTAACCACTGCAATGTGCACTTGCTGAAGCTATCTAGGCAAGACCAGGTCATCATTTTCCACATACGTACTGGTCACAATAGGTTGAGGTACCATCTATGTCACAAGTACAGGATTGGTCCAACAGATCTCTACTCCTGTGGCACCAGTCCCATGACAGCTAAACATCTGCACCAATCCTGCCTAACTTATGGCAGTGAACCAAGTGGAGTATGGCAAGAACTCACTTCTCTCAACAACAAAACTGAAATGTCAGAAACTTGGAGCCGACTACTGCCTTTATTAGAGTCATTTATGTAAAAGTCTGAGGGTGAACGAAGAAGAACATACACGGGATAAGAAAATGTAAAGCATTCAATAACAGCAAAAATTGTATGTGAATGTTAAATTGAATACACACAGACACTTGACTCAACAAACAACCTAAGAGGGCTTACAGTCTCAAAGCCACGATGTGGATGGTCAGGAAATCCAGCTGGTGCCTTCACACGGAACTCATCTAGCAACAGAAATGGATCCAAGTTACGGAGCTGGAAAAGAAAAATTAATACTGCATAACCTGTTTTGATTGAAATCCAATAAGTAAAAATGAGCTTTTAACATCTTTGAGTACCAGTTTTGGTCAATGGAACAATGAAAGTTTTGGAAACTCTATTCAAGTCACAAATTTCAATAAGCACAAAATAGTATTTTTTTTTCAGCATTTACAAATTTGTGAAATTCCTAAATATGTTTTTATATTATTAACCACATTTCTAGTCACACATAATTTTCTCTCATGGCAGAGAGAAAACATTATTTCTCTGCAATTCGTGACTTCCTGTAAATCTCCTTTCTTTGGCAACTTGATTAGATATCCTTCCTTCCAGTCTGCTGGTATACTTTTTCCCTCCCTGACTTTACCAAGTAATTTGTACAATATCTCTGTAAAGGTGATGGCCTCTGTTGGAATGCTATCTGGACCCATAGCTTTCTATTCTCTTCTAGGCTTTATGGTATTCTTTACATTTTCTTCACTTGGTTTTTCACAGTTAACTTGTAAGTTTTTCTTTCTGATGACTTGATGTCTGGGAGGTCTTGTACAGTTCAAAAAATGTTCAACCCATTTCTTTTATCTGCTCTTGTATTTTATTAAACAATTTTTTTATTCTTGTCCTTGATAAATCCATTTGTTTATATTACTATGTTAGCTTCTTTACACTTTATACCTCTCATATTCTTTTAGCTGCAGCTTCATATACTTGTCCTGCCAAATTATCTATTAGACAAACCTAAAGGTATGTTTTCAGGCACTCGTAGGAAATAAAGAAGTAGAAATCTAGACAACAGAAAAACAACAGACGTGAGTGGCTTACCCAGGACCTTCCGTGCGACACCACCTCCTAGCTGTGCAAGCGAATCACACTATCCACCCTGCCATCTAGGCATCACCAAATAATGATACTTCGATGACGGGTCATTAGTGCGAACCGCAACACATAACACCGGAAATTTACCCAGGGCAGTCCAGCCTATTAATGACGCAATTACTTCTGTTGTTCCCCTATTATACAGTATAGGTCAGACTACACTTTGTCTTGTGTGTTATTGTATTAGTTTATTGTATATAAATGAAACATGTTATGCCACAAAACAGATGCCAACGATATGAATGTAGCCATAATCTGAACCTTGTTACCAGCCTCAGATATAAGATGCTGGGTGCAGGATTACTGACTGTCTGATGATGATTGGAATCTCTATAGCAACATAACAGAAGGCAATATGATCCTCGTTCGATCAAGTGTTTTAGCCCCTTAATCTCCTTTACACTCTAAGAGGAGGCGATCCCACTTTGGTTATGACTCCCAAGTGCCTCCTGTTGTCTTGTGCACACAACTGAACCCACTCCACCTTGGTTGTAGCTTTCAACTTTACTTCTGTTTTCTACCAACTGGGGGCAATTGTGAAACTAACCCTTATAATATTGTATTGTTCCCCACAGTATATACTTACACAGCTATTTAAAAAATTAGCTGGCAAGCAAGTTGTATGGGGCAAGGGTCATCCTGGTATGATCAAACTGATTTTCTGTCCTGTGATCTGGTAACATCTACGTTACTTTAGATGACATACATGCTTCTTAACATATTCTTATGTTTGAAAATTTGATTTGATGCACAGGTTTTTCCACTTTCATTCACTGTCTGATGTCTAAATGTCCCCACAACTTATTCATAGTCTTTGCTGTCTGTTCTTACCTTTGCATTCAGGGCACATATTAAGCTCAAAATATCTTTACTTGTCTTTTTATTCACAATATTTTAAATTCTGGTATAGAATTGTTCCTTTGCAGATTCTTCTTTTCCATTTCTTGGCACATTAGCCTGGATAATATTTATCTCTGTTTTTCTTTTTGGCATTTTTCCATATTATTCTCGGTACTATTCTGTAAGCCCCTTCTGTGCCTCATTTGAAAGCATTTGGACCCCAATGTCAATCTGTGGAACATGTTTTTTTTTGGTTTTTTTAAAATCCTCAGGTTCTATGAACAACAATAATTTTTTTGCTTGTCCTTACCTGCTTCTTTCATCTTGTTCTGCAGTAATAATATGTCACTTTTATAGCCTTTTTATTTCTTCTGCTACCTGTGCTGCTCTTCCTTGTTCATACATTGTCCTAACATTCCAGGTGCCAATTATAGAGATACTCCAATGTGAAAGAAGCATATACAGAAAATGTAAATAGATTCACACAGTTAAATCAGTTACCTCTGAGCGACCAACACTTCGCCTATTCCAATTTCCAACTCCCTCACATTGTTCAACGCTCTCAAAATTCACATTTGTTGTTCGTGGCGCCATTATTACCTCTGTTTGTGTATCTGAAAAACAAAAAACAGAATACACTCGGGTAAGATAAAAATTACACACATGCTGAAATTTTAAAATCTATCAACTCAAGCAAGCGGGTCACAACTTACTTCCTTAGTTGTTCCCCTTTTACCGTGAGGTGTAGAGGTTTGGGAGAGAGAGCCCCAGACTATCCTATTGGCTGTCTTCCTCCTGGTCCTCCTGGTCTGGTTCCGTTCTAGTCCTCGGTCCTTCTAATGTTGTACTCCCAGCGGAGGTGTCTTCCTGGTGATCTGGATCCCTGGCTCTTTGTTTCCCATGCTTGTCGTGGTAGCCGATCTTTTCCCATTCTGCAGACATGGCCAAACCATCTTAGTTGGGTCTGTTCTACTTGGGTCTGCTGAGGGTGGGATTTTAGGCCTTAACGTATTGTCTGGTTGCGGACCATGTCTCTTCTTGTTACTTCAACCACCTTCCTCAGATACCTCATTTCTGAGGTTTGGATCTGGCTTTTGTGGGTTGTAGTCATTGCCCATGACTCGCATCAATATGTCAAGACTGGGACATAGGTGGAGCGGTATACAGCCATCTTCGTTTTCTTACCAACCTCTCTCTTGCTGAGGAATCATCGATTTATGGCCTGAAAAAGTCTCCCAGCTGCTGCTTTTCGAGTGGCCAACTCTTCTTTGATGCCTCCCTTTCGGTCTATAATAGCGCCGAGGTATTTAAAGTGGTCGACCTGCTCCAGGACCTGTTCTCTCAGCTTAATCTGATGTCTTCTTTCTTCTCGTGATATCACCATGGACTTTGTTTTAGAGCTGCTTATGACCACCCCTCTCTTCTCCAGCTCTTCCTTCCAGACTTGCAGGTTGGATTGGAGATGTGCCTCTGATATAGCAATCAGGGCAACATCATCAGCAAATGCCAGCTCTGAAATACAGACCTGTCTCATCTTCCAGTACCCCCCAGAATAATTTCTTGTTCTCTCCTTACATGCCTTGATGACATCGTCCTGAGGAGTATGAAAATATAAGGTGACAGGATATCATCTTGTCTTACACCAGTGGTGGTTCTGAACTCTTCTGGCTTATTGTTTGCTGTCCTCACATAATTTCTACAAGACTTGTAGAAGTTCTGTATAGCATGAATCAGAGGTGCCGGCATGTTCTTCCTTGCCAAACAGTCCCAATGTTTGCTCCAGGGGACTCTGTAAAACGCCTTTTCCAGATCTATGAAACAAAGATGGATCTCACTCAATGACCTTTTCATTCAGCTGTCTGAGTGTGAAGATTAGGTCTTGAGTACTTCGGTTTGCTCGGAATCCGCACTGGACCTCATCCAACTGTGGCTCAGCTAGGCGTCGGAATATCTGCTCTATTATTCTAGAGTAGATTTTACCAGGGACACTGAGAAGGGATATGCCTCTATGGTTTCCACATTGTCGATTGTCACCCTTTTTGAAAATTGGTGTTATGATGGCAATCTACCAATACTTTGGTGTGGTCTTGTTGCACCACACTGCCTGTAGGACCCTTACGAGTAATAGGTCGCCTGATGCTCCCATGTATTTAACCATTTCTGGTGTTATTCCATCATGCCCTGCTGCTTTGCCCATCATGATTTTCTCCAGTGCTGCTTTCAGTTCTTCTATCTTTATGGTTTTCTCTTCTGTGCTAGTGGTTATCATTTCTGATGCGCACCATTAACGAGTTCTGAGAAATATTCTTTCCATCGTTCCATTACTTCCTTCGGGGCAGTAAGCAATTTGCCTTGGTTGTCCTTTATAAATTTGAGAGGTCATTGTTTTTCCTTTCTCATGTTCCTAGGGTCTTATATAACTATTTATGGTTTTTTTGCGCATCTTTTTTCTAGCTTTTCTCCAAATTCTTCCCACGACTTCTGTTTTGCTGCTAGCAGCACCTTGTTCTTTGCTTCTGTTCTGAGTGTCACATAGTCTCTTATATTTCTTCATTTGTCCTGTTGTGTTTTTAGCTCCTAAGTATTGTTTCCATATCATTTTCTTCTCTCTTATTTTCTCTTTGACTTTGTCTGTCCACCAAGGTGTCCTCTTTCTCTTGTTCCCAAGTCGGACTTCACCACATGCTTCTGCAGCAGCTGTTTTTAGGATGTCCTTGAATTTAAGCCAGAGGGTTTCCAAGTCATCAGGTTGTTCTTCTGTGCTGCTCACCGCGGCAGCAATAAGCCCCTGATATCTGGTCTTAATTTCGGGTTCTCTCAGCTTGTAGGTCTTAATGCTCATTTCTCCCGTTCGTTCACTTAGTTTATTGCGTGATGTTGGGCAGTTCCTAGGCTGAGCAACTCTCTCAGTTGTTCTTTTGATTGTAAGTAGGTAGTGATCACTTCCAATCTCTGGCCCCCTCCACACTGTAGCATCCCGGACATATTTGAATGAGCTCTCCTAACAATGGCATAGTCGATCACTGACTTCTCATTCTTTGTTGTTTCATATCTAGTGTATGCATGCATGCGCTTATGGGGGAACTTTGTGTTTGTAATGATCAGATTCTGCTCACTGCAGAATCTAAGGAGTCGCTTTCCATTGTCATTGAGAGTATCTTCTCCATATCTTCCGATAACTCCACCCCATCTAGCATGGTCATTTCCAACTCTGGTATTGAAATCTCCGAGCATGATAATTTCATCTAGGCAGTCATCCACTGTCCTTTGAAGCAGCTCGAAGAATCCCTCCTTGACCTCTGCTCTCTCATCCTCTTTTTACCCATACACTATGACCAGGTTGACTATGGTTTCTTCTTCTTTTAGTTTTACAACCATAATGCGCTCCGAGACAAAGTTCCATCCCTTGATACTATCTTTGGGTTTTTGGCCACAATGCAACCCACGCCCCCTTGAGCTCTTTCAGATGTGGGTACACCACTGTAGAGCAGCGTGTTGCCATCGAGATCCATGACTCCTTGTCCTTTTTTCTTTGTTTCCGTTATAGCCAGGATTTCTAATTTTGTTTTCCTCATCTCTTCCACCAGCTCCTCTTCTTTCCCATTTATACTTCTTGTGTTCCAAGTTCCATAAGTCGTAGTCCATAATCCGTTCCAGTTCGTCGCCTTTAGAATCAGTCCGGTTTTCTCTCGTTTATTTCTCGTAATCAAAAGTTTAAAGCAAACAGGTGATTGGCCTGTTGGGCCTTTGCATGGTCGAGGGGGCTGCCTCCTTACGGCCTCCATGCAGGCCGCCCTCCTCCTTTTTCAGCCGGGCTTGGGACTGGCTTAGGCACACACAAGCGGAAATTTTTAAATCTATCAACTCAAACAAGCGGTCATAACTTCTGCATTTGTGTCTAGGCTGAATGGATTATGCCTCACCAAACCGTGTAAAAATTCCTAACATACACTAAAGTAAATGAGAAATTTCTGACAAACATCCACCACATATTTTAATGCTTCTGTGCTTCTGCACATTAATAGCATTAAACAGGAGGTACACCATATATATATATATATTATATATATATATATATATATATATATAATATAAATATATATATATATATATATATATATATATATATATATATATATATATATATATATATATATATATATACTACTGGACAAAAGTTAAGGGCCGCCATTCAGTTTAGACAAAGTTTATATAATTCTTCGTGAGCAGGGTCGATTTTCCAAATGTCCGGTAGCTTGAAATCTCTCAAGAAGTCTCTCAATGGTAGTGTGGGACACTGCTAAACGTCTTGCAACATGACGAACAGATTGACCATCCTGAATCCATGCCATGGCTCGACCACGGTCTACAGTGCTGAGACTTCTCCTTGGTGGCATGGCTAATGCAGTGATCATTTCGACCACTTGTCATACTGATTTATTGCATACCAACGGTGAACACTCTTTACCGATGATCATTTTCCACGTGCATTCAAATTCAACTCACTTTTTCACCTTTTGAACTAGTGGGGCGTGTTGCAAAAACCATGAGTTTTTGCAGCCACAATGGCAATTTTCACGTGCGGGTTAAAGTGACCCAGTTTTTTGGACATTTAAAAAAAATTAACCTACTGCACACAGAAATGTATACACATTTCTCTGAGCTCAGTTTTAATGACATTTTCACTTGTCTTTACAGTTTGCCAATCAATTATATAAACCTTGTCTAAACTGAATACCAAAAAACACAGCGAGGCCCAGAATCTATACCTAAACACCAAGAAGACCAAAGTATTGACAACAGACAAAGTAAAGACCAAACCAGAAATTGAAATTGATAACGAAGAACTGGAAAGTGTCAATGAATTCGAATACTTAGGATCAATCATTAACAGCTCTGGCGACTGTGCAGTAGAAATTAAAAGAAGACTTGCAATTGCTTCACATAAGCTAATACAGATGAAAAATTTATGGCAAGGCACAAGCAAAGAAACAAAGTTACAACTGATCAGAGCATGTATATTCCCAGTAGCAACATACGGCTGCGAGACTTGGACACTCAATAAAACAGTTGCAAAAAAGATTACATCATTCGAAATGAAATGCTACAGAAGGATGTTGAGAATACCCTGGACAGAAAAAAAGACCAACAGAGAAGTACTGCACTCACTAAATGTACAGGAACATTGGCTCCTAAATACCATCGCAATAAGGAAGCTGAAATTTTTCGGTCATATAAAAAGACATAATAGTCTGGAAAAAACAGTGATGGAGGCATGGTCCCTGGAAAAAGGGGAAGGGGTCGACCTAGACGACGGTGGACCCAGGACATCACAGAGAGTCTGAACTTGTCTTTGGCTGATGCAGGTCGACTTGCTCAGAATCGTGATGCGTTCAGAGCAGCTGTAATGGAGACAACGTTCTGGAAAGAATACGTCACATGATGAGATGAGAAACTGAATGGTGGCCCTTAACTTGTGTCCAGTAGTATATATATATATATATATATATATATATCTTCTTCTTCTTCGATCCTTAACCACCGACCGTCAAAGCAGTCAGTGGCCATCACGCCTAGTGGCGTCTTGTAGGGCAACAACAAATTGATTCCACTTTGCACGGTCGGTGGCCCTCCTTCGTACAGTGCCCCAACTCTGGTTCATTCTTTGCATCTCAGCCTCCACAGTCCTCCGCCAAGTTGTTTTTGGTCGGCCTCTCTTTCGCTTTCCTTCAGGGGTCCAAAGCATAGCTGTTCTTGTGATGGCATCGGGGTCTCTTCTGAGGACATGACCAACCCAGCTCCAGCGTCTGCCAGCTATATATATATATATATATATATATATATATATATATATATATATTCAATACAGTTAAATAGTCTTAATAAAACTACCCTCAAATATCTTTGCTAGAGAGGGATACGTCATTATGTCTAAGCTCTGACAAAGTTACGTGATTATTGTAAGTTTGGGAAAGCCTGGTTCAGGCAATCCTTTCTCTTCTTCACAGCTTCTGTAGTGCACTGTTTTCTCACATGTTGCTGTGCCATGACAGTAACCAAGTTCTTTATGTTTTCTAAAAGTTGTTCCTCTTGTCACGATGTATGTTACATTTTCTCATCTCATCTTAGTGGACTCATCTTAGTATATATATATATATATATATATATATATATATATATATATATATATATATATATATATATATATATATATATATATATATTATTTTTATATATATACCAGCGGCACTTGGGCTTTCAGCCCTTCGGCCCAATGACATGTCACTGCGAGGCTGGGGAACCTGAGGACTTTCCTTCCAACCCAGTCAGGAGCTTCGCTCCTTCCCATCCACAGAGGGTTTATCACAGGAGCCGTTCAGGCTATTCAGTCAAATTTCCGGCCGTAAACATTTCTTCAAACGCCGACGCCCGGGTTTGAACCATGAACACCTGGTCGCCAGTACAACGCCGAAGCCATTACACCAGCGCGGCTCCCATATATATATATATATATATATATATATATATATATATATATATATATATATATATATATATATATATATATATATAAAATTAATTAAAAGCTTATTAAATTACCGTTAGTAATAACACAAATTAACAAGCATTCTGGGAGCCGCGCTAGCGTAGTGGTTACAACACCGCTCTGGCGACCGGGTGATACAGGCTCAAACCCGGGCGACGGCATTTGAGGATTTTTCGTCGACCGGGATTTGGACTGGATTAACTCGAGACCTGGCGAGAACATTTGAAGGAGTGTCGTCGACCAGGGACTGGCGGCTCCTGAGCCGACCCAGCTGCAATGGGTACCTCCGAAATCGGCGAGTATTTGCCTGAATGGCGAGGGACACCTGTCTCTGTACAAGAAATAAAGGGATACTCACGTAAAATCAATGTCAGGTTAGACATAAATAATAACCTGAGATTTCGCCTCGAGTGTTAGCCGGCGAACGCAAAAAAAAAAAAAAAAAAACAAGCATTCTGACAGGACAGCAAATAAATATGGGGGATTTGTAGCAGTTTGAAATTAAAGTATGCATTTTAACTAGTGAAGATAGAACATTTTTAATATTTACTATTTGCTAATAATACTGAAGGAGACAGCTAAAATATTTGGCCATGTAAAAAGACAAAACACCTTAAAGAAGACATAATAGAATGAAGAGTTGAAGGCACATGTGCAAAAGGAAGACAGCTCTATAAGTGGGAAGATAACATCAAGTGATGGACAAAAAAGAATCTATCAGGGTGTACCATCAAGACAAGAGATATAAGACAATGGAGATGCATTGCAACTGACCTTCGATGTGGTGCTTGCAACTGATGATTTAAACCAGTGGTTCCCAAAGTGGGCGGTTGCACCCCCCTGGGGGCGTTGGGAAGATCCAGAGGGCGATACTGAAAAAAGGGGTCACTGGAAGGGTGTTCAGTAGTAAACAAGGGGCGTTCAGACATAAGGGACAGTTGAGGATATGACAGGCTAAATTCGGTATATATTTGATAACTAAATGCATTATCCTATTTGAAAAATAAAGCAGTTGTGTTAGCGCAGGGAAAGCAGTTATAGATTTGAGAGACATAAATGAGGCGGGAACGAGATAGGAAAGATGTGGATGAGGGTGTTACTAGGATCATTAAGCAAGGCATAGTTTCGTGTTTATGTGCCATCCTGAGCTCAAGTAACCATCGATGATCATAAATTGTAATCAGGAGCTACCGCGAAACCGGGGTTAACAAAACAACCTATTGTCCATTAGGTCATTCCTAAAACGAACAACGAGAAGTCTTTGATTGGCTCACTAAGATTAAAGCAGAATCACAGAATCTTTGGAAGGTGAAAACCAGTCCTAAGTAGTGTTTACTAGTTTAATATTAACTTTGGAATTTGCGAGGTGTGTCTGAGCGTATTTCATCTGGCAGTAGACGAAATTAGAGACCTGCTTGTGTTTCAGAAAGGACCGACTTTGCTTGTTTCAATGATAGGTTGTTACCGTGGTATTAAAAGAAGCTGTACCTGGTATATTTATAATACACTGTAATTCATAGACAACATCTTGTTGCAAAAAATTTATGTGATTGGCTTCACAAATCATTAAATACTGTTGTAACAGCGATTAATAGAATTAAGTCCCATGCTATCAATTCTATACTATTTCGAGAGCTTTGTACTGAGAATGATGAACAATTTGATCGCTTGCTGGTGCACACAGAAGTCCGATGGCTCTCAAAAGGAAATTGTCTGAGACGCGTTTATGCTCTGTTTGAAACTGGTAGAATTTTTTAAAGACTCGCATGCTTTGCTCAGTACAGAACTAACGAACATCAGGCATGACATTGCATATTTGTCAGATTTATTCACAAAGTTTAACGACATAAATCTGCAACTGCAAGGAAATTATATTAATCTTACAAAAGTCAAATCTGTCGTCTCCGTGTTTCTGGCCAAATTAACGCTATTCAAACGCAATATTGGCCGTCGCGAGTTAATCCAATTTCCCAGCCTCTTAGAGTTGGAAGAGAAAAACAAAATACCAGATTATAATCTTCAAGTGTATTGTGCACACCTAGAGATGCTGCTTAAAGACATGTCTCAGAGGTTTCAGGATCTTCTTTTGATCACTATTCCAGATTAGATAATAAATCCATTCATAGACACCTGCAGGGAAGAACTAGGAAGGATGGAAGAGGAACTGATATCGCTGCAAAATGACGTTGAGCTTAAGCCAATGTTCAAAAAATCATATCAAGACTTTCAATTGCAGAAAGAAGTCTATGAACGCTATCCTGCAGTGTAAGGGAAAGATTAAGATGTTCTGTTTTGCTTTTCCAACATTGTATTTAATAGAGCGCGGTTTCAGCGCGGTTGTCCAACTTCTTTCAAAGCAAAGAATAAGACTGCAAATTACTGAACGGGGGATCTGAGACTCCTTCTAACTTTCAGCCTGATGTTGACAAGCTGATATCACTGCATCAGGAACATCCATCTCAGTGAAGTTAAAAGAACAATGAAGTAGATTTGTTACTAATATACTCTCGTAGACTTCTGTTTTTAATACTGGATTAGGTAATTAAGTTTTTCTTTTTAAATTAAATTTATAAATAAGCGTAACTGTAGCTTTATATTACAATGTAATAAATAAAGCAATTAGTTGTCACTGTTTTGAATTAGCAGTTGCTTTTATCTTTCACTCTTTATAGTTTTTTATGTACTATGGGGAAATGTAGGCGGCGCTGTGAACACGTCCAGGGAGCCAAGGGGGCGGTGACCCGAAAAAGTTTGGGAAACACTGATTTAAACTGATATAAATATGGGTGTATTTATTTCTAAAGTATACAACTTATACATATCATACTTTAATGAATTGCTTTCTGTGTCTAAAAATAGTATGAAAAAATAAAATAAAAAATTCTGCGGTGTACCCGTGAACCGTTTTGCATATCCTCAGAGGTACCGATACTATGCGTATGGGAAATGCTCGCCTACACCAATCAGCAAAGCACTTGATGTAGTCTGGAAGATAACAAACCATGTTACTTCTGCTTTGCTGTGAAGTTTTGTCCATTTTACATTTTATCATTACCCTTTGTGGCTACGGAGCTTTTGAAAAAGATAATTAAAGAAAACGGCCAATGCTTTCTTGGAAATGTAATAAACAGTGAATAATGACAGGCTTTGCATGCAGGCAGCACCCTCATCATGTACAAGAAACTGTTACAAAAACTACCATTGCAAGCAGAGCCGGATTAACGTAGTAGCAAAAGTAGCATATGCTACGGGCCCCGCGCTTTTAGGGGCCCCGCGCCAATAAATATGTACATAATTTTTTGGTCATCTTCTAATACGAGCGTTAAACCAATGATCTTATGATTTATGCCATCTTTAGCGCCTTTTCATTTGGTGTCACGAAATTGTGAGAGAAAGAGCATAAGAGGGTGACTTAGTGTGACTCTTCATTATTTTTATCTTAACTGTTTGCGGACGGAAGCCATTTAAGTGGCGTTAAAAATGTTGTCACGTTTGGACGGAAGCCACTTTTTAGACTCTAGGTGACTGCCCCTCTAATTTTGTTTTGTTCTTTGTGAATTGAATTTGCATTAACAATAAAAACTAGAATTTAGGAAACGGAAACTTCTTGTTTTAATTGAGGTATACTGCGTGCTCGCACTCTCTTTCGATCTTGATTAAAATTTCTTGATTTGTAAGGTTAGAAAACTCAAAAAATGAGCAGTAGACACAGAGATATTGGACGTACTTATGCTTGTGGAAGTGAAAAACGTAAAGCGAAGGAAGAAAAAGAAAGAAGAGATCAACTTGTGATATCAAAAACACGTAAGCTGACAGAATATTTTGATGTTCATGGTGGTGGTACTCTTACCGCTGAAGCTGGAAGTACAGGAACAACTAGTACTAGTGCAGGCTGTGCAGCAGAAAACATACAGCAAAACACTGTATACACTGAGTCTGAATGTGAAAGAATAAGTGAAACGAAGAAGTACTCTAATGATATTGGTGACTGGCCGAACAATATTGATGACTGTGAGCGTGAATATTGGATATCCAAGGGAAGTGAAAAATGTCAACATGTTGATAGTGCCTTCTCTTCATCCGTGCGATTGTATGACACTGAAAAGAAAACTCGATACTGTCAGAAGTCTTATTTTACACATATTCATAAACTTACAAACAAGCAACATGCAAGAAAATGGTTATGCTATTCAGAAAGTAAAGGGCGCCTATTCTGTTTCCCATGCAAGCTTATGAGTTCAGAATGTTCATCAAAGTTTACTGTGGAAGGGTTTAATGACTGGAAAAATGCAAGCAATCTATTGCGTCGACATGAAGAAAGCTCCTCACATAGACAAGCTTTAATTTCACTGTTGATGCGTAAAAACAAATGTGAACGTGTCGATTCCCAACTTGTGAAACAAATGGACATTCAAGAAAAGTATTGGCACAAACTTCTAGAGCGCATAATTGAAGTTGTGATTTTTTAGCAGAACGAGGCCTTTCATTTCGTGTCAGTGATGAAATTGTTGGGTCCCCTTATAACGGGAATTACTTAGGGTTGTTAGAATTACTGGCAAAGTTTGACCCTTTTCTGGCAGAGCATATAAGTACGCATGCAAACAAAGGATTTGGACATACATCGTAACTATCTAAAACAACGTGTGAGGAATTCATCAATCTGATTGGATCCAGCATACTGGATCACATTCTCTGTGAAGTGAAGAAATACAAGTATTATTCCGTTTCATTGGATTCTACTCCAGATATATCTAATATGGACCAGCTGACTTTGACTCTGCGCTACGTTTTGCCATCTGGACCAGTTGAAAGATTTGTGACATTTTTGGATATGGAAGGTCATAGTGCTGAATAGCTTACTAAAAGTCTACTTAATGTTTTAAAGGCAAATGACATTGATATTATAGACTGCCGTGGTCAAAGTTATGACAACGCCAGCAACATGAGTGGCAAGTTTATAGGATTACACACGAATTAAAGAGATGAATAAGTTTGCGCATTACATTCCGTGTTTTGCACATTCACTAAATTTGGTTGGAAAATGTGCTGCTGAAGGTTGTCAAGAAGCAGTCATTTTCTTTGGATTTGTTGAAAGCCTGTACACCTTCTTTTCTGCTTCTACCTACCGGTGGGGTCTCCTTTACACTGCATTATGTGCTGGCGGTACTCATAATAAGTCCTATTTGCCCTTTGTGAAAAGACTGTCAGATACCAGGTGGTCCGCTCGGGCAGATGCAACAAAAGCACTTTTACACAGCTTTTCTGCAATAAAACAAGTCTTGGATGATATTTCAGATAACAATTATCAGAAGGCAGAGTGTCGTCAACAGGCTCGTGATCTACTTTCAACCATGATGAAGTTAGAAACAGGAATAATGATCATACTGTGGGATCAAGTATTACAGCGTTTTCGAATGACCAGTGCTTCTTTGCAATCTTCTGACCAAGATTTTAATACAGATTGTGCACTCTATGAATCCCTGCGGGGGTATATTCAAGCTATGCGGTCTACTTTTGCAGACATAGAGCAAAAGGCCAAGGATCTGACTGAGTGTGAACATTATCAAGAACAAACTCGAAGAAAACACAAACGAAATCGAGAGTATGATGATTTCACGGGTTTCAGCACATTTGATGAATCTCAAACGCTTTCTCAGCAGTTTGAAAGCCGAACATTTCTTGTCCTTATTGATAGCTTGCTCTCTGCCTTGTCAAAACGCCAGAAAGTTTATCAAAAGTTGAATGATGTATTTGGATTCCTTCGTCAGTTATAGTCGTTTACACCTGAAGAGGTGGTAACAAGATCATCGAATCTTATTAAATCATATCCGGAAGATCTGGAAGAAAGTCTTTGTGAAGAACTTGTGCAGTTTACAGAACTGTTGAAAACTGATCTTGCTTCTCATATTGGCACTACTCTAGACCTTGTAGAGTTACAGTTTTACCGTTTGATAATTGACAATTCTTTGGAGTCTTGTTTTCCAAATGTAGAAATCGCCTTGCGCATCTATTTGTCACTAATGGTAACCAACTGCAGTGGAGAACGATCATTTTCAAAACTGAAACTTATTAAAAATGAACTAAGGAGCACCTTGGGTCAAAGGAGATTGAACAATCTCACACTAATGAGCATTGAACATAAACTTCTGCGTGAAATTGATACATCCTATATCATCAACAAATTTGCTCATGCTAAATGTAGAAACATTAATATTTAAACAATAATGTTGACTGTGTTGTTACTTTTGATAATGATAATTACTATGCAAATTAAAAATGTATGTGTTCAAATATATTTGTGTTGTTTTATTGTTTTTTTTTTAAAATATAGATCCCCTTAACATATGCTACAGGCCCCGTACTAGCTTAATTCGGCCCTGATTGCAACAGCACATTAACTGCTCTGGCATAGGCATCCCACATGGTTGTCAAATGCAGTGAAGTGAGGTTACCATAACCCGTAATCAATAAACACAATAGAAGAAATATTTTCATAAATTAAATTGAGATGAAAATCAGTGGGGCGTGTTCTTCAACAACATCCAAATAAGTTGCCAACACCATTAGGGTTAAGTATGATTACAGTTTAGGGTCAGATTTAAGATCTCTAAACCTAACCCTTACCCCTTTTTACTGTGTCTCTAAAGGTAAGACGAACGCTGCCCCATAAGACTGTGCAAAGTACTCCCAGCGTTGGGCACTCCCAGTTCAAGTGATAGTGCAGAGCTGCGTGTATCTGTTCAAATGGCATCTTTTGGCAGGGTGGTAGTGGCAGTGGTAATGCTATCAGCTAGGGTGACAACAGAGTCCCCCTACACAAATACCCCTTTGCAAGATATAGGACTGTTCTCGTGGCATTGCACACATGCCAATTAGAAGGTCTGGTGTGTCCTCCACCAGCTACGCCCACGGACTTGGGCACGTTCTCTAAGGTCACACGAAAGCTCAAAACGACAGCCCCAAATTGCCGCAAGGGTAAAAGAGTGAATAACTCAAATCCCCGGGGTATCGGAAACTTACTTACTTAGTCGTTCCCGTTCTACCGTGAGGTGTAGAGGTTTGGAAGAGAGAGCGCCAGACTATCCTATCGGCTGTCTTCCTCCTGGCCTGGTTCCATTCTAGTCCTCGGTCCTTCAAAGATTGTCTAATGTTGTCCTCCCAGCGGACTCTGGGTCGTCCTGTGGGTCTGGATCTTTGGCTCTTTGTTTCCGATGCTTGTCGTGATAACCGATCTTCTCCCATTCTGCAGACATGGCCAAACCATCTTAGATGGGACTGTTCTACTTGGGTCTGCAGGGGGTGGGATTTTAGGCCTTGACGTATCGTCTGGTTGCGAACCATGTCTCTTCTTGTTACTTCAGCCACCTTCCTCAGATACCTCATTTCTGAGGTTTGGATCTGGCTTTTGTGGGTTGTAGTCATTGCCCATGACTCGCATCCATATGTCAAGACTGGGACATAGGTGGAGCGGTATACAGCCATCGTTGTTTTCTTATCAACCTCTCTCTTGCTGAAGAATCCTCGATTTATGGCCTGAAAAAGTCTCCCAGTGCTGCTTTTCGAGTGGCCAACTTTTCTTTGATGCCTCCCTTTCGTTCTGCTCCAGGACCTGTTCTCCCAGCTTAATCTGATGTCTTCTTTCTTCTCGTGATATCCCCATGGATTTTGTATTAGAGCTGCTTATGATCATCCCTCTCTTCTCCAGCTCTTCCTTCCAGACTTGCAGGTTGTATTGGAGATGTGCCTCTAATTTAGCAATCAGGGCAACATCATCAGCAAATGCAAGCTCTGAAATATATACCTGTCTCATCTTCCAGTACCCCACTGAATACTTTCTTGTTCTCTCCTTACATGCCTTGATAACATCGTCCATGAGGAGCATGAAAAGATAAGGTGACAGGATATCACCTTGTCTTACACCAGTGGTGGTCCTGAACTCTTCTGACTTATGGTTTGATGTCTTCACATAATTTCTGCAAGACTTGTAGAAGCTCTTTATAGCATGAATCAGAGGTGCTGGAATGTTCTTCCTTGCCAAACAGTCCCAAAGTTTGCTCTAGGGGACTCTATCAAACGCCTTTTCCAGATCTATGAACCAAAGATGGATCTCACTCTTATACTCAAGGGCTTTTTCACTCAGCTGTCTGGGTGTGAAGATTAGGTCTTGAAGGGATCGGAAACAATAAATAAAAACAATACTGTGTCTCTGATTTCTTCTTTAAGGCCTTATCGAGCAGACGGACAACTGTTCTTCGCTTCAACCCATAAATTATAATATGAACAGTTTGATGCAGTTTTTGTTATTGTTCCCATTTTTGGTAATCTACTCACCCTAAATAGGGTGCATGTATGAGACCTGTGGCTGTATAAACAAGCATCTATTTACGCGTCATCAACAGTACATAGGCCTACCGATGATAAGAAACTAGCTTCACATATGTTTTCAATACTAGGTAAAAGTAAAATAAAATTAGTTCGAAGTGTTTACTTCAATACAAGTGCTCATTTAACAATGTGTGTAGTATTAAACAATATTTTATGTGTTTTCTGAGAAATGATGCCACTTTCACATATCGGCCACTGAACGGACTATTTGGACATGAAGACTGAAAATATTCAAGTAGACGTCTGAGAGTATACGAACAAGAAGGGGGCCGCGGTGGCGCAGTGGTTAGTGCACTGGCTTCCTAGCTAGGTGGTCCATGGTTCGATCCCCAGCTGAGGTGGGATTTTTTAGACCGTTAACGGTTCCGAGGACGACCCAGCCTCATGAATTGGGTACCAGAGCAACTTCTGGGAAGGTTAATGCTGCCTGCGTGATACTGGCCACATCACCCCTAGTGTGCCGATGGTCAAGAAAATATGGGCCTAACACCATATTCCCAATATGCCTCAATGGGCGTGTAACGGGATCCTTTACCCTTTTTTTTCATCAGAGGTTCAATGGGATATTTTTAAAGTGTTTTCTAAGCTGCGAATTTAATTCGGAACACGATAATCCTGATACTATTGCGAGAGACATCGAGTGACAGAGAAAGAGGCACGGAGAGATAAGAGAGAATGCTGGACATACTTACAATATAAATAAACCTTGCCCTTGGCAGGGCAGCTTTGAAACCGAAAAGTTGTAACTTCTGAGCACTTTAAAGAACTTCCTTGTGAAGGTTTGTTTATCCCACCAGTAAAAACGATAGTATATACAACTATCAAGATAAGACACAACGTGTTCTCATTCAGCAAGCCAGATAAACAAGATACCGAAATCTTGACTTAAAACACTTCTCTCAGCTCACACCTCTATTTATAGGTCGCAAAATCTGCTTCGTAATGATGTTAATGTTTATATGTAACAACGATGACTCAGCACAATTTTGGAAATATCGAAACGGGAGTAACTTCACAACGGGTCAGAAAATTTTCTTCTCACAATATTTCCGCAGGAAAAAAAGGAAGCAATCGTAGTAATGTCCTCTACTCTATACGCATTCCGTGCTGCCTTCCCATCACTCAATTTTCCAAGCTTCTTGGCGTTCTTTCGGCATCTTTCGGCTCCATAGACAATTTTTATTTCATCATCGCACGTTTTTTTTTAAACAAACAAAAATGAGCTGAAAAAAACACACAAACAAAGTAAAGTCTCTCATAACTGCCCTGTTGTTAACAAGGCAAAAAGGGGTGAGAACGGCCAGGTTGTTTGAGATAACACCAAATCCACCAATTACACTGGACAACAAATTTTGACTTTTTGCGTGTATCTGAGATTAAACAAAGTTACCTTTATATTGTTTGGGCTGCTGAATATGAAAATGGCCGTTAAAACACCAGATTATCTCTAGGTTTTTTTTAAAATATTTATAAAACAAGTTTTACACATTTGCAAATAAGCCTACATACCAAATGATAATAATGCTCATAGCGGAAATGATTCACAGCGACGCCTTTTTGCCTGTCGCTTGTAATGAGTTTGTAGAGCATCTCTCACAAGGGTCCAACAATAGTCTGCTAGCATTGCTGCATTCCATTTCCCTTGGTACCTTTTTTCGAGGGTAGTAATGTCCTGATCAAATCGTTCCACATACTCGTCACTGACAGCACCGCAATTAGCAGGGATGAAATTCAGATAAGAGGGTAAAAAGTGTAATTTCAAAGACATATTACACCCTAGTCTCTCGTAGCGCTGCGAGAGGGTTTCTACAAGCTCCTGGTAATTGTCAGCCTTATTGTTTCCTAGAAAGTTTGTGGCCACTTGCTGGAAAGGGTTCCAAGCTAACTTTTCATCACCTGTGAGGATATCATCAAAACGCTGATCTCGGAAGAGCTGGCGTATCTGTGGCCTGACAAATACACCTTCCTTGATTTAGGCCTCACTAAGTCTTGGAAATTTATCACGAAGGTATAAAAATCCTGCCCCATTTTGCTCCATGGCCTTTACAGAATTCTTCATTAGTCCAAGTTTGATGTGGAGAGGAGGGAGCAAGATCTTGTGGGATTCTACAAGTGGTTCGTTAAGTATATTCTTTTTCCCGGTTCAAGTGATTGTCGTTGGGGCCAATCATTTTTCTTGTAGTGGGAAGTCATGGCACGGCTGTCCCACAGACAGAGAAAACATGAAAACTTTGTGTAACCCTGCTGTAGCTCCATCAAGATGGCAATGACCTTTAGATCACCACAAATCTGCCACTTATACTTGTCATAGTTGATGATGTGTCACAGTTGTTTCATGTTGTACGTTTCTTTCATGTGGACTGCATACCCGAGTGGAACAGATGGTAAAACGTTACCATTATGGAGCAGCACAACTTTTAAGCTCAATTTGGACGAATCAATGAACAGCTTCCAATCGTCGTCTTTGTAGTTGATGTGTAGTGCAGCCATCAGACCCACTATATCAACGCAAGCAATGAGGTTATCTGTCATTTTAAAATATGGACGCAGATCTTTTTGACGAGCACGAAACACACACATATGCACATTCTCTTCCAGAAGATTCCATTGTTGCAGTCTGGACCTGCTTTATTTTTTGGCTATTCCAGATCTCTCACTAGATCATTCAATTCACTCTTAGAAATACCATTGTCTAATTGGAGAAATAATGCAAAAGTAACAATCATTAAGATGGTTTGTCGGTTCCCTCCACACCATTGGAACTGCAAAACGTATCGATCGTCATTTTCAGTTCAACCAGCAGCGCAGATTCGTTGCACAGAATTGACAACATATGTGTGGGGCTCAATATCGGTCCTGGTCACTAATCTCACAACCAAAATAAAGGCTGTAAGCTTTCTTTATCATCGGTGTAATGGGTCGCCTTTGTGACAGCAAAGTTATTTGTCCGCAAATATAGCAAAAATAATCCGAACTGTTCACACATTCACGAGGCATCTTGAAAGACACGTCTGCACTCACAGAATCCACAACACAAATGATGACAAGGAGGAAATGTGGTTGCAATGGCTGCTATAGATTGCGTCATCCAATTGGCGCTCAAGGCTATCCGTCTCGTGGGGAATCACGCGCCAGGGCTATAGAAAAGAGAAAGACTGGGTCATTCGCGTCGGGAAGGGGAAGCCCTCAGCCTACTGAACAACCCCCCCCCCTCCCCGATCTTGAAAACTAGACCTAATTCGCGATTGTTAAGTTCATATTCGTGATCAGCTTGTCCAAATCAGTTAAAAAAAATAGCTACTTTTGTCTCGGATACATTTTGGCTGTTGTCCAGTATCTGCCATCATCCACACGAGCACCCCTATCGGGCTTTCCCTTAAAGACCGTTCACGAATTAAGTAACGCAATTTTTGACATGTGAAGGATACCTTTTCTTCACACCATCATTGATCCTTATATATGGATTTTAGTTCTTGTTATATAATGTTTTACTGTAGTGTGTAATTCTCAGGGTCATGTTTTCTGGTCTTAGGAGATTGGTATAATTGAGCATCTCAGATCTCAATGAAGGTTCATTAGCATTGCAATTGGAGGATTGGGGGGGGGGGGGGGGGGGGGGGAAGAGAAATTAAGGGGGGGGGGGCGAATTTCGCCTAATTCTGCAATGCTTAAAAGGTACTCTGCACCGGCACATATTAAGTAAATTTACAAATTAAATAATTAAAATAAACAAACAACGCACGATTTCTGTATAAGTAGCAGGAAGACTGATTTACAAGATAAGCATCATTAATACTAGAAGATATGTGTTTCAGAACCAATCAATACTTCGGTGAGTGATTAAAATGCCCGAATATACTCAGAATAAAAAGGCCCATTCTTTCAGTGTCTCCACGGAGACCTCAAGAAGGAAAGCGGAATCAAGGACGGTCAAAAGCAACCTGACGGAGAACTGTGAGGCAGAGATGCTAAGCATGAACCAGAGCTAGGACACCACACGAAAGATTACTGTTGACCGAGCAAAGTGGTGACAGTTCGCTGCTGCCCTACAAGACGCCACCAGGCGTGATGGGCACTGAATGCTTTGTCAGTCAGCGGCCAAGGACCAAAGTGAAGACAGTTGGCTGCTGCCTTACAAGAAGCCACCAGTCGTGGTGGTCACTGATTACTTTGTCAGTCAGCGGCCAATGACGAAAGAAAAAGACGGTTTCTAAGTGGGACGAAAAAAATTTCATGGCTGTTTTTTTAAAAAATAAAATATTACCACCGGTGAAGTGACGAGCAAACCCCAGAATAGCTTCTGAGAATATCACTTCTTCCATTCTCACTGAATGATATGAAATATTACCACCGGTGAAGTGAAGTGCAAACCCCAGTATAGGTTATGAGAATATCATTTCTTCCATTCTCACTGAATGATATGAAATATTACCACCGGTGAAGTGAAGTGCAAACCCCAGTATAACTTCTGAGAATATCAATTCTTCCATTCTCACTGAATGATATGATTTTAAAGTTATTGGGAATGATTTCAACTGAAGCGGACCTTCAGAAGACAAAGCATTATGACCAACCGTGACAAAAGTTCCATCTCAGAAAAATTTGCTAATTACTATGTCAGCGACTGCATCCTGTAGTTCTGGGTTTGGTTTGGTTTTTGAACCCCGCACTTGAAAATGTGACAGCGCAATAGCTGCATGCTCCATCTGTAGCATTGCTATCAAATAAAAGATAGCTTACTATAATAAAACATAAAGATAACTTACTATAATAAAACATAAAGATAACTTCTAACGTGCAACAAAACACGAGCAGTATTATTTCTCACATTTTAATAATTACAAACTAAGGTTCGCTTCCTAATTAAGTGACCCGGAGGTCAAAATCTGTCAGTCAGGGAGATGATAATTCAAAGCAAACGAGTAATTCGGTGTTGCACAAGTTGTGCATGAGAAAGTTCACGGAGTATGGGACATCTGTGCATTTTGTACTACTGGAAACTTTTAACTGACAGCTACTCGGAGTTTATACGATGGTTCTCACACTGTTAACCAAAAACAAAGACAAAACAATGTAATTTTGAACTGACGTCTTATATTTATAAGAGAGGGGAGTGAAATGTTGACAGCTATAAGTTATATTTAGGAAAATGAATTGGATTTTGATTATGAGCACCGAACACTGTGCGTGTGAACAGTGGATAGTTTTCTATTTTTGTTTATGAGATTAATTGTAGCAGGACATTTGTGTTGCATCATTGGGACGTTAGAAAGAATTATTAGAATTAACAAAACAAAACAAGCTGAAGTCAGTGTTTTTCACTGTTGTCAGGTTTACAGAAATCAGGGACTCTTGACACTTTCCCAGAAAACAAGAGAGAAAAACAGGTTTCAAGTGTCGAGTGAAAACAAAGGAAGAGGTGCTGGGTGCAAAATGATGGGGTATAAATACTATGGTTAGCTCGGTCAAAGATGGATATTAGAGGATTTTAGGGGATTTTTGAGATTATGGGATTTTCGCTGGAGATTTTTCTTAAAAATTTAAATCTAGAGAGATAGAGATTTGTAGAGATGTCATAACACGATCTATTCTTCTCTCCATCTTTGCCTCCCTTCTCTTTCCCCCTCTCACTCTCTCCCTTCTTTCTTCTAAGTAGTTGTCATGTTACACAACGCTATAGTCAGCGCTTTCCAGACATCACGGCGCCTACTAACGATTACTGAGCCAATATTGCAAATCCGTTAATTCCAGGTAATAACACATGTCCAGAGAAAATACCTTTGTAAAGAGTATTAAGCCGTCTTAAAGTCTGGAAGCCTCCATACGCTAAGTAGTTGTCATGTTACACTATGCTATAGTCAGCGCTTTCCAGACATCACGGCGCCTACTAAGGGTTACTGAGCCAATATTGCAAATCCGTAAACCCCAGGTAATAACACGTGGCCAGAGAAAATACCTTTGTAAAGAGTATCAAGGCGTCTTAAAGTCTGGAAGCCTCCATACACTTCATTGTATCCCATTTGATGGTCATGACGAACTACAACCCAGTGTCGAATTTCATTGTATGGGCGAGCACGTGGAACCAGTAATTGCAGCCCGGGGAAACTTTCTCACGCGAGACGCAGGTCAAGGTTTGCGTCACACAAGCTCTGAGGTCAGGGAGAGAATTTACGTGTGATTACGTCAGAACACCCACCCCTCACAATTCAGTGACGTGAACAACGGTGAAAACCCATCGAACGATCTAGAACATGTGAGAAGACATTCATAAAAGCTAGAAGCTTAGACGCAAACGCCACTCAGACGTGCCACAACCTTGACCAGAGATAAGTTGAATTTATTTTCTATTTCTATTCTGTACACAATTTAAACTGTTGATTATAATTAGTATTTGTTGATTACTAGATACTAGCTAGAAGTGATCATATAAATTATGAACTTTAATAAATAAATAAGAAAACAAATAAATTTTAATAGGCCCAGGCGCCACGTGCTTTCTTTTGCGTGGGACAGCAGCCATTTTTGTTTTTATTTAACTCACCGAGAATTTAAAATAAGTTAAATCTTCCTAAACTGTAATCATAGATTATTGTAGTGGCAATCAACTACGAGGGGCGTTCAGAAAGTAATGCACCACATCGTTTTTCTCAGGAGCTGTTTATTCAAAAAGCACGAAATTTATACACAATATACATGGATACCGTATGTCATGTAAACATCGGTATTATTCAACATAAAACCCATCAACTTGTACTGCTTTATGCCAGCGCGAAACAAGTGCATGTATTCCTAGCCCGTATCAGATTATGTCTTGATCATGTAGCCATTTCTTCGCTGCATGAATCACTTCTTCATCATCTTCAAACCTTGCCCCACGGAGTGCATCTTTAAGTGGATCAAATAGATGAAAATCAGAGGGTGCCAAGTCGGGACTATAGGGTGAATGGGGTAGTACAGTCCAACCCAATTTGGTGATTGCGTCCCGTGTTGCCAGACTTGTGTGAGGTAGCGCATTGTCGTGAAGGAGAAGCAGGTCTGCTGGATTCTTGTGCGGCCGAACTCTGCGAAAACGTTGAGTTTTTTCAATGTCTTAATGTAAGCTTGCGAATTGATTGTCTCTCCTCTTGGCATAACGTCCACTCAAGAATCACACCTCAATGTCCCAAAAGACAGTGATCATGACCTTTCCAGCTGAAGGAATTGTCTTGAATTTCTTTCTTCGTGGTGATTGCGGATGATGCCACTCCATTGACTGTCTTTTTGTCTCAGGTTCAAAATGATGTACCCAGGTTTCGTCACCTGTAATGATCTTAGCCAAAAAGTTCTCTCCATCAGCATTGAAACGCTCCAACAATTCAGAAGAAATTGCTTTCCTTTGCAATCGGTGGTCATTTGTGAGACTTCGAGGAACCCATCTTGCGCAAACCTTAGAAAATTCGAGAGTTTTTATAACTGCATTTGCACTACCAATGCTGACTGACAGCTGTAAGGCCAATTGTTGAGCAGTGATTCGCCTATCAGTAAGAATAATGCCCTCAGCGCATTTCAACATTTCTGCGTTGGTGGCTGTGGCAGGATGTCCACAGCGCGGCCGATCAAGCAGCTCCGTATCTCCACTTCCTGATTCTTTGATTCTCTGAACCCAGCGACTGACTGTACTCTTGTCGACTGCAAACTTCCATACACATCACAAAGACGCTTGTAAATGTTCACAACAGTTTCCTTCTCTGAAACGAGAAATTCTATCACAATTCGCTGCTTATAACGCAAGTTGCTAACACGCTCCATTTCAACGGTTTATGGCAACCGTATTATTTGGCCGGTTGCAGTGCAATTTGTTGCACACAATTGGCACATGCCATATTTGAAGTGTGCAAACTTTCATGCTTCTATCTACATTATTAGCTGAGAAAAACGATGTGGTGCATTACTTTCTGAACGCCCCTCGTATTACAAATATACATTTATAGATAAGAAGAAAAAAATTTTTTTTAGAGTTGCCAGATCAAATTTGGACTATTGTTTAATTAAGTATTCAACTAGGAGATAATAGAATAAATATTAATTGAAATTTCGTCGGTTAGGCTTATCTTAATTTATTAGGTATAATAAATTAATAAAAAGTTAGTCTTTACACAACTTCTAAGAATAAAACATTGAGAATAGTGATAAACACTAGGTAAAGACAAAGAGACCAGTCACATAATCAAAATAGTAGCAAAATAAATAACAGGGAACTAATAGAAATAGGACAGAAAGATAAATAAAAACAAAGCAAAAATAGAAAATTAGGGCACATCTCATAACAAATCAAACAGATATATTTAAATAAAAAGCAACATGCCACCAATTACGAGAGCTCAGTCGGGAGAAGGAAAAACGGGGTCAGAAGTGGTAAAAACAAAAGCTAGTAATGACAGTAAACTGGAGGAGAACGCACAGGATCTAATGGAGGACGAGGCAAATACAGCCCAAAAAAGTTTTAAAGACAAAAATAAAAATGCAGGACCGAAAGCACACAAAATTACCCAACCAAGTCTCAGAAAACAAGATGACCACATGGAGACCAGATCCCGTATAAAGATCACTCAAGTTGCTGGCGAAGTTGCAAAATTTAAGGCATTAGATGAAGACAATATAATAACCATTCTTGAACCACTATTAGGTAAAAGGGCGATAGCCAAGATATACAAAACCCATTTTGGCATAATTATTATCCCAAACGAAAGTGACAAAATAAAAGAGATGTTAGAAGACCTGAAACTACAAGCTAAAACAGTGACTCTTGCTCACGACATCCAAATAAAGCTAACCAAAGAAACAAACAAATGTGTTATAAAGGGGATAAGCACCAAACTGTCAAGCGAGAAAGTTCTGAACAACCTGGCCAAGCAGAACCCATGCATAAAGATGGTGCATATCGAAAGGGTAAAAGTCAAAGGGAATGTAGATACACCTGTGGTCGTCTTAACAACGGAAGGTAGAGAATCCCCCAAGACATTACTGTTTGAGAAAAAACAGAAAAACACAGAAGCCTACATTCCCCCAGTTTTGCAGTGCTCCAACTGCATGAAATTTGGCCATGGCCGAAACAGTTGCAGGAAGAAGACAATATGCAGGTTTTGTTCCGGTGCGCACCCTTTTACCCAGTGCGAAAAGGCTAAGTCAGATACTGACTATAAAAAGAATAATGAAAACAGAAAATGCATTAACTGCAAAGGGAACCACAGCGCCATGTTCCAGGGCTGCCCAGTGTATCAGCAGACCAAACAAACACTGAAGGAATCAATAACAACCAAAACCCTTTTCAAAACGGTCACTAAAGATAAAAAGGAAAACAATACATATACGAGCACTAAAGTAATAACAGAAATCAAGAGTGTGCAAGAGAAAGTTAAAATGATTAAAACACAGTTGGCTAAAGAAAGTAAGAACTATGTAGATAGTAGCAAAACAGTACCAAAGAACCAATCGGATTGTTCAACTACATCCTTGGAAGGTACGAATGCACTGAAAAGTGCAGAGGCAATGCTTCGAGAATGAAAGCCATACATCACCAAATTGCCCAAGAAGTAGTAAAATTGTCTGAACTGAAAGAGGAAAATGAAATAATACTAGTTAAATTGTATGAACTAATAGAGGAAAATCAAATAATACTAAAAAGAATAGAATGTGAAAGGCAAGAGCTAAACATAGACAGAGAAGGAACAATAATAACAGCTGAAAATAGGAAAGTGAACCAAAAGAGTATAATACAAAATGAAAACAAAAGAAACTTAGAAGAATCTATCAAAGAACAAGTTGAGTTACTTTTAACAAATTTAGTGGAACAAATTTGGGACAAAATGACAAGACTTAATGAGGAATTTATTGAGAACATGGTAGATAATGGAGTACATGAAAACATCAATAAATCACCACAAAGAGTAATGCATCTGGCAACTGATATGGACAATACAAACTAAGAGCAAATTAGATAGTTTTTAAAAAATAATAAAAGGGATACTAGATAATATTAAAGTACGATAAGACAGGATAAAGAATTATACAGTGGAATTGTAGGGGTATCAAAAAGAATTTTGCACCACTACTAGCAGAAACAGGAGGAACTAATACAATATATGCTCTTCAAGAGACACATCTAAACCCCAATAGTAGATATAGTTGTAAGGGTTTTAAGATACTTAGGCACGATAGGAAAGAAGGCAGAGGAGGGGGTATCGCAGTCTTAGTAAACGACACATTTAAAATTATATACTGGGAAGTATTTGATACAACCAACATAGAAGGTATCAAGGTCACTATAGCAGCTGAACCAAACAATCTAACAATCTTAAATATATACACTAAAAAGGTACAATTAAAGATGAAGAAATATTAGCCATAAGCACCAGACTAGGCCCCCAAAAAAGTCATAGTAGGCGATTTTAATTCTCATCATTATGCTTGGGATGGACAACATGCAGACAATGCAAGAAAGCGCCTACTTGACTTTGTAGAAAACAATGACCTGCTAATACTAAATGATGGAACTGTAACTAGAATTAATTCACAAGCTAACGGGGCAGACTCAGCAATAGACAAAAGTATAGTAACTAACAATCTAGCCAATGCCAATTGGGAAGTGTTACTG
>JAMPIV010010166.1:0-67510 GCA_024509875.1 Oreohelix idahoensis
CAAGGGTTGATGATATCTTGTCCACGATTGGAAAATCCAAGTGGTTTACCACCTTTGATGCCCGTTCACGATTTTGGTGCTTACCAATGTCTCCAGAAGCTAAGATCAAGTCCTCATTTTGTACACACATTGGGAGTTATGCGTGGAACGTTATGCCTTTCGGTCTAAAGAACAGTCCTGCTACATACATGTCCCTTATAGACGAGGTATGTATTAACGGGCATGCAGTCTTACGCCTTGGCTTATATTGATGACATTCGTATCCACACTCCAGGAACCCTTGAGGATCATTTACTCCATGTTGAGAAAGTTTTCACTCGTTTGAGAGCACATAATGTAATGCTCAAGCTGAGCAAATGCTCGTTCCTTCAGACCGAAGCTAAGTATTTAGGCTTCATCATCAACCAAGATGGTGTCCGTTCGGATGATGCTAAGATTCAAGCCATCCGAGATATGTCTCCGCGTACCTCTATCCGCCATGTTCGTGGTTTTCTTGGTTCTTGTTCTTACTATAGAAAACACATCCCCAATTTCTCTCGAGCTGCTGAGCCTCTTATCTCTCTTACCAAGAAATATGCTCGTTTTCATTGGACTGAGGCATGCCAACAAGCTTTCAACTACCTTAAATCAGCTCTTTCTGACATTCCTCGGTTGGCATACCCTGATACCACACGTCCAATGATCTTACACACTGATGCCTCTTATCGAGCAGTTGGTGCTTGTTTAGTCCAAGCCAACGTTTCTAATGCTGCTCCTGTTTTTCACAATGACCCTAATGAGATTCCTATTGCTTTTCTTTCTCACTCACTCAGTCGGTCACAACAGCGATGGGCAGTAACTGAAAAGGAAGCATTCGCCATTCACTTTGCGCTTCAAAAGCTTGATTTTTACCTTCGAGGTACTAAAGTGTTGATTAGGACTGACCATAAACCTCTCCTTACATGGCTGTCTAAGATTTCTGAACAACCTCGAAAACTGCAGACCTGGGCTCTGAATTTACAGAGTTACGATGTTACTATTGAACATATCCCAGGTGAACATAATACTGTGGCTGATCTCCTCTCTAGGAAACCGTATGAAGCATGTACGGATGTCTCTTATTCTTTTCCGGCAGACCCCAAAGTATCATCAGATTTGGATGACAATGCTAAAGAGATTTTGGTTATAAATACTAACCGTCCACCTCCTGTTCTTTCTTCTCCTGATGTTTCTTCTTCTAGCTCTTCTGATGAGTTTCTTCATTCTTCCTTCACCTTACAGGAACAACTTAAGGATGCTAAGCTTTTGAAAATACGAACTCAGCTTCAAAGTGATCCTAAGTTAAATCCCAATTATAGCTTACTCCCTTCAACAAATGTCCTCCACTGGATTGATCCTAAGAAACCAGATGATTTACGTGTATGTCTTCCTTCTCAACTAGTTCCCCGTGTGCTCCGTGCATTTCATGATGACAATGGTCACAAGGGCCGAGACAAGACTCGCGATATCATTCGCCGTCGCTACTTCTGGCCTACTCTTTATAAGGATGTTGCGCTGTATGTTGATTCTTGTAGAACATGCAAGCAACGCAACATGCGTCCTCTGCGTGTTCCTACGCAACAAATGTCTCTGACACATTACCCCATGGAATACGTCAGTGTTGATATTTCCGGGCCTTATCCTACTTCTCAATCTGGCAATACACATGTTCTTCACTTTGTTGACATGTATTCTGTCTGGCCAGAATGTTTTCCTCTCCGTGGTTCTTCCTCTGAGGACGTTACTAACATCTTCCTTACAGAGTTCGTTCCTCGACATGGATATCCCAAGTCTGCCCTCTCCGATAATGGTAAACAGTTCACTGGCAAGCCTTTCTCTTCTACTCTTGCTAGACTGAACATCGCTCATAAGATGACTAGTTTCTATAGGCCCCAGTCAAACGGCCGTAACGAAAGAATGCATAAAACTTTACATAACATCCTTTCAAAGTTCACTGCTGATAACACACAGTACTGGGATTACTACCTTCCCCAAGCTCTAGAAGCTTTGCGTGTTAACGTGAACGACACCACTGGTTTCTCGCCCTTTTACTTGTTGTACGGTCGAGAACCACGATTACCAATGGATAACCTTCTCACTCTTCAAAGGAGATATATGGGTGATGATCCCATAGAAATTATCCTCCGCAATAAGTGTCTAGCCCATCAGATGGTTCACTACAACATCACAAAGGCTTTTAAAAAGCGCCAGCGAGTTACAGATAAAAGGTCTCGTATGCCATCCTTTGCCCCTGGAGACCTTGTTTGGTTCAAAAAGAATGCTCGCAGTGGCAAACTGGACCATCATTGGAAACCAGGCTATAAGATTGTGTCTCAAAATTCTCCAGTTCAATTTGATTTCTGGAATGAAGAGACTCAACACAATACTAAAGCCCATGCAACCCAACTTAGGAAAGACGAGCAACACCCCTGCGCTATCACACCCCCACAGTCCAGCCGTCCCCTTCGTAAGGCTACCCTTCACTACAATGTTTCCTCTACTTCTTCTCTTCTCCCTTCTTCTCCTTCTTCCTCTTCCTTGTCTGATGATCCACCCCATCCTCCCCCAGCAGTTACTTCATCCTCTCCTTTTCCTGTTCCTTCTCCATTAGGTCTTTTTCCTGATGCATCATCCTCCTCTTCTGATCTTGATTCCCTCCCTGGTGAAGTTGTTCACAACCTAAGGTCTCGTACAGTCCGTAAGGTCGTTGATAGTCCCATGATCAGGGATAGATGTAGACGATACCGTTCTAGTTCCACCCCTGAAGATGATATGCCCCTACCGGAACTGGATGCACGTGTTCGTTTCGTGCAGCTAGATTGGCTTCTGCTTCTAGTGCGACCCCCCCCCCCGGTCATCCGGTACCCACCCCCACCATGGATATGCATGATCATGCGGTCGCTCCCTCCTCAGCTGATGCTACGACACATACCTCTCTTCCTCCCTCTGTACACCTCTCTTCTAACCCTGCTCTTACTTCTTCAGATTGGTTTCCTTCCCCTACTTCTCATGTCGATACCGCCCTCTCTTCCGTGTCTTCTGACATGGAATCTGATATTCCTTCACACCCTACTCGTTTTCCCACCAAACGGCACCACTCTCCTTCCTCCGGGGATTCTGCTCCCCTTCCCAAATACCTCCTTCAGCCCACTGCTCATGTCCGTCCCCGTTTTTCATGTCTCCCACGACTTCGTCAGTCCCATCCGACTCCTCTGCCGCCCCTCCTGCAAAGTTCCGTACATCCCGTATTCCAGTTCGCGTTCCACTGCCCTCTCCGCCTCCTACTTTTAGATCCCATCATTATGTTCCATCCCCTCCTGTGGTCAATGACATTCGTCTTCCTCGACGCAAACGGAAAGACATATTACCTCCGCCTCGATTGTTGCGTGATGCTAATACGTCATCACCCACGACCATTGCACTCATTGATTCCTTCAACCGTTTACTCCAGACATTGACAACTTGAACTGTTGCCTCCTTACTGAGGTCATATCGAATTCTTCAACGTTTCGTGCTCCTTGCTGCTGTCATTTCTGAAACATACGGAACCATGATTTTTTTTCCTTCCTCCACTCCAGCATATTTGGTCTATACTCCGCATGATGAACTGACCAATCCCTACACCTCTCGTGTGAACGTTTCGTATGCTACCTCCATGTCATATCAGTTTGATTTATTTATGATGCTACTCATTCAGCCAGTATGGACATATTTGAAGACCACTCTTTTCCTGAATCACGTTTCCTCCAGCATGTTGCTGCTTTACTTGAACCGTCCACAGACTTTATTGATTCTCCTAGTACCTGGCCCGTGACTCTTATGACATTCCTTAGGCCGCTGATGAAGGCGACACACCTACTCAGCATTTTTATGAGTAAAGATTTTATTACTTGTTTTTTTTTCATTTCCCATGCCCCTCATGTGGGTATCACTCATGTGGGAATCATACATGTCTTGATGATTCCATTTTGTTTCCATGTTTCACTACTTTCCATTTCATCTGCCGCTAATATTGGTTCTTTTTTTACATGCAAGTCGTAGTCCCATATAACATGCCCTTATGATTGTTCCTCTTGTTCGAGTTTTCGGTTATTTAACCCGAATTATTACCGATATGTTAAATCGGTTACCCATCTCCATTACATAGTTACTTATCCATGCCCATTGATGACCATCCCCATTGACTTTATTTTATGTTCATGCCCATTTATTGCTATTATGTTTACGATATTTTCATGATTTACTTAATGTTTTGCCTTTTGTATTACCACCGAGTTTTCTGGTTTATTTTCATTATGACGGCCATGTTGTACATCCGCCATTTTGGGCGTCCGCCATATTTTATGGGCACCGGCCATGTTTTGTTCTTTCCAAGTTTTCCTTTGCGACGTTAACTCGCTTGTTATGTTCTATCATGTTTTATAATTCGCATATGTTTGAGAGATATTGATGACTATCAACCCATAAAAGCGGTTTGCTAGTTGGTTGATGATTGTTCAGTTACTTTTCTATTTTTGCCAATTATTAGTGCTAGTTGTCCCTTGACTATGTCCATCAGTCCCTATCTATGTCCCTCGACTATGTCCATCAGTCCCTAACCCTTCATAATTACTTCGTGAAATGTAAATGATATTGTTTCATCCATCATTCCCATCTATTGATTGTTGTATTCCTTCCGACATGATTTCTGGTGTGATACATGAACCCAGATATTTTTAGGGATTAGTCATTTTTTTAGGGACTAAAGTGTCTCCCTAAGGGATACACTTTGGTGGCCCCTGGGCGTATGTGGCCGTGTGGCCTACTACGCCACCCTTAGGATAGAAAGTACTTTAGCAAGTCAGATACACTATGTACTTGTATAGGCTAGCTAGTACTCACACTAGTCACAAACTAATGACATCATTTGTCATGGTACTCATGAGTCCATGATGTCATTAAATCTTTTGTGGAATTATATACTAAATATACCGGAAAGTCCATAAACTGGAACTATGATTGGTCAACATCACTTGGTGATATTACATTTGGTAGAGAGATTTTAAAGTTAGTTGGTTTAGAGATTAAATTAACTGACTGTTGACCAAAAGACCAATCATTAGTTAGTTTCCGGTCAAGGATTGAAAGGATAACATGCGCCCAAGCTGAGATCCCAAGAAGTCGATGATTAGAGGTAGATTTTATATTGGTCCCAGAGAGCATATTGTATGTTCCAATATGTATTGCTTTTCAACAAATCTACAATTGAAATAAACATCTTTTATATGATCTTGACTGAATTGAGATCTATACAGGAAGCGAAAGAAAACTAAAGTAAGACAGTTGTAGTTTTTGATGAAAGTTTAAATTAACTAACGGCCATCAAAGTTTCCTACCACCACTATACGATCTACACTGCCACATGAGGTTCAAAGATGTGTGCAACAGAGACATGAAGGCGTAGTCATAAATCCAACAACCTGAGAGGATTAAGCTTCTGATCGCACGAAGTGGCGATGCTTTCTGCGGCGCCACCTTAGATTTGGCGAAAAGGAGTTTTCACAACAAGCAGAAGAAAAAATGACACACTGAAAGGTACACCAGAAAAAAGCAGCTGAGGGCTATCAATTCAGCTGCGCATTCCCATAGTCAGTTATAAATAAACAGGTCATACTACTGCTACACTCGATGCTATTCAACGGATTATGGACACTTTAGATTGTTGTCATCTGTGTGCTAACACATAGTTTATCGTAACACCATTTCATTCTTTACATAGTTTTACTATCATGTTTCATTAATTACTGTTTGACATTTCGTGGGTATATTTCCTTTATATACTCATCCGTTTTACTTTCTACTAACCGTATATGCGTATATATTTAACAAATAAACTTATATAGCCTTGTTGATCTGTCGCATAGAGATTTATGATAAATAAATTTTCTATGTTCTTTTCTTTTCTACCCGTGCCCTCTACTTTATTATCGCTCTTATATCCTTTTCCTGTTTTTCGCATTCGTTCGTTTGCGACTAAATATTTTTTCCCATTCTGACTTTGCAGTTTCTTTTCTCATACTAGAACGCATTGTATTGCATAATCGTGTCAGTCCCTGAACGAGACGAAATACTGTAAAATTCGTCTCGATAGACATGGGATGGCAGACATATCGTCTAGCATTTCCATCTGACACGAGTTTTCTTCGGCTAAGTTTCTCTGCGAGGTGTGGAAACTGCCATCCGCATCGCTCAGAAATGAGACAAGTCGTCGTAGAAGGTGTGATGACGCACGTTTGGCAGTTATGGGCAACGTCTAAGTTAATGGGAAAAGTTAAGAGAGAGAGAGAAAGAGAGAGAGAGAAAGAGGAGAGGGGGAGGCAGGGTTTTGGAAATAGCCCGCATCCTTTGTCTGTTTCATATATCTACCCCGGAGTGGAAATTTGATTTCATTCAATCTCCAAGTTGCAGTAGACGTGATCGCTTCGTTCTAGATACTTATAGTTATAAGTGAAACTCTTAGTTTCGTTGTGATACTCGTAGTTCTGGTTGGAGGTAATATAATATATCTAGTATTTTGTGAGTGATTTAAGTGTTAAATCGCTTATTATATTTCACTATTTTCTTTTGTGCAGAAGAAATTAATTTATAAGTCTGTTATACTCTCTAGTGACGTGTTTCAGTGGAAAGCGGAATAAATTATAATTTCTAGCTTAAACTCATGCAGCTATAAATAAATTTAATTTAACTGCTAAATACTCAGTCGAGAATATTTTAAAACTAACTTATAACTGCACTGATTCATCACTGAGTATTGACGAAATACTTATGTATTTCTAATTTATGATGATTGATTTTATGAAGTATACCTTATTTTACGGGAGTTTTAAACGATAAGTCAAGCTCTCCGCTTGCAGTTTATAATGTAAGTTATAACCGAGTACATAGTATGTATAAGCATTTTATATGTTGTTTTTCTTTATTCAGTGAAAATTGAGGTAGTCCAACTCTACCAGCGTTTTGTACGGAGAAATATCTGTGAAGAACTAAAACATTTTTTTCTTAAAGACTTGGGTGTATAAAGTAAAACCAGTCTAGATTGCATTGGCATCCAGAACGACAGCGTACCCAGTACATAAACGTTTTTTTAAAGATTTAATGAAGTAACGGGCCCATCGAGCCTGATTTAATTCTTCCAGAGAAAAACCTCAAGTACATTTCAGCCCTTGTGGCAATCAAAATATTAATATCAGTAACATTCCGACGGAGTTTTGACTAGTGGTGGGGTGACCAAATCAAGTCCTATACTGAGAGAAGGCACCGACATGACATTCCTCATTACTAGAAACCTAAGCTATTGACACTGTGCGCGCTGTTAACGTTCGTGCCTGGACAATTTTAATGTGACTTACACAGATATCCATAAATAAGAATAACCAAGAAAATGTTCCCTGAAGTATTGAATTCAACCCGTCTTTTTTGGAACTGGGGTTCTCTTGGCCAAGACTACCATTTGAGAGTCTTATGTGCATGTCCTAAAAATTGTGTTTCCAGAAGTTGCTACCAAAGCTGTAAGTACGAATGAAAGCACGTGATCACGGCTGACTGAATAGAGTGAATGCAGGACTGAGTGATTCCTTTATTGTTGTATTTTGGCACCCATTTTGCTGTCTTAAATTTCTTTGTGCAAGTTTTGGTTGCTAACAATATTTTTCCTTAGGATAGATCAGAGTATCCAAGTCTGTTCATACCTTTAAAGGGAAATCTTAGACTAAATCATATGTATCCGTGACTCTTTGGGGCTATCACTATTCTTCTAACAGGACTGTGGGCTATACATAGAGGGAAGGGATCATACCAATGGGTCTATCATTCTTGTAGAAATTCATTGACTTTATGACTATTTGTATATGTTCGATGTAATTTTATATGTTGTGATGGAAGTTTATTATGATAATTAAACTTCACATAAACTTATTCCAGTGTGTCGGTCAGTTCGTTCCCGATTCTCTATATTTCCATTGTCATAGTTTCACGTCTGTGTGTCTGTTGTAGTCACTTATGTGTGTGTGTGTGTTTGGGAGGTATATATATATACTACTATATATTATATTAGATTTGTCTGATTAATCTAACTCTGTTGTAGATGATAGGCTGACTGAGAGAAGCTTCTCGAGTGTCAGAAACAAAATCTACTATATTTCCTCCACCTCACTCGTGAAATCTATTTCTACTTTATCACCTCCCACTGAGCTATCACTTATTTCTATGTCTATTCAGAAGGGATCAAACTAAGTCTTAGTCACCTATCACCAATCTACGACATGATCGTTAACCCCTTAGTGATTTTCTTATATCACCCATGCTGTCTGTGTTAAATATTTATATATAGGCAAAATCCTTCATCTGGGATGTTGGGGAACTATTTCTTTGTCGAGAAATTAGGAATATGAGTTTATGTTGCGAGGATACATATTCAACTCTTCATGATTCAGAATATATCAATATCTAGTGGAGAGCATTCATCTTCTCTTCTTCTTATCCTTATCTCGAATAGGTCTCCTTATTTTCTTAACGAGTCGATTTCTGGCGACTTTATTGATTCTATATGTCAATCATACTTTAGCCTTCGTAACTAAAAGTAATCCTGTTAAGTGTAATTCATAGAGGTATCTGAGGGAAGGTAGAAAAGAGCCGGTGCTCCCTTCCTGGCATGTAATAACAAACCGACTAATGTTAGTGGAAATTTGAAAAGCGGTATGGTACAACTATCTCAAAATATGTGGTGGAAAATATTCTCGTGATCATGAATCAACTGAGAGTTGCATTCCTGAATTTACTGTCACGGTCGTAACTATGGTTTTACAATAATATACGGTAATGTACGCTAAAAATAAAAAACTACACTACACTTCCGAATTCCGAAAATGTTTAGTCCTGAGCCATTCGGAAAATAGATTGGGTACCTGTGTATTAATCTGTTATATGTGTTGTGGTAAATTATTTAAATTTCCTATAGTATCTTTCATAGATATTCACTCAAGGCATAAGAATCACTATTAAGAATCTTTATAATTAATTCCTTTTTGTATTTTGCCTGAGTTAAATACTTTTAATAGTGTGTCAAATGTTTCTTTATTGAGGCTTTATTGTACTTTTAATTTCAGAAATATTTTTCACAATCTTTCATTGCTAATGTCAATTACTGGAAAAACATTTTACCATTTACGTGTTATGTATGATAATGTACTTTTCTATCGTTCTCTATCTCTCTCTCTCGCTTTCTTTCTCTCTCTCTTTCTCTCTCTCTCTCTCTCTCTCTCTTTCTTTCTCTCTCACAACCAAGGAGTCCCTACTCGCTCAATAGGAGACTGTTCAAATATTTCAGGAGTTCTGATTCTATGCCATGCAAATGTAATTATACTCGAATTATTGTCTGATTAACTGTATAGCTGTGTTGGATTTTGTTTGTTTGGTTTTTTTTTAAGCTTTTGTTGTTGTTGTTGTTGTTGTTTTTATTCCTTTCATTTGTCATGTGGTGCAAACACATGCCTAGTATTCTTAGAAAGAATGGAAGTGGGTCCGCCAATCAAAAGACGCGAGCTCGCTGTGGTCGATCGATATTTGTTATGGCGTTTAAGAGGAAACAAAATGTGTGCAAATTCAAGGATCGATTTATATATCGTATAAGCTGATGCAGTGACAGAAAATTATGGAAATTGTTTTATTTTTCAAAGGATAACTCCAACTATATGGCCTAAAGAATAGTGGAAGAAAGGCTTACTTTTGAAAATATGTGCAATTGAAGGCGCCAATATATTGAACGATCCTGTGTCGATTGTGTTTTAAAATTTGAGATAATACTAAATGGAAACCAATTATAGAAAGTTTCACATGGATAGAACGCAAAAATTCTGGGAAATGGAAGGAGATAAATCAAAAAGTCATGGATAACAGGGTTGAGATGCACGAATGCGATTTCTGAAAACCAGCTCGCACATACTTACCCAGAACTGCACCAAAACACGGTCTCTAACTAAGCTTCAAAGCATTGGTCTCCGATACGCTCGCGCTTGGCCTATAAAAAGGAACAGCGGATTTTTCAAAATCACACATACACCGCATGTTAGAAGGACGGAGGATAGAGAGAGGACAGTCAAGGCTGAAACCTTTACCATCTGTTGACGGGCAGCTCTATCCCCACAAAACCAAGTCTTTTCTGGACTTTATATTTATCCCAAGAGGGTTCATATGTGTCAACATAAATCAGAGGTCAAGAATCCAGATCAATAAGTGCTACCTGAAACAACACAGGAGCCTCTGCTATTGAAAAATTGCAACTGTCATCAGGATTTTAACCCTAGTCCCCATCAGTAGTAGGTGGTCTAGCGGAATACCTACACTGATATAGCTGTGAAATTCCAGTGAAGACAGTCATAAGACTTTCAAGATGAGTAATAAATGTAATCAAATTATTGCAACCAGTGTGAACAGTCAAGGACAGTGATTAGTGTGATGATGATAAACAGTTGTTTATTAGCATTGCCAAGAGACTAATGTGAAAAGAACATTTGATGAACTTTTTTTCAACTTAATTGAAAGATTCAAGAAAGGACTTTCTTTGTTAGATAATTAGAATATAAATTAACCATCATTCAAATGTTGTAATATATTTTATTCATTGAGTTCCATCATCCACCATTCACAATTTCACAAGAAGAAAAGATAGATGTAAATAGTAAATTCAGTAATTTTCACTCAGCTGACTTATTAACTTTATACTGTAGAAGTGTGAGTTTTATTGAATTGTTTGATTGTCATAGGTAGTTACATAGCGAAGATGGCAACTTAGGGTCTGACTTCACTCTGAATACTTTCTGAAGCAAATGCCTTCACAGCCGTTACTATCTTGTGATACCAGTGTTCTTCTCCAACACTGGGACTTCACTCTTTTCAAGACAGAATACTATTTCTGCTCCACTACTGACACTACACTCATAACAACCTATCGCTACATCATTACGTACTTATTTGTTTTTTTTTTAAACATACTTAATTTTTATTATGATTGGGTACTGTCAATGTATGCTGTTATATTGCCTTTATAATGCAGTATGCCTTAATGCTTAAAGTAACATGTGGGAATTAAAGGGTATAGCATGCAAGATAAGTGAGAGTCTAAAGAGAAGTTGGTAAGAAGACGAAGATGGCTGTATACCGCTCCACCTATGTCCCAGTCTTGACGTATGGATGCGAGTCATGGGCTATGACTACAACCCACAAAAGCCAGATCCAAACCTCAGAAATGAGGTATCTGAGGAAGGTGGTTGAAGTAACAAGAAGAGACATTGTCCGCAACCAGACGATACGTCAAGGCCTAAAAACCCAACCCCTGCAGACCCAAGTAGAACGGTCCCCACTGAGATGTGTTGGCCATGTCTGCAGAATGGGAGAAGATCGGCTACCACGACTAGCATGGGAAACTAAGAGCCAGAGATCCAGACCTCCAGGACAACCCAAAGCCCGCTGAGATGATAACATTAGACAATCTTTGAAGGACCGAGGACTAGAGTGGAACCAAGCCAGGAGGTAGATAGCCGATAGAATAGTATGGCGCTCTCTCTCTCTTACAAACCTCTACACCTCACGGTAGAAGAGGAACGAATAAGTAAGTAGATAAGTGAGAGTGCAAGGGTAGAATGTTAGATGGCCTGCGCGCCTACTTCTAACCTTTTGAAAATAAAGTTCATTCATTCGTTCTCCCTCTCTCTCTCTCTCTCTCTCTCTCTCTCTCTCTCTCTCTCTCTCTCTCTCTCTCTCTCTCACGCACACACACTTTTTGAAAAGTTGTCACCTCTCCCTTAATCTTTTTGTTTAATCACTGTCAAACCTTTCTACTCAATAATTAGCTTTATGTTGCCCGGTTGCCAGTTGTGTTTACGTATAGAGTGACACCAAATGAAATGTTTGGGATACTGTACCTCATGTCTGTTTCATTCATTGTTAATCTCTGTATCTCATTCATTACTTACAACTTCCACAGTCATTTTCTTATTGTAATATTTCATGTTTTTTTCCTTTTAATTGCTTTAAGAAATGTTCATTCATGAGATATCTTCAATTATATTCACATGAATTTATCCCATATTCAGTTTCAGAAACAACTTTTACTCAGCTGCCATATGTAAAAAAGTGTTTGATGGAGGCAATCCGCATGAGTTCTCCGGGTATAAGTGCACGGCGGGTGGTTAAAGAGTTCACAGCTCAGGGTTACACTATTCCTGCAGGTGACCTGTTGATGGTATCCCCTTACTGGGCACACAGAAATCCTAACTTTTTTCCTGAACCAGATGTATTTATACCAGTGAGTATATGCCCTGGGTACTTCTTGTGGGTGTAAGTGCTTCCTGGGGGAGTCTGTACTTAATGGGGGTGTCTGTTCTTCCTGGGGTGTAAGTACTTCATTAATAGGGGTGTACGTTCTCCCTGGGGGTATCTATACTTCTTGGGAGTGTTTGTATTTCTTGGTGGTGTCTGTACTTCTTGATGGTGTATGTACTTCCTGGGGGTGTCTGTACTTCTTGGGGGATGTCTGTTCTTCGTAGGGGTGTCTGTACTTTCTGGGAGTGTCTGTACTTCCTGCTGGTGTCGGTACATCCTGAGGATGTCAGTAATTTCTGCGGGTGTCAGTACTTCTTGGGGATGTTTGTACTTCCCGGGGATGTCTGTACTTCTTGGGGATGTCTATACTTCCTGGAGGTGTATGTAATTCCTGGGTATGTGTGTACTTCCTGTGGGTGTCAGTACTTCCTGAGGATGTTTGTACTTCCTGTGGATGTCTGTGCTTTTCGGGAATGTGTGAACTTCCTGGGATTGTCTGTACTTCCTGGGGGTGTCTGTACTTCCTGGGAATGTCTGTACTTCCTGGTGGTGTCTGTACTTCCTGGGAATGTCTGTACTTCGGGGAGGGGGTGTCTCTACCTCCTGGGAGTGTATGTACTTCCTGGGAATGTCTGTATTTTCTGGGGGTGTCTCTACCTCCTGGGAATGTGTGTACTTCCTTGTGGTGTCTTTACCTTCTGGGAATGTCTGTACTTCCTGGGAATGTCTGTACTTCCTGGGAATGTCTGTACTTCCTGGGGGTGTCTGAACCTCCTGGGAATGTCTGTACTTCCTGCGGGTGTCTCTACCTCCTAGGAATGTCTGTACTTCCTGGTAATGTCTGTACCTCCTGGGAATGTCTGTACTTCCTGGGAGTGTCTGTACCTCCTGGGAATGTCTGTACTTCCTGGGGGTGTCTCTACCTCCTGGGAATGTCTGTACTTCCTTGGGGTGTCTGTTCCTCCTGGGAATGTCTGTACCTCCTGGGAATGTCTGTACTTCTTGTGAATGTCTGTACTTCCTGGGGATGCCTGTACTTCTTGGGGATGTCTGTACTTTTTTGGGGTGTCTGTACTTCCTTACGGTGTCTGTACTTCCTGGTGGTGTTTGTACTTTCTAGGGGTGTCTATATTTCCTGATGGTGTCTGTACTTCTTGAGAATGTCTGTACATCTTAGCAATGTCTGTACTTCCTGGGGATGCCAGTACTTCCTGTGGGTGTCTATACTTCCTGGGGATGTCTGTATTTCTTGGGGGTTTCTGTACCTCCTGTGAATGTCTGTACCTTCTGGGAATGTCTGTACTTCCTAGGGGTGTCTGTAAGGTAAGGTAAAGGAACCCGTTACACGCCCATTGAGGCATATTGGGAATAAGGTGTTAGGACCATATTATCTTGACCGTCGGCACACGAGGGGTGATGTGGTCGGTATCACGCCGGCCGCCTTAACCTTCCCAGCGTTGCTCTGTGAGACGCAATGGGGGGGGGGATGGAGGAAAGTAAAAATTCACGTCCCCCAAATTGACACGAGGTACGGAATTGGACGTTTTGCGATACCAAGCCTTGATTTGAATTGAGCGGCAGAACGCGGATGGTAGGAAAATTACAAAAATTTAAAAAGTAATTTTTCTTAATATTAATGTTAGGAATATAAAAATTAGCTGGCCGGATGGCCTATTCTGAGCAATGAAATAATATGATCTTAATTTTACAAACGGATAGATAATATTGAAGATAATGACAAAAGACAGTGTAGTTCACATCATCGCTAGACTATATTGAATCTAAAAGTGTCACAATTTGCACACAAAAACACGACCTTGGGAACAGGTGTTCAAAGTTACTATTATGGAGGAGAGGGTTTTTGAGCGGTAGCTGTGTCTAAATATAACTTTTTACGACAAAATTTTAAGGGGAGAGAAAGGTTGCTTCAAAAATCAAGCACATTTTTTTTAGAAACACAAGTAGAGACGGACAGACTAACAGATAACCATCCATACTTGACTGAAGCATGACTGAAATGACTTTAGTGTAGAAATTTGAAATTTAAAGTACAACTAGGCAGTGATTGGCCACAGACAATCATATCATTAGCGCTCAGAGCGCATTTGGGGTCATTCTTCAATAATTGTTCAGTGTTAGACACAGATTTTAAAGTGTGGTGTCTTCCCATATGAAAGACAGTGAATAAATTTAGGGACGCCATACTATAGCCAGCAGCTCAGCTGAGTTTTGCTAGCACTTCTGTGTTAATTATTCATAATCTGGTAAGATTGAAATTATTTCTTTATATATTTTGAATATTGTTTCATGTTCGAGTGATTTGATACTGCCATATCATAATCTAGCCTTACAAACAAGTAGGGATTTTGCTCTAGACCCCCCGCCCAAGTCAGGGTCTAGGGACTAACAAGGTACATAAACTACAGCAAGGATTATGCAAGATATATCAAGCGTTGAAACAGATTACCTATCTTCTTTTAGGGCCGACAACTAATAATTATTTTTCAGAATCTATAGTCTGGGAGGATCTATCGGATGTAAACCCACCATGGTAACTGTGCTGTTTGGTCAGAGAGATCTGACCTGTCTGTATAATGTGGTTGTTGTGTCAGTGTGGTGTCCAGACGTGGGTATAGAATAGATTTTGACACATAGCCCATACTTTGATTGCAGAGCTGTGAGTTTCTATCGACAACAAAGCAGAGTCTATTCGGTGGGTGACTTTACTCGAGTGTATCTGTGCAGTTCTTGTGACAGAGACCACCATTATTGCCCGCCAGCACGGAGAGGTGGGACCGCAAGTTTTCAGCACCAGAGCTACAAAAAGATGAGTGAGCCTCTGGTCTGCTGGACATTCACCAACTATTGGTAGTGACTAATATCCCCATAAAAATTCCCACCTTTTTCTGGACACTGTGTAGTCAATATAGACAGGTGTGATGAGGCCACCCCAACAGCACAAACAGTAACTATCCTCCCAAAGAGATGACTATTCGAACATTTTAATAAAACTAACTATTCTAGTACTTAAATATGTACACTTTTGGCATTTATTATGTAACATTCCATGCATAATTTTCATAAATTTTAAATCCTTCTTTTAAAACCAGTTCTGGTCAAAATAAAACTTGATCCAGAACAAATAAATGTAATATAATTATATCAAAAACTTTACACACGTGAGTTAGTTCAGTGTATTTTAACACTTGTTAATCTTATTAGTCTTGTTAAATATCTATGGGTATATTTATAACTATCACACCACAGTACACATCATAACCCTAGACACTTTACGTAGCTACATTCATTAAGAAAAAAAAAAATTAAGTGTGAGGTCGTAGTGGTAGCAAGAAAGGCCTTCTGACAATTCTCAACTACATTTTATCTCAGGAGCCTTCACAGCTGGCCTCATACAATGTACATGTAGTAATAACACCATCATACAATACCATCAACACCACTACATAAATTGGGGTCTTGTCCAGGGATAATTAGCCCAACAGTAATATTAGGATCTCCTGGTGGGAGAAATAAAAGTAGGGAAATAAATTGTAAAATTTCCTTTAAAATTAAAAGTGTCCCTGCAGATAAAAGTTGGTGAATCTTCACAGCCAGTAATAATTAATTAGTTAACTGGTTAGTTAGAATTAGTTAGATTATAGTCATCAGAAGTACTTAGCTTGTATATTATTATATTGTCTGAAAAGTATGGCTGAGCTAGCAAAGTTTAGATCAGCTGCTGTGCTCACTGCGAAGGAGATGGGGATGGATGGTCAAATTTTAATTCAATACGTAACGACTGAATGTGATAAATATATTGAAAGGGAAGATAGAAAGGTAGCTGAAGAGAAGAGGTTACAAATTGAGGCTGATAGAGAAATTAAGAGGCTGCAGATTGAGGCAGAAGAAAAAAGGCTGACTGCCGAAAGGGAGGCAGAAGAAAAACGACAGCAAAGGGAGGCAGAAGATAAAAAGGCCGAAAGGGAGGCAGAAGATAAAAAAGGCCGAAAGGGAGGCAGAAGATAAAAAGGCCGAAAGGGAGGCTGAAGATAGAAGGTTGCAGAGGGAGCACGAATTACGACTAAGGGAGCTGGAATTACAAGGCCCGGCCCCTGAAAATGGTGCCAGCCCTTTTGCCTCAGATGCTACGCCCAGTATGGGAGCCTCAAACTCAGCTATGGGGTTTCATTTAGACCATTTTGTTGAGAAAGACGATGACATAGAGGGGTACCTGGGACGTTTTGAGTTATTAGCTACTACATATGGGTTAGAGAGAGAGAGAGGTGGAGTTTAAAGCTATCACAGGGATTGAGGGGTGCTTCTTATGAAGTATTTGCCAAAATGAACAGGGAAGACCAAGACAATTATGACATGTTAAAGCAGGCTTTGTTATTAAGGTACGAGAAGAATGGTGAATTTTATCGTAAGAGATTTAGAAATGCCAAACTGTTGTCTGGGGAGACATACCACCAATTCTCTGCCAGACTAGAAACCTATTTGGAGAAATGGACGGCTCTGGGGAAGACCCAAGATCTTAAAGAAATGATCATGATTGAGCAATTGAGAGAGTCCATGGCTCCAGACATGAGAAAATTTCTCATGGAACAAGGTGCAGAGAAGTTGGGGGAAATTTTAAATGTTGCTGAGAGGTATCAGGCAGCTCAGGCAGAGGTAAGTGGTGCTAAGAAGAAGCACATAGACAATTTTAAAGCTCCACAGCAATTTAATAAATTTGATAATAGAGAGCAGGGATATAAGGGTAGGACAAATTTTGAGCGGCCAAGAAATGACTATCGCGACAGAAACTCACAGTTCAATGACCAAAAGTTCAATGAAAGAAAACCGTTGAACCAAGGAAAAAGATGGTGCAAATGGTGCAAGAAGGATAACCATAACACCGAATTTTGTAGAAGGAAACCTTCAAACATTGCTGCAATGAAGTCGGGGACGCAAAGATTAAAGGTTAATCCTAAGGGACAACAGGAACCTTATCACCCCCCAGTTTGTGAGGATGTTATTTGTAATGGGGTCACCATAAGGTGCCTTTATGATACAGGTTTGGATTATGATTCAGTTGTGAAGTCTAGCCTAGTGGACCCAAGTCAGTATACCACAGAAACAGTGGAAATACAAGGGGCGACTAAGGACATACCACTCATGACACTTCCCATCGCAAGGATAACGGTGAAAACTCGCTATGTGGAAGGAGAAATCAGAGCAGCAGTGATAGATGAACCAATCTACCCTCTGATATTGGGGTGTAGATACGTTTTCTTGGGGAATCCCGAGAAACCTGTGATCATGGCGACAGTGCAGACCAGGTCACAGAAGGAGGAGGAAGAAGGTGAACCTATAAATGCTCATCCAGAGGAGATGAGGAAGGCGCAGGCTGAGGATAGGACACTCAAGCCCTGTTTTAAAAAATTGCCCAAATGCCACACACCTCCGAGCAAGGGGGAATATTTCATGAAGAACAAACTCTTATACAGGAAGGCCGGAACTGGAACAAATGGTCACAACCAGCTGGTTCTTCCTATTGCATATAGAGAGAAAGTGATGGAACTCGGACATGCAATCCCCTTCAGTGGTCACATGGGGATCAGCGCCACAGGACAGCGTATAGCTTGTCATTACTTCTGGCCAGGGATAACGGAGGATATAAAAAGATATGTCAAATCCTGCCCAGAATGTCAAAGGGTAGCTCCAAAGCACTGGACTGCTCCTGCAACTCTAGGGAAAATGCCCATAGTGGGAACACCTTTTGAGAGGGTTGCAGTGGATATTGTAGGACCTCTCACTCGGACCAAGAGGAGGAACAGTTACATCCTTACTCTGGTGGACACTTGTTCTATGTGGGGAGAGGCGGTAGCCCTGCCATCAATTGATTCAAAACATGTAGCAGAGGCACTACTTACAATATTTACCCGATTAGGATTCCCGCATCAAATCTTGACGGATAATGGATCTCAGTTCAAGGGGAAACTAACGGAACGGAAGAAGTTTTTAAGCTATTTCAAGCCAGACACTTTCATTGTAGTCCGTACCATCCACAAGGGAACGGCCAGGTAGAGAGGTTCAACGGGACTCTCATTTCTATCCTGAGAAAGCTGGCACACGAAAAACCGGATCTGTGGGATCAATTCCTGCCCGCCGCATTGTTTGCGTACCGGGAGGTACCACATAGTTCAACCGGGATGGCTCCCGCAACTCTGCTATTTGGGAGGCCAATAAAAGGGCCTTTAGAAGCTCTATTAAGGACCTGGACAGATGAGAAGGCGGAAGAGACTGTTACCTCATCGTATCAATACGTGAACGAACTGACCACTCGTTTGAAAGCTGGATGGAAACTGGCAAATGATAATTTGAAACAAGCCAGGAAGAAACATGCAGCATATTTTAATAGGAAGGCAAAGGACAGGGAACTGGCAGTCGGAGAGAAGGTGCTGCTTCTACTACCGGGAAGCCAGAATAAATTACAAATTGGTTGGCAAGGTCCATATACGGTTCTAGAGAAGGTGTCTAGAACAAACTATAAAATTGACAAAAAGGGGAAGGAAAAAGTTTATCATGTAAACCTGCTAAAGAAGTATCTGGACAGACCACTCCAGGAAAGCACCCCCTTATTGACCTTAGCTATTGCAACCCAGATGCAAAAGGAACCACTCACCTCACATGAATACCCATTACATCCTTGTGAAACCGCAGCACAGGTAAAAGTCAGTAAGCACCTGACTAAAAATCAGAGGGAGAGAGTTCAACAGGTTCTGGAGGAACATACAGATGTATTAACAGATAAACCAGGCCATACAAATTTGCTACAGTATGACATGAAACTGGTAGACTCAAACCCAATCTGTATGAGAGCCTATTCTATTCCGTTCGCGAAGGAGAAGGCATTGAAGGAAGAAATAGAGTATTTGTTGAAGGAGGGGATTATTTCGCACAGTGAATCATCTTTTAGTTCTAGTGTCGTTTTGTTGAGAAAACCGTCTGGGGAACACAGACTGTGCATAGATTACAGGAAACTGAATGCTGTCACAGAAGGACAAGTGGATCCATTACCAGACACAAAACAGCTATTTGCCAGACTGAACAAGGCAAAATACTTTTCAAAGGTGGATCTTAGTAAAGGCTATTACCAGATCCCAGTGAAGCCTGAAGTGAGACCTTATTTGGCTTTTAGCACTTCGGATGGACATTATGAATTCAATATGCTACCATTCGGACTGAAAAATGCTCCGAGTGTGTTTTCAAGGATGATGCGAAAATTGTTGGACCCCCTGAATAACCCATGTATCACAAATTTCATGGATGATATTCTCGTCGCCACAGAGACATTTGAAGAACACATTGAAGCTCTGGAGATGTTGTTTGATAGACTTCGGGAGGCGAACTTAACTGCTAGGCCAACAAAATGTTGTATTGGATGCAAAGAGTTGGAATTCTTGGGGCACACTGTATATCAGGGTAATATGACCCCTGATCCTAAGAACTTGGAAAAACTGCAGAGAGCACCTAGGCCGCAAACAAAGAAGGACGTGCGATCATTCGTGTCGTTATGCGGATTTTATCAGAAATACATCAAGAATTTTAACGCTATTTGTGCTCCTCTGACTGATCTGACTCGCAAGGGACTTCCAGATAAAATTATTTGGACTGCACAATGTGAACTAGCGTTCCAAGAGTTAAAAGAAAAACTCACTAGCAAGCCTATTCTCAAACTGCCTGATTTGACACAGGACTTTGTCTTAAGAACCGATGCAAGTAATGTAGGACTAGGAGGGGCTTTGTTGCAAAGATCATCTTCACCTGATGGGGAACTTAAACCAGTCGCTTATGCAAGCCGCAAATTGAATAAGGCGGAACAAGGATACTCCACAAGCGAAAAAGAATGTTTAGCATTAATCTGGGCAATAAAAAAGTTTCAAATCTATCTGTATGGTAGGACTTTTGTGGTGGAGACGGATCATCAGCCTCTCGTGTTCTTGTCTCAGGCTAAGCATGAAAACGCAAGATTGCTGAGGTGGTCTTTATTGCTTCAACCTTATCAGTTCAGTATCCAATATATCCCAGGCAAATTGAATGTCGGTGCAGATTTCCTCAGTCGGCACCCCTGTGATCAAAATTAGAGTAGTGGCAGACGTGAGGAGTAATTTTACCTATGTGTATCGCTGGTTTTGGAACTTGCCATAGGCATGTTTTCAAGTGGGGAGATGTGTAGTGAAATTGACAGAGATACAACGGTAAAATACTCAAAAGATAACATTTAAGGATAAAAACATAATGCGTAGGCTGCTGATGTACATGATCGCCTAGACCGCGGGTCATCACCCTCCATAAAATTGACTTGCTAGACAGGAGGGGAACGGCGGATCAAAAGAAAAAAAATATGACTGGAAAGGCTAAGGAGACGCAATGGGGGGGGGGATGGAGGAAAGTAAAAATTCACGTCCCCCAAATTGACACGAGGTACGGAATTGGACGTTTTGCGATACCAAGCCTTGATTTGAATTGAGCGGCAGAACGCGGATGGTAGGAAAATTACAAAAATTTAAAAAGTAATTTTTCTTAATATTAATGTTAGGAATATAAAAATTAGCTGGCCGGATGGCCTATTCTGAGCAATGAAATAATATGATCTTAATTTTACAAACGGATAGATAATATTGAAGATAATGACAAAAGACAGTGTAGTTCACATCATCGCTAGACTATATTGAATCTAAAAGTGTCACAATTTGCACACAAAAACACGACCTTGGGAACAGGTGTTCAAAGTTACTATTATGGAGGAGAGGGTTTTTGAGCGGTAGCTGTGTCTAAATATAACTTTTTACGACAAAATTTTAAGGGGAGAGAAAGGTTGCTTCAAAAATCAAGCACATTTTTTTTAGAAACACAAGTAGAGACGGACAGACTAACAGATAACCATCCATACTTGACTGAAGCATGACTGAAATGACTTTAGTGTAGAAATTTGAAATTTAAAGTACAACTAGGCAGTGATTGGCCACAGACAATCATATCATTAGCGCTCAGAGCGCATTTGGGGTCATTCTTCAATAATTGTTCAGTGTTAGACACAGATTTTAAAGTGTGGTGTCTTCCCATATGAAAGACAGTGAATAAATTTAGGGACGCCATACTATAGCCAGCAGCTCAGCTGAGTTTTGCTAGCACTTCTGTGTTAATTATTCATAATCTGGTAAGATTGAAATTATTTCTTTATATATTTTGAATATTGTTTCATGTTCGAGTGATTTGATACTGCCATATCATAATCTAGCCTTACAAACAAGTAGGGATTTTGCTCTAGACCCCCCGCCCAAGTCAGGGTCTAGGGACTAACAAGGTACATAAACTACAGCAAGGATTATGCAAGATATATCAAGCGTTGAAACAGATTACCTATCTTCTTTTAGGGCCGACAACTAATAATTATTTTTCAGAATCTATAGTCTGGGAGGATCTATCGGATGTAAACCCACCATGGTAACTGTGCTGTTTGGTCAGAGAGATCTGACCTGTCTGTATAATGTGGTTGTTGTGTCAGTGTGGTGTCCAGACGTGGGTATAGAATAGATTTTGACACATAGCCCATACTTTGATTGCAGAGCTGTGAGTTTCTATCGACAACAAAGCAGAGTCTATTCGGTGGGTGACTTTACTCGAGTGTATCTGTGCAGTTCTTGTGACAGAGACCACCATTATTGCCCGCCAGCACGGAGAGGTGGGACCGCAAGTTTTCAGCACCAGAGCTACAAAAAGATGAGTGAGCCTCTGGTCTGCTGGACATTCACCAACTATTGGTAGTGACTAATATCCCCATAAAAATTCCCACCTTTTTCTGGACACTGTGTAGTCAATATAGACAGGTGTGATGAGGCCACCCCAACAGCACAAACAGTAACTATCCTCCCAAAGAGATGACTATTCGAACATTTTAATAAAACTAACTATTCTAGTACTTAAATATGTACACTTTTGGCATTTATTATGTAACATTCCATGCATAATTTTCATAAATTTTAAATCCTTCTTTTAAAACCAGTTCTGGTCAAAATAAAACTTGATCCAGAACAAATAAATGTAATATAATTATATCAAAAACTTTACACACGTGAGTTAGTTCAGTGTATTTTAACACTTGTTAATCTTATTAGTCTTGTTAAATATCTATGGGTATATTTATAACTATCACACCACAGTACACATCATAACCCTAGACACTTTACGTAGCTACATTCATTAAGAAAAAAAAAAATTAAGTGTGAGGTCGTAGTGGTAGCAAGAAAGGCCTTCTGACAATTCTCAACTACATTTTATCTCAGGAGCCTTCACAGCTGGCCTCATACAATGTACATGTAGTAATAACACCATCATACCTGGGAATGTCTGTACTTCTTTGGGATGCCTGTACTTCCTGTGGGTGCCTGTACCTCCTAGGGATGTGTGTACCTCTTGGGGATGTCTGTACTTCTAGGGGATGCCTGTACTTCCTGGGTATTGTCACGAGTTTGGTTTACTGAGTGAACTGCAGGAGGTATAGAGAAAACACAGATAATGTGCGTTATTAGGGAGAATCTGAAGACAGCTTGGAAGAAGATATATTAAAGCTATCTCTCTAAGACCACAACTCACTTATGTGTTTTTAAGTATCACCTGCTTTTTCTTCTGTCTCACTAGTAGGCAGAGAAATAGTAAGAACTTACGAAGGTCTTGAACTAGCACATTAACCAATAAGATTAAATTTATTACAGAAAATTAAAAATAAACTCTGTGGAGTGTAGATATGACAACAAATCTAATGTCACATAACATCAGCATTAAATCACAAGAAATGTAACAATTACTAATTTCCATACATCAAGAGCACAATTGGAAATGGCACACAAAAACACATAGGTCTATGCAGCATAAAGCTAGCCCAAAAAGAAAGAAACCATTTTATCAGCGCTTACACTCCTCCTTGGGTTGGTGTTATTAAAAGGTGCTCTATCCTTCAACCTGGAAAAATAAGCAATACCTACAATCCTAAGGTAAAAAGTAATGCTCTCGGTGATCTGTGATTTTGGGCGCTGCTAAATTTAGATATTCCTATGTCTGGGTGTTGGTTGGTGTCGTACGATAATATTGGTGCAACTACAACAGTAGTTGTTGCTGGGGAGGGCCTATAGAATGTTATCCATGTCTCCAGACATGGGCTCATTAAGAAAGAAAGAGACTTATTCGAGATAAGAAAAGAAAAAGAGAATGCAAATGCTCTCCACTAGATAGTGTTTCTAGTAAATTATGGAAAGCATTCTATTTCCCCCGACCTTAGCTTCTGCCCTTAGATCTCGAGAAAGAAAGAGCCCCCAACCTCATCTAAATAGAGAATTTTACCTAAATGTAAACATTTTACACCGACAGCACGAGTGATACATTAACGAACTAGATAATGATCAAATTGGGTTTATTAATTTAATATTTACACATATAACGTTAGTAGAGAAATAAAAAGTGATGATGGTGAAACACAATTCACACACACACACACACACACACACACACACACACACACACACACACACACACACATACATATGAGATATAAATAATGTAGTTAGGTAACTATGACAAAAAAACTATGTGAAAAGTGACATGATGATGTGATATATTGAGTGTTACCACACTGTGTCCAATCTACACTGTTCATGTGTCTCTTAATGCTCCTCCACTGTATGATTATACACAAGAATGTACAGACTGTCCAATTTAGGTGTCTGGCATGTTGTGTGGTTTATTTCCAAGACTAGGACGTACTGATAAGAACGTTTGCTATATATATATATAGCCTATATATATATACAACTTGTAGAACGTTGACGATATAGTCCTTCAATCGCTTGGCAATCTCGCTATAGTGTTGACTTACCGTTGACAGTTGTCTCAGAAAAAGGTCTGCTGTCTGATCTCTGGAAGGCACTGGCTAGACTGGAGCTCTTCACGAAAGGACCTTGGTATGTAGACTCATCAACTTGAGTATGTACTCTTGATTCATAAAATATTCTTTGGAGTGAGATAAACTTGATATATGTATATGTGACTCGACTTGTGACTATGGAATCTTGATTCATAAAATATGCTTTGGAGTGACTTGCTAGCTGTATATGCGAATCAACCTGTGAGCACTTGAAAAGTAGGTGAATAAAATGCTTCTCAACCACTGTGTGAAACGTGGACAAGAAATCGTCCTTGTCGCTTATGACGTAAAGGATGTCCTAAATTGTGAATTCTGCTATCCAGACGCACACTTGGCTAGCTTCTTTCTGGTTAGACGCCAAACATATAAGGTGTAGACTCAGACTTCTGTTGGATTCCTTTTCCCTTTGCAATTCCTTAAGAAGCCTATAAACTCCACAGATATGAATTAAACCTCCACACAGGAATAATATATTAGAACCGGCATTGCTTTGGGGAAAATCTTCTGCGCCACAATATTTAAAACTCAGTATTCCCGTTCTGGCGAACTTCTCATTATATGTCTGTGTACCTAATATATCTGAAAGCGTCTAACTCCGCCCGTTAACCAATCGCCAAGAGTCCATCTTGACGCCTCGGCCTTGGCTCTCTCTTGTCTCCTGTCAGTGCGTGTCTGTGACGTATAATGGAAATATAGCCTACAGTATCCGACAGTCTTTCGAGACCTCGTGGCGTTTTATGATTCGTTAGCAAAGTCAAGCATTTGACAGCCTGCATTATTCACCTTTAATCCACGCCTCTTTTCCTTGAGACGTAAACAAACAGACAAATTATCAACTTCCGCGTCCTGCCAGTCCTAACGGGGGGGGGGGGGGGGGTGAAATCTGGTTTGTTTACATGAGTTTCTCACGCGAGCTGATCTGTCAATCATCAGATATCAGACAGATGCACGTAGAAACATCGGACCTCATTTGAAGTAGCCGCACGGGCTAAAACAAATTCCCCGAGAATCCTCTGATGTTCGTACAATAAGGGGGAGACAACTCTGTAATCTGCAGAAGCGGGCAAATCTACTAGTACACGGTACACGGTTCCAAGTCTTTTGTTGTCGATTAGCAGCGCCGACAGAAAGGATCGCGTAAAGCCTTTTATCTGGGAAACGTAGTTTCCCAATTTCTGCTATGCGCTAAGATTGCGAAAATTAACATCCTCTAGAGATCATAATAACATGATGTATATAAACTCTGGCTCCGCAAAATCAGTTATCAGTTGTCGCTCAGAATTTTTCGGAGAGTCTAAACACGTAATCTTGAACCAGTGTGAATTGATGTGTTAATAGTTTCGTGGGGATTTGATTCTGATTTTCTGGTAATAGAAATATGTGCTTAAATGTTAAAATGTGTTAAGTTTTACCATTATAATTCACTGTGATTTCCTAGCGTTAAAAACTAGTGAAATAAAATAACGCCTAGATATTTCTTGCCAGTTGTCAGTTTAATATAATTTTAACACCCGCTTTATCACATAAGAAGACACGGTTTAGCTGACTTAATTAATACACTAGTCTTGACTGATAAGTGACAGAAAAAATATCACGTTTATTTTATTTGTGTAATTATATATGTGACTAGTGTTAAATATCATACGACTTAACAAACAGACGCCGACAATCAAATAGCTATTAATGACAAGCGATATTTGTTAAGTGCGCGTAAGGATAATTAAATTGATCGTTGACCGGACAGGAGGGGGGAAAGGCTGCATGCCTCAACCAAACCTGCACCCGCTAAGCGACGTGCGATAAAATAGGCTAAAGACACCATGTGCCTTTTAACTTAAATCAGGACTGACGGAGAGGATAAGAGATCATCGCGTCCCCTTCTGTGTATATATATATATGTAGAGATATTTTATTAGTAGTAAATTTTTCATAATATTTCTCTAATCGGATGCATGACATGATTAAACGGCGACCAGTGGTCTTATTTTGGTTATAATTTTGGTCTATTTTGGTCTATTGTGGCCTATTTTGGTCCTTTTCTCCATTTACAGATTGGATTAATGTTGTGCTCTTCTTGGCTTACCCTTCTCCAAGTTCAGTTGTGAACAGGACCGGCCAGAGAGACAATTAACATTTTAAATAATAAAGTTAACTGGACTTACAAATACCCAGATATATGTTTGCAATTTATCAGCCCACTGGGGTGTGAAAGATATAACAGTTCTCCCAACTTTTGACAGCCGTATCAGCGGATTTATTCAGCAAGTTACGCTGTTTCAAAATCGGCATTCACCACAGAGCAAGCCGATAGGATTTACCATCATCATCAATTAACAATAATTAACAGTTTTAGCAACTAGAGGTTTTTTTTCAAATACTGGAAGAATCTTTTCACTGTTTGCTGTGAACAACAAATCTCGGTTCTACATTAACTATTCGGGGTGACATTTGTTGATCCAGGAATACACCACCAACTTTGGCGTCCCCCTCCTACAAATCTTATTTGTTATAGAGGGTGGACTGGGGCCGACTTGGATAATACCCCTGACACTTTATATATTCAGGAACCATCGTAATTCCACAAGGATATCACCAGAATAGGGTAAGCGTGATTGATGTGGCCACGTATGACAGAGAGAGTGAAATATTTTCTTAGTTACAAAAAAAAACTGTACCATCATTCATTTTCTTTGCTTAAATATTGTTTACTTTACTAGATAGCATTTAGTGGGAACTGTGTTCTTCTCTCTACTGTCTATACTGTAACCTAGTGCTAACCTTTGACCTTTGGGGGTTATTAACTTGTTGGGTTCTTTTTTCTCAATAAGGGGGAGGGCACATGTATTCTGTTCATTTTCTATATATATGAAATTCTGATTTATTTGATCTCTTTTAGATATTCGATGTTGTAAAGTTTAATGATAGTAAACAACAAAAGAACTAAACTTTGTGTGTTGGTCAGACCCATACCCAGTTAACTATAGTTTTTTCAAGTTTGTGTGTCTTGTTGTGACATAATTGTGTGTGCGTGTTTAGTTAAAACTTATATTTCTAGATATAGTGAGGTGCAAGAGTGTCTTGTTCTAAAAGATAGTCGTATAGATAGGCTGGACTAGAGAAAATACTCATTCCAGAGACAAATCTTCTCCTTAAACTATTTACTCGTGAAATCTATTCTTACACATTTACTTCTCACGTACTATCACCATCCACCCTACTCAGGCGGGACCATAAATATTTTCAAACCTATCTAAATTCACGACAGTGTCACTTGCTAAAAATGAGGGTGGGCCGTCGCTACAAACTTTCAATGCCGTGCTGATGTCTGTTTTGCAATACAAACAGGTGTTTGATTATTGGCATTCTAATGCAGAAACCCACGCCTCCTCTGTCGCAAAGCTTTCTGTCTTTTGGTTGCTTGCCGTGTCATTCTCTGAGCGCAATCTTTTAATCTTTCTAGTCATTATCCACTTTCAGCGTTTCACGAGTCCTTTGTTTTCCATCGGCCACGCCAGCGCCATTGTCCCAATGTGGTACGACTGGGGTTCGTGTAAACAAGGGATTAGCAATGAAAAGAGTTCTCTCTATTGCCAAGCCGGACGTCCCCCAAAGTAAATAATATTTAATGTGGCGTTACTCGCGTTGTTTAACTGAGGATTATGTATCAAACGAATTCGTTCTATATCCATGTGGGTTTCCCAAGATTTTGATGAAGCCAGGTGTGTTTCGAATGATAGCACAAGGGGGCAAATAAATCAAACGAGTGTATAGTTGCACCATAGGTGCATGTCATGATTAAGAAAGATTACTGTAACTGTCTTTTTTTCTTGTTGAGGTGATCACTGGCCCAAGACAGTATACATGTTGTTAGATGTGTAGTGCGAGCGTATGATGAATTGAGTGTGGGTGCGAATGAAGACGCGAATGTGTTTAGGCTCGTATAGATGTAGATCCTGCAACCCATACTCTCACATGCAGTAATCAAGGATGCTTTGACACTGCAGGCATGTTTCAAGACATTTATTGACGGGAACACACATAATATCAACAGGAACAGTCAGTGTAACAAGGTCATGCTGACCTGACATCGGTAGGTATACATTTGGCATTCAAAAAGGTAAACATCAGAATAGACGTGCATGGTCAATAGCAAAGTTCTTCAATAATGACAGTTCGTAGCGTCGCCCTTGGCGTCTCTGACTAAACGCGTCAGATGCCTTAGTTACCTTGACACACACAGGTGCAACTTGGCACTCCCTGCCAATTGCACATAACAGGCTGTAGTATAATAGCCGGAAGCACAGGCCTCGTCCTAACGTCGGCCGTGTACTTCTGTTAAATAGGTTATCATCAACCCTGCAGTAATACTTATTGTAGGTAGAAGTTCCGCCAATCTGCGGCTCCCACAATATATCTTCGTCACTGGATTTCTGGACAATATAAGACTAACAGTCTTGGATGGCTACCTCGAGCACAAATATATATAAGTTCTGAAATGGCGGATCAGTGAGCTGCTGTTCACCCTAGGTAATCCTTTACATGTTCTGCCACCGAAAAGCATAATAATGCATAAAGGTCGGTATTACCTGGTAAATGAATCCTCAGAACTACACAAGGAATTCTGTCGTCATCCCGACGCACAGAGATTCACTGGGGAAAACTGCCATAGCAGTTACTTCGAAGATTCTCCCCGAAAAACAATGGACTCTTGGTCCCTTCAGAAAAACAGGACCTCCCGGCTTCCCGGAAGTATATCTCACTCCCGCTTAAAAAACCTTCCCATAGGCCTACGCCGAACTGTCAACCTCTGACCCTAAAGGTCAAACACAATGAATGAATAAACAAGGGAAGACAACCCCTAATCAACCTGACATCGCAGGTAAAGACACAATTATACTTATGATACAAACATAAGCAAATAACTTGACAGATGACTCCGTCGAAAATGACAGCAACATTACTACCACCCCCCTGTAAAAAAAAAATGCAATTTTTTTTTTAATATGCTCATGAGCAAGATAGCACCAGTATCACTTCTGTGCTCATGCAAACAATGAACCTAATATCAGGTACAATAGAAGAGGGTACAAATCATCTCCCAACATAGGAGAAAATATTTCCTTTAAGCCAAACAAACTAAGGGATACCATTCAAGAAACCTAAGTTGCTGGCAATACCAATCATATATCAAACATTACTAAATAATATAATCATAGCAATATACAAATGTCAATGCTATTTTAGCAACATATCACTGATGGATGGACAAAATGAAATTTGTTAAATTATCTAAACATCATCCAAATACATTTGTATTACAACATATTATGATATTAAGGACAGACCTAAGTCTGAAAATATATCAGGAAAAACTAGGACACAAGATTTAACTGGAATCATGTGGGCATCTAGACAATATGTCCGCCATCACATTATCCGAACCACGGATAGCTCGCACCGTGAAATGGAAAGGCTGAAGAGCAATAGCATAACGAGTAGATCTCGAGCTCTTCAAATCCTTACTTTGCATAGCCGTAAGAGCTTTTTGGTCGGTTTCCATAAAGAAATGCGCGCCCAGAAGGAACCTTTGTAGCTTAAGAATGGACCAAACCATAGCCAACAATTCACGGTCCAAAACCGAGTAATTCCTTTCTGCCGCATTCAGCTTCCTAGAAATATACATTACAGGATGCAGAGTTCCTGAATATTCCTGCATTAGTGCCGCTCCAATGCCAGTGGAAGAGGCATCACTACGAAGGACAAAAGTCTTATCAATCGTCGGTAGTCTTAAGATAGGATGAGATGAGAACAAATTCTTAACCTGATCCAATGAAGTTTGGCATTCTTGGGACCAACGCACCATATTAGGAGAACCTTTTTTCAATAACGTTGAAAGTGGTGCCATAATGGAGGACAGATTCTCAATGAATCTTCCATAGAATTGTATCAATCCCAAGAGACTACGCACTTGCTTTTTTGTCTTCGGAACCGAGATATTTAATATCTTTGAAATGTTTTGGTCCTCTGTCTTCAACAGACCATGACCAACTCGATGACCTAGGAAGGAAATTTCACTAAACCCAACAAAAGCTTTAGAGGGTTTAGCAGTCAAACTATGCTCACGTAGAGTAGATAGCAATTCCTTCAGACCCACATAGTGTTCTTCCCAAGTATCGCTGAAAAGACAGATGTCGTCTAAATATGCAATGACATCTGCACGATCTGATAGAATTCGTCGCATCATGCGTACGAAAGTCGCTGGGGCGTTCATAAGCCCGAAAGGCATAAAATTCCATTGAAACAGACCCCTAGGTGTCGAAAAAGCAGTGAGAGGTTTGGCGTGTTCCGTCAATGGGACTTGCCAATAACCTTTCGACAAGTCTAGTTTAGTAAAGAATTTAGCTTTAGAAAGTCTAATAAGTAGATCATCTAATAACGGCATAGGTTCAGCATCGAACTTCGTAACTTGATTTAATTTGCGATAATCAACGCAAAGACGTATGTTATTGTCTTTCTTTCGAACAATAACTATCGACGAAGAATAAGCTGAAGTGGATGGTTCAATTATTTGTAGTTGAATCATTTCATCCAATTCTTTCTCGACTTGTGCTTGAAAATGAATAGGTATTGGGTATGGTCTTACTCTGATCGGATTACGATCAGTAAGTATGATGTCATGTTCTATGACATCTGTGTGTCCAGGAATGTCGGTAAGGACATCCTGATATGATTGTAACGTAGAGGATACTTGACGTTGTTCCTCAAAAGACAAGTTGGAAGAGACTGTAACGTCTCTCCACGATTCCATTGAAGTAAGTGGAATCGCAGGAAGAGGTAAGTTCACGTCAGAAAAAATAGTTTCCTCATCCTGTATAACGGACAGGGATGAGATGTGACCATGTTGAACTGGAGAGTCGTCCGTCGCCTGGAAAATAGGCTGTAAATAGTCTGGACGTTCAATAAACTCTGTTAGCATATTTATATGGAAGGTTTTATGCCTTCCATCCACATCGACAATATAGTCGACATCAGAAATTTTCGAGACTATAGTGTATGGACCCTTCCAAGAAATGAGAAGTCTATTCTCTCTTGAGGGCAGTAAGACATATGCTTTGTCTCCAGGACAAAGTTGACGTAGGCGTCTTTTCTTATTAGCAAATCGCCTAGCTTTTTCTTTCGCAAATTCGGAAGATGAAGTTGCTAACCTGCACGATTCGATAATCTTTTCCCTAAGAGCTATAACATATTCATATGACGATTGTGTATCATCGTCAATATTATCGGAAGTTATCAAATCGTGTAACAAGGACATTGGCCCGCGCGGTTGCGCGCCAAAGACAAGTTCGAAAGGAGAAAACCCTGTATGCTCGTTGGGAACCTCTCTATAGGCAAAGAGGACTGCAGGTAAAACCCTGTCCCAATCTTCAGGATGATCCTCCGTTATCTTGCCAAGTAAGTTCTTTAGTGTCCTGTTAAGACGTTCTACCAATCCATTGGACATTGGATGATAAATACTACTGAGAGACCTTTTAATGTCTAGCGTAGCCATTACCTGAGACATAACGTCCGAAATTAACTGAGTGCCGTGATCCGACAGTATTTCTCCGGGGAATCCCAGACGAGAAAATACGAGCCAAAGAGCATCAGCGATATCGACAGTTGATATGCTCTTCAGAGGAATAGCCTCTGGCCAACGCGTGCACATGTCCACGCAAGTGAGGATAAATTGGTGTCCTCTGGCTGACTTAATTTTGAACGGACCAATGATGTCTATAGCCATTTTCTGAAACGGCCGAATCGGAATATCTGCAGCCTGAATAGGAGCAGCATGTCTCGGACCCCTAGACTTGACCTCTTGACAAATTTTGCAAGATCGGCAATAAATTCGGATGTCTTTATTCACGAATGGCCAAAAGAATGACGCAAGGACTCTAGTTTTAGTTCTGGAAAAACCCATGTGTCCCGCACACTGAGAATCGTGTGCATGCCGAAGAATTAAGGCTCTCATACACTTAGGCACAAGAATTTGCGAGTGCATAGACTTGTCCGAGTGTGTTGTACCATTCGTACCAATATACCATTCTTCATAGTGATATACGATTTGTGATTCGTATTTTGATTGGGATCCCCTTTCTTTGCAAGAAGGAAGTATTTCTTCAAAGAAGGATCCTCTTCTTGACGTTTAACAAACGAGTCATGGGAAATCACCAAGTGCTCGTCTTGGCTATCAACTTCATTACTATTATCAGATGAAGTTGGGGGATTAAGAGCTTGAGCTCTTGTCACCACTGCATTGACCGTTTGAATGTTTTCTTCTTCCCAACTAGAAATTTGTTGCGGGGTGCATTCCTTAACCCCATGAATACGACCGATTATAAGATCCGCAATAGGATTAGGAAGAAGACATGCATGGACATCTCCTGTGAAGAAAGGAGTGTCAATCCTAATAATAGCAGTAGGATAGCTTTCCATAGTACCACCAAATGTAACACATTTGATTGTTTTTCCAGTGGCACAGCAAGGATCTATCAGAGACTCCTTAACCCCGACGGTAGTACATCCCGAATCGAAAAGTACTGAGACTAGCCTATCATTTATTAGACCTTTATGTAAGATGAGAGATCCTCTCCCATCATGCGCAACTGTAGCAGGTAGAGCAGGAAGAGGGTGACCACAACTTAGCGTAGATACAGTTGATGAGTCAAACAATGTTAAGCATTGGGGGCATTCAGTTGCTCTCCCAAAATCGAAAGCACAACCAGTGATAGCCCTAGAGTTACCACTATCATTTACTGTATTACAGGCTCCATCAAACTCTTGTTGCGCAGAGTTTGCCTGTTGGTAAGGTCTTTTTTTGTTAAACCTAGGTCTACCTCGATTATCATTTCCCCTGTAATTATTTTGACTATCATTTCCCCTGTAATTATTTCGACTATATCATTTCCCCTGTAATTGTGATCATATTGCCTATTGTAATCATCATTCCGGTTTGAATCCCGGTTTCTAAATTCACCATCGTCATAATCTTGACGTCGAGAATGATTACCTCGAAAATTTGAATAGTTATTATTTGGATAGCCTTTACGAAAGTGTCTCAAATTATTACCACTAAAATTACGAGAACTACCATCTTGTCTCCACTGCATAGACGAAGAACCATCATGTGTTGGATTACTCCGCTTCTGAGTGTAATTTTGATTACTTCCCCTATTCCAATTTTGTTGAGCACCCTGAAATTTTTTTCTGAAATTAGGGCCATATGGTGTTGCCGAAGCAGCTGGCAACCCTTCTTTCACTTTAGAATTGCTAACTGTAGCATGGGGATGTGCTGTGGCATACTGACAACAGTATTCCTCCATTTCTTTTAAGTTTTTAGGCTTACGCTCATGAAGGAATGCAAGAAAAGAATCATTAACAGATGACAAAACCTTATCTCGCAATAATAAGTCCATTAGACCTTCATATGTTTTCTCAATCTGAGACAACTCAACCCATCGTGTAAATGTACGACGTATCTTTGTAACAAAATCAGAGAAATCTACTCCATTTTCTGGCAACATTGTCCTAAAACGAAGACGATAGTCTTCTTGTTTTAATTGGTATTTCTTTAGTAATGCTGCCCTGACAACATCATAATTAGTCCTCTCATGTTCGTCTATTGTCATAAGAGTAGTCACTGTGTCACCTGTAAAAAATGGCATCAGTTGTTCAACATATTTTTCCTTTTTTATGTTATGCGTATCGCACAAAAATTGGAATCTATCTAGATAATCTGCTACGTCATCCTTTAAAGGATTGAAATGAGGCAATTTAATCCTACTAACAAACTCCTTTGTCGTACTCGAAGTTGTTTGCTGAGCACCCGTACTCGCCAATTTCAATTTCTCTAACTCCAAAATTGCGAGTTTTTCATCAAGTTCCATCTTCTGTTTTCTTTCCTCATGTTCCATTTTTCTAATTTCAGCCTCAGCAGCAGCTTGAAGTTTTTTTTTCCTCTGCAGCAGCTTGAAGTTTTTTTTTCCTCTGCAGCAGCTTGAGCTTGAATTTTTTTGTCTTCCATTTCCATCTGGAATTTTCTTTCATCAGCTTGAGCTTTTCTCTCCTCAGCCTCTCTTTGATACCTTCTTTCTTCAAGTTCTAATCTTCTATTCTCAGCTTCTAGCTTCTTTAGTTCAGCTTCTGCTTTCAATTTAATTTCCTCTTTTTGTTTCTTTTCTTCTGACTTTAATGCAATGGCGAATTGAGCAGATGAATATTCTTCCAATTCTTTACCAGACTTACCAAGGGTCAACCCTTGCTGGATGAAGAAAATCCAATGTAGACATTCTGTCTAATGAGATCAGAAACCTGAAAAAAAAATTAAATAAATTACCTTATCCCACTTCAATGGGAGACAAGTCTGAAATGCTAGACTTGTATACTCACTTCACTTTATTTTACTGTCTTAGTCTTAGACAAAGACTTTGTATGTTCCTCTTGTTTATAATGTACCCAAAAAATCACTTGAGTACCTGTGGGAAAAAAAAAATTCCCTTATATCCCACTCACTATGGGCACAAGTCTTTTTTATAAAGAACTTGTATAAATATCTTATATAATATTATTTAACAAACTCTATATGAAGAGTCTACCTTATCAATAATATCAAAACATGACCAAGTATGTGTATGTAGACTGTGCATGACAGTAATGTAGTACAACCAAAAAAAAATACAAAGACAAAAATACAAAACAATACAAATGGCAACACTGTTTTAACCAAAAATGTGTAGAGAAATACACAAGAAAGGAGAGACCTACAGAATACAAACAAAACAAATCGACAATCAAAACTGAAAAACAGACAAAATATTACAAAAACAACGTTAAGTACAATTACATCACAGCTAACATCAATAGCGACCAATTGTCACTAGCAAATTTCCAAATTAAGAAAATTTGCACCTACAGACCGCTTACAGTAAGCCTCGATCAAGTGGCATATTTACCGTAAGACCCACCAACCGAAAAACCCGCAGAAAAATACACCAAAAACAGTAGAAGTGACATAAACATATAGCAATCAATTTCAATGTGTTGCAGAACAAGTTCAGTCACAGCTGAAACTAAAATAAATTTCTTGCTCCTTGCGAACACAGAAACGAAATGTCAAACGCGCACTGAACGTCAAATCCACTGTAACATAAAGTGGTATTCACGAACCAAAGTTACTATGACCTTCTCAAATTAGGGCTTGCACATTGAATGTTTACAATTTCACGTACTGTTTACAGACACTTGACCTCCAACAATGTAGCTTGAATGCTCTGACCTAGAAAAGTCTGTTGTTGAATGAAACGTGTCACAACCCGCAGTACTGTTTACAATAGGAACCCGCCTTCTATGCAGTTATGGTCCACGTAGCAAATGCCTAGTAGTTCACTTCAGTACTTGTCTTGTTATGCTTTATGTAGCATTATAATATAAATGCTCGTACTGTTTATTTGTGTCAACCGTTGATGACCTATATCTGTCCTGTTGTAGCCAAAACTTGCAAGTGTAGAATTAGCGTTGTGTGTTACGGCTGTCCCGTGTGTAGCTTAGACCCACAGATCAGAAGTGTAATGTGTACTTGTCCTTCTTGTAACTTTCTCGACAAAACTGGAGACATCATACATGTAACAGCCAACCAGGAATGTAAATTTCTGGATCCATAAATGTCAACAATAATGTCAAATGCTCGCTCTGTTCTTTTTAAACCCACAGATCTGGTCCATCAGAAATGTAAGTTTCTAGGCCACATTGGCGACAAGAAATGTATCATAAGAGCCCACGTAACTGGTCCACCAGAAATGTAACTGTCTTTTTTTCTTGTTGAGGTGATCACTGGCCCAAGACAGTATACATGTTGTTAGATGTGTAGTGCGAGCGTATGATGAATTGAGTGTGGGTGCGAATGAAGACGCGAATGTGTTTAGGCTCGTATAGATGTAGATCCTGCAACCCATACTCTCACATGCAGTAATCAAGGATGCTTTGACACTGCAGGCATGTTTCAAGACATTTATTGACGGGAACACACATAATATCAACAGGAACAGTCAGTGTAACAAGGTCATGCTGACCTGACATCGATAGGTATACATTTGGCATTCAAAAAGGTAAACATCAGAATAGACGTGCATGGTCAATAGCAAAGTTCTTCAATAATGACAGTTCGTAGCGTCGCCCTTGGCGTCTCTGACTAAACGCGTCAGATGCCTTAGTTACCTTGACACACAGGTGCAACTTGGCACTCCCTGCCAATTGCACATAACAGGCTGTAGTATAATAGCCGGAAGCACAGGCCTCGTCCTAACGTCGGCCGTGTACTTCTGTTAAATAGGTTATCATCAACCCTGCAGTAATACTTATTGTAGGTAGAAGTTCCGCCAATCTGCGGCTCCCACAATATATCTTCGTCACTGGATTTCTGGACAATATAAGACTAACAGTCTTGGATGGCTACCTCGAGCACAAATATATATAAGTTCTGAAATGGCGGATCAGTGAGCTGCTGTTCACCCTAGGTAATCCTTTACATGTTCTGCCACCGAAAAGCGTAATAATGCATAAAGGTCGGTATTACCTGGTAAATGAATCCTCAGAACTACACAAGGAATTCTGTCGTCATCCCGACGCACAGAGATTCACTGGGGAAAACTGCCATAGCAGTTACTTCGAAGATTCTCCCCGAAAAACAATGGACTCTTGGTCCCTTCAGAAAAACAGGACCTCCCGGCTTCCCGGAAGTATATCTCACTCCCGCTTAAAAAACCTTCCGATGATAAACACGGATACCCGTTTTTATAAGTGCTGGCGAAATAATGTCAGATGAGGTAGTAGATACTTATGGAACTGAGACAAACCATACATACATTACCTTAAGCAAAATACAAGCCATAACATTTAATTTATAAGTAACATTTGTTTCACCTCTAATTAGGGGTTTTATTATGTTAGGCAAGTCCGTATGTTGTTCCTTCCATACTTGCAATCTTCCTGTTAATTCCACAATACTAATTCTCACACCAGTGTATCTATGCAGCGCCCATAGCATAACCGTATTTCTTCATACAGGTACATCAGAACATTACATTGAAGTCGTGTCCCCATCTAACTGACCCAATGAGGCGTTAAAAAAACGCACATCCCCGTTGGCGGGATGCATTATTCATAGCATGGCATTATCTAAGTTTACAAAAAATATGTAAGCAATGATTGCAGTACATTATTAAGTTGTCAGCGCCCCGAGGTAGAAAAGCAAAAAAATTATCTCCAAAATGTAGTACATACATATGCAATATTTATGCTTCTATGATAAATTGTAACTTTACATGGTATAGAACTCTTCATTGGCAGATGGTTAATTCTCTGAACTGCCTTTGTAAGTTATATTTAAACTACAAAATAGTAGTCCTGCTCCATGGTCCCATTCATTGCCTAGCAGTTCTTCCAACATAAACGACTTCTTCCCTAAAATTCAGACTATGAAACTAATTTACATAGATTTAATTCACGAAGTCCGTCAGGTTCCTAGCTACATGTTAACCTAAATTATAGCCCATGACGAACTGAAAGTCGCTAAACTTAGAAAACATTTATCTGTTAGCGTTTGTTTCGTGACGGAGTTACTCTGGCTCGATCATGTTTTTCACATTACTGACTTATTTGGTACGCGAGTTGTCACTAAAAAATGTAAGTTATTACCTTCAATTATATATTTTCTAATAATTATGCATTTATTATATTATAAAGTGCTTAATTCACCCCGAAATTTTAAGAATTTAAACAGAATCCAACTGGCGGTTAATAGGCGTTATTCTGTCCTCAGATAGATCATTTATATTCCATCCTGTTCGTCTCGGGTTTCCGTACGAAGTGAGTAGAATGTGTAAATCTATTAAAATGTATAGTTTGCTAAACTAACACTGACCCGGAACACCTGGCAATCACGCGGCTTTGCACGTGTGGGAAACTCAGCTTTCCTGTTACCCTGATTAAAGAAAACATTATTCTAGAATCTACATCCTAGACATTTAAGTTTCCTGTAATTACATAATGTTATAAGACCGCTAACCCAAGCGTTCGACACGAGTCGGCTAAACGTCCCCACGACATAGGTGCTTGGGGAACGAAAGGTTTCCTGGCCGTGGAAGGAGAAGTAAGAAAACGTCCCTGCTTTCATAGGGTTGACAAAGGGTTGACAACTCTGCGCGCTCAAAGTTAAGAGAATGCATACGACTGCCGTTCAACTTAAAAAAGAGCTTTAGTAAGGCCGCCGCGACCAGCATCATAGAATTTGTTTGTCGGCTGGTGGGATCAGAACACAATTACATGCAAGAAGTAGTGCAGTTCTCTGATCTTTTAATGGGTAAAGTCGCCGAAGACGACCTCTAAGCTTCTTCAAAGTTTCAATGTAACGGTCTGCATTCACCGTGTTTCCCTGTTCCAAGAAGTCGAGAAGAATCACGCCCTTCTCATCCCAAAACATGGAAGCCATAACTTTCCCTACAGATGGTGAACTTTTGAACTTCTTTCTTGTCTGCGATGTTGTGTGATGCCATTCCATTGACTGCCTCTTGGATTCTGGTTCAAAAAAATGAACCCAAGTCTCATCAAATGTCACAATCTTCGATAAAAACTCTTCTTCTTCAGTTTCGTAACGGTGCAGGAGGTTGATGGCTATGGTTTTCCTTGTTTCTTTATGTCTGTCTGTCAACGTTCTGGGTACCCACCGTGCACAAACTTTTGATTAACCCAGGTCTTTAATGATGTTCTGGACACTGCCTTTACTAATGGACAACATGGAAGAAAGTTCATCCAGTGTTACCCGACGGTCACCACGAATGATGCCATCAACTCGATGAATGTTGTGTGGAGTCACTGCGGTAGACGGACGGCCAGTCCGCTTTGCGTCAGCCATTGAGGATTGACCTACTTCAGCTTCGTCACAACGATGTACCCAACGTCGGACAGTGCTAACATCGACTTCTGAATCTCCATAAACATTCTTCAAACGTTCGTGGATGCGAATTGGGGTCTCGCCTTCAGCATTGAGGAATTCTATGACATAACGTTGTTTTAACCGAACATCTTTGGCAGCCATTTTTAAACTGTTACAGTGGTGCCACCTGTTACTGAAACAGGTTGGTAATGCTATACAGTGCAAAAGAGTGTTTGAGGAATCCTGCTAAATTTACAAATTGCACACCGATGCAGTATTTACATACATAAAAAAACAGGAGGCATTACTTTTTGACCTTCCCTCGTATGTTCTTCTGGGAAGTCTGTTTCCTAGGAGTGTCTGTTCTTCTGGGATATCTGTACTTCCTAGGTGTGTGTGTACTTCTTGGGGATGTCTGGAGAAACTAAAATATAATTGGGCGACAGTTCCCTCAGGCATATCGTACAATATGACTAAAATAAAGCACATGAGGCTGGGAACCTCATCCTGTTTTTAAAAAAACTGCTACAAAAGGTACCATAGAGTGAGCATGAGTTTAGGTGCAGGATTTCTGCAAAATGGCCAGTTGTATTTATGGCTTTGTGATATATTACACTGAAACATCTTAAATAAAAACCATCTGCTTGACAACTTACGGTCAGCTTTCAGGAAAAAGCGCAGCGCCGGAAACAACTAGGAATATCTAGCCTGGATGGAGAAAATACCTTTAAAAAGAAGACGGTACTGGCTGTTTTTTTTTTTTTTTTTCTGAACCTCCCAAATGGTTTAGAGAAGGTGTGGAAAGAAGGACTTCTCCTTAAGCTGCTCAACAACAAAACTGAAGATAGAATGTACAACTGGATACGGGATTTCCTCCAGTACAGCACAGCAAAAGTGAAACTTGATGGAACATTGGGCCAGTGCGTCACTCTTCTACACGGTATGTCACATTGAGGAGTATTCCCCCCGCCCCAACACTTCGTCGTTCATATTAATGATGTTGCAGAGAAACTGTTAATCTCTCTAGGGCTCTCCATGTCTACCTCGTGCACCGCAGATAACATGTCTATTTCAAAGTACAGGATGCAAGCACTAAGTACCATCGGCCAATGGACATCTGTTTGGAGAGTACAGATTTGCTTTCCCAAGACAGTAGCAGCTTGCTTCTCGCTGTCAAATCTTCAGGAAACGGTCAAACTGCACATAAAGGGTATTGAGCTTCCTTATCTGACATCCTGCATTAGTAAACTAGCTGAACGCACGATTAATGCACGCTTAAACTGATGGTTAGAGAAAGACAAAATTCTCCAATCCAGCCAGGCAGGGTTTAAAGAGGCAGACATACCCACGACCAACTAATTCGTCAAACGCAGCAAGTAGCAGATTGATAAATTACAACCCTGTTGCCGCAGGCTTTGTGGACTTGAAACAATCGTCGACAGAGTATGGAAAGATGGTCTGTTCTCAAAAATGCGAAGAATGGGCATTGAAAGAAGAATGTTCCAATGGATAATAAACTTTCTATAAAACTTTTAACGGAGTTGCATTATAAAAAAAACAGACACTCAAGGAAGTCCTACCACAGGGATCAACGTTACAAACTAACACTCGATAATACAAAGGTGATAATGGAAACCAACCCAATCTACCTGGGAGTACAGCTCGACAAAAAAACTGACGTACAAAAAAAACATATAGGCTGTATGCTAAATAAAGCCTGAAAAAGGCTACATTTATACTTGCTTAAATTTAATTAACTGTAGCCTGCTTGTGGTTTATCAAACGACTTGCTAAGTTAAAGATAGAAACTACTGATGAGTGTAATTGTGGCACCGATAAAATGAATGCTGAACAAAGGTGTCCACCATATGAGTAACAGAGAAAGCGCATATGACCATCACCAGTGCCATTCCTCGAAAAACTCTATGGAGATATCAACAGCCTCAAACTGGCCACTGCTTGAACATATTCAAGTTCACGTCTGAGGGTGAACGAAGAAGAAGAAGAAACGACTTGCTAAAATTTGAGGTGCAGACAAAAATACCCTGCGCCACCTGTTTTCGGGGTATGTATGGTCCATTCTTGACTATTCCCTTCCCTTACAAACTACTACCAACCCTTCAATCAGACTCAAAGTAGATACGAGGGGCATTCAGAAAGTAATGCACCACATTGTTTTTCTCAGCTAATAATGAAGGTAGAAGCATGAAATTTTGCACACTTCAAATATGGCATGTGCCAATTGTGTGCACCAAATTGCACAGCAACCGGCCAAATAATACGGCTGCCCTAAACCGTTGAAAGGGAGCGTGTTAGCAACTTGCGTTATAAACAGCGAATTGTGATAGAATTTCTCGTTGCAGAGAAGGAAACTGTTGTGAATATTCACAAGCGTCTATGTGATGTGTATGGAAGTTTTGCAGTCGACAGGAGTACAGTCGGTCGCTGGGTTCAGAGAATCAAAGAATCAGGAAGTGGAGATACGGAGCTGCTTGATCGGCCGCGCTGTGGGCGTCCTGCCACAGCCACCAACACAGAAATGTTGAAATGCGCTGAGGGCATTATTCTTACTGATAGGCAAATCACTACTCAACAATTGACCTTACAGCTGTCAGTCAGCATTGGTAGTGCAAATGCAGTTATAAAAAGTCTCGGATTTTCTAAGGTTTGCCCAAGATGGGTTCCTCGAAGTCTCACAAATGACCACCGATTGCAAAGGAAAGCAATTTCTTCTGAATTGTTGGAGCGTTTCAATGCTGATGGAGAGAACTTTTTGGCTAAGATCGTTAGAGGTGGCAAAACCTGGTCACAGCATTTTGAACCTGAGGCAAAAAGACAGTCAATGGAGCGGCATCATCCGCAATCATCAAGAAGAAAGAAATTCAAGATAATTCCTTCAGCTGGAAAGGTCATGATCACTGTCTTTTGGGACATTTAAGGTGTGATTCTTGTGGACGTTATGCCAAGAGGAGAGACAATCAATTCGCAAGCTTACATTAAGACATTGAAAAAACTCAATCAACGTTTTCGCATAGTTCGGCCGCACAAGAATCCAGCAGACCTGCTTCTCCTTCACGACAATGCGCGCCCTCACACAAGTCTGGCAACACAGGAAGCAATCACCAAATTGGGTTGGACTGTACTACCCCATCCACCCTATAGTCTTGATTTGGCACCTTCTGATTTTCATCTACTTGGTCCACTTAAAGATGCACTCCGTGGGACAAGGTTTGAAGATGATGAAGGAGTGATTCATGCAGCGAAGAAATGGCTACATGATCAAGACAAAATCTGGTACGGGCTAGGAATACATGCACTTGTTTCACGCTGGCATAAAGCCATACAAGTTGATGGGGATTATGTTGAATAACACCGATGTTTACATGACATATGCATGTATATTGTGTATAAATTTCATGCTTTTTGAATAAACAGCTCCTGAGAAAAACGATGTGGTGCATTACTTTCTGAACGCCCCTCGTATAATCCAAAAACAAGCGTTGAGGTTTGTTTGTGGAGGCTTATGAACCACAAAAGCTCAAGCATGTAAAATCTCTGCTAATGTCAAGCGTCTAGAGCTTTGTAGAAAGAAAGCAGTCATTTTAACAGCAGAAAGATTTCAACTAGTAAAAGACAAAGAACTTGTCAGAAACAAGTTCAGTAGAAATAGAATTAAAAAGTCATAACTTCACCAGCAAGTTTCAGGAACAAGAAAGGAAACACTAATGCCAGAAAAGCGACTAACAACTCAAACTGTACCTGATCCACCACCACATATTAAGCTAAAAGCAGCAAAGATATCAATAAATCTTGCGGAGGAGGCAGACAAGACACTACCACCCACACTGCTGACGTCACTCGCCATGGAGAAAACATCATCCATGCCTTCACTGGTGCATCAGTTTTAAAAGCTGGATATGGCGTCATCATTACTCTCCCAGTGAAGAAAAAAATGCTTTATCTACCTTTGGTGGTAAAATGTAGCAAGTCAGCTGCCCATTGACCTATCAAGAGGCTAAAACCATCATCTGCAATCAATACAACTACCAAAGGAATAAAGACAGGGATAGATTCGATCCAATACATCAGCTCGATAGACAGAACATCCTTTTCCGCCTGAGCACTGCCTAACCAGATAACGAAGCCATCTTTATCGGCTCAGGATATCTCATACTAATGAATGTTATTGTGGAATCGAAATCCAGACCCCAGAACACATTCCCCAGAACTTCCCAGCCCAAGATGACATACATGGCCTTAAGCTGCTTAGCTCATTCAGAAGCTACGGGGCTGCTGTATGGACCTGGAAAAGACTGGACCTCGTCCGGGCGAGATCCCTGCGGACTGAGTATGATCAAAAAACTGAATGCATTTAAAGAATAAGATGTTTGCAACAATATTTTCTTCTAAATGAGTCATTACATAAACGCTTTTTCGACATGAGTCACTGCGACAAAACTTTCTTCTAGACTGATTATTGCAGCAAACGTTCTTCTAGGTGCGTTATTGCAACAAAACTTTATTTTAGATGGGTTCTTGCAACAAAACTTTCTTATAGATAGGTTATTGCATCAAAACTTTCTTATACACAGATTACACTAGTCAACAACCAAAATGTACCAGAAATGAAAATAGCTGATCTTAACTAATTTTGGTGTGCTGAAAACGAAAATGACATTTAAAAAATATTGATTGGCTCTAGATTTCAGGATATATGCTACTAGTTTATTTAATTACGGTCAATTTATATATATGACGCAACTGTTGTGGGCGATTGCATAATTTTTTTTCTAATGACAAATAAAACTGTAACTAGAAGTTGATGATGCAATCCTACCTATGATTACATCACCTTTGTGTATAAATATCTTATCTCTGATAAAATTTTGCCATTAGTTAGTGCATTTGTCCTTATCAAAAGTATCGTAGATATGCCAAGGACATGTGTGAGCAGTGCTAATAATTTCTGTTATATATGTGGTGAGGGTGACATTTGAATCACGAAAACGAAATATAACTAAAGTGATTAAGAAGGCGTACAGTTTGTATTTTGGCTGCAGAATAGGAGATCAAGATAAGAGCTGGGCGCCACACATATGCTGCAATACATGTGCAGCACATCTTAAACTGTGGTTGACTGGCAAAAGGCAAGCTGTGAATTTTGCAGTCCCAATGATTTGGAGAGAGCCCACTGATCATCTCAACAACTGTTACTTTTGCATGGTCCCTCCAATTGGGAAAGGCATGTCAAAGATGAAAAAATGGACTCTGGAATATCCAAACATCCCCTCTGCAATACGTCCGGTACCACATGGCGATGACCTACCAGTTCCCAAAGTGCCAGAATCATTTTCAGCTGCTTCCACTGATGAAGAAGAGGACATTGGTGGTCCTGAACCATCAACCTCAAGCGACCCAGATTTTGAGCAAACGACATCCACTAAACCACACTTAATAACCAAAGGTGAACTAAATGATCTTGTAAGAGATCTGAATTTACCGAAGAACAAGGCGGAGCTTTTGGGTTCCAGATTGCAACAGTGGAATCTCCTGGCAGAAGATGTTACAATTTCTGTGTATAGGAACTGCCAGAAGCCGCTTATTACATTCTTTTTCAAAGAGGGTGACCTTTCTGCGTGCCACAACATTTCTGGTTTAGTGGCAGCCCTCAAAATCAATTACATACCGGAAGAGTGGAGGCTTTTCATTGATTCATCCAAGACGAGTCTTAAAGCTGTTTTATTGAATAATGGTAATGTGTTACCGTCAATTCCAGTTGTTCACGCAGTTCATATGAAAGAAACTTATGAAAACATTAAGCAGCTTTTGAAGTGTATAAACTACGATCATCATCATTGGTCACTTTGCGGTGACTTAAAAGTGGTCGCTCTTTTGCTTGGACTACAGGGTGGATACACCAAGTACTGTTGCTTTCTCTGTGAGTGGGATAGCCGTGCACGAAGTGACCATTACATCAGAAGACATTGGCCAATCAGGCAGTCATTGCAGCCTGGCAGTAAGAACATTGAGAACCCAGCACTTGTCGACACCAGCAAGATTTTGTTGCCACCCTTGCACATTAAGCTGGGTCTCATGAAAAACTTTGTCAAGGCAATGGAGAAAACAGATGAGGCTTTCAAATACCTCATCAGAAAATGTCCAAGACTGAGTGAAGCTAAAATAAGAGGGAGTATTTGTTGGTCCGCAAATTCGAAAACTTCTTCATGATGACGAGTTTCTTTGCGTGTTGCATGGAAAGGAAAAAGCAGCATGGCTAGCATTTAAGACGGTGGTGGACAATTTTCTTGGAAACAACAGATCTGATAATTACAATGAAATTGTAGAAAATCTCCTTCTGAAGTATAAGAGTCTTGGCTGCAACATGTCTTTAAAAATTCATTTTCTGGATTCTCATCTGGATTTCTTTTCGTCAAACTGTGGAGCGGTCAGTGATGAGCATGGTGAATGATTTCACCAGGACATTGCTGCTATGGAGACAAGGTATCAAGGCAATTGGAGCCCTTCAATGCTTGCTGATTACTGTTGGACTGTGACAAGAGACACCTCATCGATTGATTACAAGAAGCAAGCAAAGAGAGCTCGAACAGCGACTGAATGATGACGGAATGGGTACAAATGTGCCTTTTTAAAACATGATATGTGAACTTTAAATAATGTTTTTATTTTTTCTATCATTTTACGTTGAAATATCAATTAATTGAGTATGTAACCACAATTTTTATAATGCTAAAGTAGAAAGACTAGCTGTTCACTCCAGAGAATTAAACAAGCATACATTATTTGTATTACTGTAATGTAAATTCATCACACACAAAAAAAACCAGAGCCAATTGGTGAATTTCATTATGATATTTGAAATCAGCATGTCAAAATCAATAAGAAATGGTATATTTAATTTCTGGTACAAATAACTTTTGAAAATTTGTTGACTAGTGTTATTGCAACAAAACTTTCTTCTAGATGCGTTATTGCAACAATACTTTCTTATAGATGCGTTATTGCAACAACGCTTTCTTCTAGATGGGTTATTGCAACAAAACTTTCTTCTAGATGGGTTATTGCAATAAAACTTTCTTCTAGATGGGTTATTGCAATAAAACATTCTTCCTGATGGGGTATTGTAATCAAACTCCTCTCTAGGTGGGTTATTGCAATAAAACTTTCTTCTAGATGGGTTATTGCAACAAAACCTTCTTCTAGATGAGTTATTGCAATAAAATTCTCCTCTATATGGGTTATTGCAATAAAACTTTCCTCTACACTAGTTATTGCAGTAAAATTTTCTTCTAGATAGGTTATTGCAATACAATTTTCTTAAAGATGAGTTACTTAAGAATACAACTTTCTTCTAGATGGTTTATTGCAATAAAACTCTCTTCTAGATAGGTTATTGCAAAAAATTTTCCTCTAGACGGGTTATTGAAAAACAACTTTCTTCTAGATGGGTTATTGCAACATAAATTTCTTCTATGTGGGTTATTGCAATAAAACTTTCTTCTAGATGGTTTATTGCATTAAAACTGTATTCTAGGTGGGTTATTGCAATACAACTTTCTTCTAGATGGGTTACCTGAATACAACTTTCATGTGTGGGTTTCTCAAAAAGAAGTGTCTTCTAGATGAGCACTGCAACAAGCATTTTTTCGTAATGAGTAACTTTAATAAAGCTTTCTTGTGGTTACTTGAATAAAACTTTCATAGGTCGGTTTCTTTTTCCAAAAGTGTTCTTCAAAATTAATAACTGCAACTACGTTTTACTTCTAGGATGGTTACTTATAAAATAAAAATAAAAGAAGAATTTTTTTTTTCACAAAATTGTCTTCGTTGATTATTATTTCCTTTTAAATAGGCTACATGGCCAAAGGTATTTTTACAGGCTTTTCTTTAGCTTGCAATGTACGTCACTCTCTTGTCCTTCTCTTGTCACCTTCAAATCGTGCAATCAATTTTTCAATCACTAACAGATGAGCAATAGCTCTGAAACTTGGCATAGTTGGGTATTCCCATGACAATACAATAATCAGTCGTAAAAATAATCAAATTAATAAAATTAAAATTAATATTAAATTTTTTTTTTGTATTGTATCATCACTGAAATGGGTAATAACTGCAAATAATCTAGGTGTATTCTTTCCAACAAGAATGTCTCTCTTGAGAGAAATATTGAAACTTCTCTTCCCCCCCCCCCCTTTTTTTTAACACACTATCTCACGCGCGTGCACAGACATACACACAACTGACAACTACATTTTAAAAAATGTAATTTACAACTCTTATCAAAATTTAAAAAATAATGAAATCCGCCTCATGTGCGTTGGACTCGTTTATCGCAAACTGATAATATCATTTGGGGATCGATTACATTTGACGTAAATTTAAAAACAAACAAAAAATAACACTAAAAAGAAGAAAATTTAAAATTAAAAAAATATATATTTTAAACACAGGCTTTTAATGCACTAAAAAGCCACAAATAATTTTTCAAGGAGTTTATAGCTTGCAAAAAGCCTGGGGCGCTTAAGCGCTTATCATATATTTTATCCATAAGTGTGTAAGTATAAAGCAGAAGTTAATTTCATGTAGAATCAGCGCCTCAGGTTTTTTTGTCAATTTGATGTTACATTTTTTGACTGCAAGCTATAAACTCCTTGAAAAATTGTGTGTGGCTTTTTAGTACATTAAAAGTCTGTGTTTAAAACATATTTTTTTAATATCATTGGGTTTGCTTATTAAAATTTTTTTAGTGGGCTACTTAAACAAAATAGCGTCCGATTGACAGAGTGGTTAGAGCGCCTAGTCTCTCGCAGCAGAAGCGCCGAGTTCGATTCAAGGTATCGACATGCTTCAGTCTACTTAGCAGTAAATGATCACCTGACTTTGTACTTGAGTTAGGAAAGGAAAAGGGAGCGAGGAAGGGCACTGGCCCACCCCCACCTCACGATTCTGGACCTAATATTGAAGTCTCTAACACCTCACTCCCCTAAGGCAGTATCTGCTTTGGGACTACTTTTAGCTATTGTTTTACTTACAGAATTAGCTTAATGACAGGCTACTTGATTAAAACTTGTCTTCTAGATAAGATATTATATAACATTTGACTATGTGATCAGTAATCAGTTTTAATTTTAAAACAGGTAGTAATTGTTTCTTAAATCCTTTATTCAAATGCATGACCACAGTCATTTAATTCCTGCAGGAACGCTGGAATGGAAAAGAAAAAAACCCATTCCCTAAGGAATTCATAGGATTTGGTCGTGGCAGGAATGTGTGCCCTGGAAGGTAAATTTTTAAGTAAATGTAACACATTTTTTGACTGACTTCAAGCTTCATAGTCAAAGGCTAATAAGCTGATTTTATTTGTTGCAGTACACTCTTTCCCCATGAGGAGAATGCTTGCACTCTTGATCTAATGACCAGTGTCAGCAATTGCTTCTGCAACATTTATACATCTTCAGTTATGTCCCTTCACACGTTAGATTAATTTAGGAAGTCGTAAAATTTATGCATCAGGGTATTTATATTTATTTCTAAGCAGATGAGAAGAATCATTATCTACTAACAGGACAGTAGGTTTGGTAACAATAGAACAATATCGAGTCAACTGAATTTCTCTTCTATTGATTGCTGTTGTCGCTTTCATAATCCAGTATACAGCCAGTAAAAAGAGAAACCGTGACAAGAGGCATTCCTGATATATTCCAGTTCTTATCTCAGATCTTTCTGTAAATTTGCCCTTCATGGAGAAATCTACATTTCATATTATCATATATTTTCTTGATTAAGTTAATAAACTTCAGGAGAAATTCATAATATACTACTGGACAAAAATTAAGGGCCGCCATTCAGTTTAGACAAGGTTTATATAATTCTTCGTGAGCAGGGTCGATTTTCCAAATGTTCAGTAGCTTGAAATCTCTCAAGAAGTCTCTGAATGGTAGAGTGGGACACTGCTAAACGTCTTGCAACATGACGAACAGATTGACCATCCTGAATCCATGCCATGGCTCGACCACGGTCGACAGTGCTGAGACTTCTCCTTGGTGGCATGGCTAATGCAGTGATCATTTCGACCACTTGTCATACTGATTTATTGCATACCAACGGTGAACACTCTTTACCGATGATCCTTTTCCACGTGCATTCAAATTCAACTCACTTTTTCACCTTTTGAACTAGTGGGGCGTGTTGCAAAAACCACGAGTTTTTGCAGCAGCAATGGCAATTTTCACGTGCGGGTTAAAGTGACCAAGTTTTTGGACATTTAAAAAAAATTAACCTAGTGCACACAGAAATGTATACACATTTCTCTGAGCTCAGTTTTAATGACATTTTCACTTGTCTTTACAGTTTGCCAATCAATTATATAAACCTTGTCTAAACTGAATGGTGGCCCTTAACTTTTGTCCAGTAGTATATTTCGTATGCTTCCAGAGATATTCTTTGAGTAAACTGAATAATGCGCCTATTCATAACACTAGTCAACAACCAAAATGTACCAGAAATGAAAATAGCTGATCTTAACTAATTTTGGTGTGCTGAAAACGAAAATGACATTAAAACATGTTGATTGGCTCTAGTTTTCAAGATATATGCTACTAGTTTATTTAATTACGGTCAATTTATATATATGACGCAACTGTTGTGGGCGATTGCATAATTTTTTCTAATGACCAATAAAAATGTAACTAGAAGTTGATGATGCAATCCTACCTATGATTACATCACCTTTGTGTATAAATATCTTATCTCTGATAAAATTTGCCATTAGTTAGTGCATTTGTCCTTATCAAAAGTATCGTAGTTAGAAATGCCTAGGACATGTGTGAACAGTGCTAATAATTTCTGTTATATATGTGGTGAGGTGACATTTCTATCACAAAAACAAAATATTACTAAAGTGATTAAGAAGGCGTACAGTTTGTATTTTGGCTGCAGAATAGGAGATCAAGATAAGAGCTGGACGCCACACATATGCTGCAATACATGTGCAGCACATCTTAAACTGTGGTTGACTGGCAAAAGGCAAGCTATGCCTTTTGCAGTCCCAATGATTTGGAGAGAGCCCACTGATCATCTCAACAACTGTTACTTTTGCATGGTCCCTCCAATTGGGAAAGGCATATCAAAGAAGAAAAAATGGACTCTGGAATATCCAAACATCCCCTCTGCAATACTTCCGGTACCACATGGCGATGACCTACCAGTTCCCAAAGTGCCAGAATCATTTTCAGCTGCTTCCACTGATGAAGAAGAGGACATTGGTGGTCCTGAACCATCAACCTCAAGCGACCCAGATTTTGAGCAAACTACATCCACTAAATCACACTTAATAACCCAAGGTGAACTGAATGATCTTGTAAGAGATCTGAATTTACCGAAGATCAAGGCGGAGCTTTTGGGTTCCAGATTGCAACAGTGGAATCTCCTGGCAGAAGATGTTACAATTTATGTGTATAGGTGTCATGAAATATTCTAATCCACATATATAAATTATTAGGTAAATATGAAGCCTAACAAATAAAATTAATAAAGAGAAGAGCAATGGTAAAATAACAGTGCTGTCACAGAGAAGGTACTCGAAATCCCCCTTGTTTTCTGCTTCGTCTGCAAATTGTAACGCTTTCACGTTGATATAAAAGCTTACTGTATTATTACCCGCCTTCTTCAATGAAACGTGTGCTGCATTTCTAAGAAAAACATTGAGACGTACTGCGTAATGACCTAAATTAATCCTAACATTAATTATATTACGTTACCAAAACGAACGAACAGATGGACAAAAGGATAGAGAGCGGGGAGGGCTGAAAATCAGGAACGAATGAAACAAGAGACGCGCGATATACCAATGCTGAACTCACCAGTGTAAGTCTACAAGCACTAATTTTTTTCAGACGGACAGTGGTCTTGATGGTACTGAGCAGCAATCTGGTCAGAGAATTTGCTGAATCCAGAGTCGGACAGCATACTCCTTGGTCCTTTTAGCTATCAGTGAGGTGTCTCCTGAGCCCAGAGGAGAATTCGAGCAGAGGAGTCCTTTCCTGCCGCCATCACTCAAGATAAGCAGAGTTGGCCAGCTGAGCTCAACATTATGTCCCCTCATCTTGAAATAACTTTATAAAAATACTATTCAGAGGGGAATTTACTTGTCTTAAAATCAGGAACTGTGAACAACTCCAATACTGGTCCCTAAAGACAAACTATTGAAGTCATGATGACAAATACCAACAGAGCTTGAACAAAACAAAACCAGTATTACCTCATTTTACTACTACACAACTGACACACATAGAACATTTGTAATAATATATGTCACTACAATATTCATATTAAATACATTCTGTACATAACTTGTAATTTAAATTGATTGTGATTCCTGGTTCCCTTGTAGTTGAATCAGGACACATATTCATTCATGCTAGTAATGAATACATATTGTTATTTGAACCGTTACGAGTGACTTCTTTAAGCTATTCTCATAGAGTGTTATATGTATGTGAGTGTCACAGTGTTGTTAAGAGTAGTGGATTAAATTAAATTGTTTATCTGTCTGTTGTTGTGACTTACACTTCACCATACTCATACCCTAGACACATAACGTAGCATCACACTATTCCAGAATAATTCTGACTGAGATATATAGATATGTGGTAGCAAGTAAGGTTATCTATAATACACTACTCTTAATAGATATAGATACCTTCACAGCTGATCTCAGTCAGTACACTAAGTTCCCTATAAGTATTTATAACATCCCACTTCACCACATATATTGGGGTCTCGCTCTTGGGATTTTGAATCTTTTAACTATTAAAAATATTGGGGGTAATTCACTTCAGGGAATATAAGAATTAAAAGGTATCCTTGGGTGGAATTAAATAAGGTTGAGCTCACGGTGCCTGTGTTGTCCATTAGAGATTGAATTGTTGGTTAGACATTGTATAAATTTACATAATAGACAATGGCGGACCTGGCCAAATTTCGATCTGCTGCGGTTCAGACTGCAAAAGAGTTAGGATTAGATAGGCAAGTTATGGTTGCCTATGTTACTACGGAATGTGACAAATTTATTGAACGCGAAGAAAGAAGATTAGAAAAAGAGGCCGAAAGAAGGTTAGAGGCTGAAAGGGAAATTAAGAAGTTACAGTTTGAAGCTGAGGCTGAGACTAAGAGGTTGCAGATTGAGGCTGACAAAGAGGCTAAGAAATTGAAGCAGAAAGAGAAGACAAAAGAATTTAGCTGCAGAAGAGAGGAAATTAGCTGCAGAGAAAGGGAAAAGCAGAGAGGGAAGGAGGAGAAGAGATTACAAAGGGAACATGAATTACGACTAAGGGAGTTTGAGGTTCAAGGCCATGCTCCTGAAAATGGTGCCAGTCCCTTTGCCTCTGATGCTACGGTTACTCAAGGAGCCTCAACCTCAGCTATGAATTTTCATTTAGATCATTTTGTTGAGAAAGACGATGATATTGAGAGCTATATAAATAGGTATGAACTATTAGCTACCACGTATGGGTTAGAGAGAGAAAGGTGGAGCTTAAAGTTATCTCAGGGACTTCGTGGGGCAGCTTATGAAGTTTTTGCAAAAATGAGCAGAGGTGATCAGGAAAATTATGACATGCTAAAGCAGGCTCTTTTGTTAAGGTATGAAAAGAATGCAGAGTTTTACAGGAAAAAATTTAGGAATGCTAAACTACTGTCAGGTGAAACCTATCACCAGTTCTCTGCACGAATAGAGACATACTTGGAGAAATGGACTTCTCTGGGGAAAAACCCAAGATCTTAAGGAAATGGTCCTTATAGAGCAACTAAGAGAGTCCATGGCTCCAGACCTGAGAAAGTTTCTCATGGAACAAGGTGCAGAGAGGCTGGATGAGTTGCTAAATGTTGCTGAAAGGTATCAAGCAGCTCAAGCAGAGGTAACAGGTAAAAAAAAGAAACAGGTGGACAACTTTAGGGCACCACAGAACTTTAATAAATTTGATCCTAGGGATCAAAATAAAGGTAAGCACCAATTTGATAGGCCACGGTATGACAATAAAAATAAATTCCCACAATTCGATGAAAGGAAATATGATGAAAGAAAATCTTTCAACCAAGGAAAAAGGTGGTGTAAAAAATTGTCAGATGGACAATCATGACACTGACCGTTGCAGAAGGAAACCTGTGTATATGGCAACCCTTCAGGTCAGGTCGACCTCAAGACAGGAGGAGGATATTATGTTAGATACCACTCCAGAAGAGATGAGGAAGGCACAGGCTGGGGATAAAACACTCAAGCCTTGTTTCAGAAAATTGTCAACTTGTCATACAACTCCAGGCAAGGGAGATTTTTATATGAAGAACAAGTTGATGTATAGGAAGACTGGAGCTAGATCCATGGTCACGGACAGCTGGTTCTTCCAAAAAGATACAGGACAGAATTAATAAGGAGCCTACATGTGAAACCAGATGGGGACCATGAGAAGATAGGTACCAATCATTCAAAAGGTGGCTCACAATTATTATTGGCCCAAAGCAAGATGGGACATTGAGAATTTTGTAGAAAGGTGTAGCATAGCACATGAGGGAACACCCACAAGTGGGAACATGGATCAGGACCTGGACACGCCACGGGGGCAAAATCAGGCCTGACAATAAAAGGAAAAATAGATTTGATAAAGTGGACCAAATGGAGTGGGAAGCCCCTTTTCACGGACAAGCTTCACTTAACTGTTTTACAATGGCCACTATGCGGAGAGTGCAAAAAGATGTCTTACCCCAGGATAAGCCGAAAATCCCTCAATCGGACTTAAACAAACTGGAGGAAGAAGATGTAGAGAGGAAATCTCTCATCAAGAATTTTAAGAGGGGAGACAGCCCCAAAAGAAAAATTGGTAGCGGTCGTTTTGTGAATGATAATTCTGGGAGGAAAAATCATCACTATAAAGCTTCGAGTGGAAGAGACCATACCGGTGCATGGACAAATAGGTCCACACAATTAAAGGTCCATATGTAGCTTTGTTAAGAACGTGGACTGATGAAAAGGCAGAGGAAAACATTACATCTTCATACCAATATGTGAATGAGCTGACCACTCGGTTAAAAACTGGCTGGAAACTTGCCAATGAAAATTTGAAACAAGCCAGGAAGAAACATGCTGCCTATTATAACAGGAAGGCGAAAGACAGAAATTTGGCTGTGGAGAGAAAGTACTGCTTCTTTTGCCCGGGAGTCAGAATAAGTTACAAATTGGATGGCAGGGTCCATATACAGTTCTAGAGAAGGTGTCTAGAACAAATTATAAGATAGATAAGAAGGGGAAAGAAAAAATCTATCATGTGAATCTCCTGAAGAAATATTTGGAAAGAGAACATCAGGAAGAGACACACTTGTTGACCTTGTCCATCGCCATGGAGATGAAAAAGGAACCACTTTCATCATTTGAATATCCATTACACCCCTGTGAGACAGCAGCACAGGTGAAAATCAGTACACATTTAACGAAAACTCAGAAAGAGAGAGTGCAACAGGTTCTAAATAATCATGCAGAGGTGTTAACAGACCGACCAGGGCATACAAACCTATTGGAATATGATATGAAACTAATAGACTCCACACCTGTCTGTATGAAACCATATTCGATTTCGTTTGCTAAGGAAAAAGCTTTGAAGGAAGAGATAGACTATCTATTGAAGGAAGGAATTATTTCGCACAGTGAGTCTTCGTATAGTTCCGGTGTTGTACTCTTAAGGAAGCCCTCTGGAGAACATAGACTCTGTATAGATTACAGGAGACTGAACGCTATTACAGAAGGACAGGTGGATCCATTGCCGGATACAACTCAGCTGTTTGCCAGACTAAATAAAGCTAAATATTTCTCAAAGGTGGATCTGAGTAAAGGATACTATCAGATTCCAGTAAAGCCTGAGGTTAGACCATACCTAGCTTTTAGTACCTCAGAAGGACACTATGAGTTTAATAGATTGCCATTTGGATTGAAGAATGCGCCTAGTGTCTTCTCTAGAATGATGAGAAAATTATTGGATCCCCTGAATAATCCCTGTATAACAAATTTTATGGATGATATCCTTATAGCAACAGAAACATTTGAGGAACACATTGACTCTCTGAACATGCTGTTTGATCGACTTAGGGAGGCAAATTTAACAGCCCGACCAACCAAAAGTTGCGTTGGATGTAAAGAATTGGAATTTTTGGGACACACAGTTTATCAGGGAAACATGACCCCTGACCCAAAGAACTTAGAGAAACTACAGAAAGCCCCGAGACCACAAACCAAGAAGGACGTGAGATCCTTTGTCTCATTATGTGGTTTCTACCAGAAGTATATCAAAAACTTTAATTCCATATGTGCACCGTTAACTGAATTGACACGTAAAGGACTTCCAGATCGCATTACATGGACACCACAATGTGAAATGACTTACCAAGAATTGAAGGAAAAGCTCACAAGTAAACCCATTTTGAAATTACCTGACTTAAGTCAAGAATTCATAGTAAGGACGGATGCAAGTAATATTGGGTTAGGTGCAACTCTACTACAGAAATCAGATGCATTGGATGGGGAATTAAGCCCAGTGGCATATGCTAGCAGAAAGTTGAATAAAGCTGAAATCAACTACTCAACTAGCGAAAAAGAATGTCTTGCAGTAATAGGGGCAATAAAGAAATTCAATATTTATCTATATGGGAAGGCATTTAAGTTGCAAACTGACCACAAACCTTTATCGTTTTTAGCACAGGCTAAGCATGAGAACTCTAGGTTACTCCGATGGTCTTTGCTTCTGGCTCCATATAATTTTAGCATTGAATATATATCTGGAAAAACCAATCTGGGAGCGGATTTTTTAAGCCGCCATCCGTGTGATGAGAATCACCGTAAACCCCAGAAATAATAATAAATTTATATATGTGTATATAGAATAAAGGACTGACATATAATGTCTGTTTTAAGAGGGGAGGTGTCGTGGAATATTCTAATCCACATATATAAATTATTAGGTAAATATGAAGCCTAACAAATAAAATTAATAAAGAGAAGAGCAATGGTAAAATAACAGTGGAGAATTCGAGCAGAGGAGTCCTCTCCTGCCGCCATCACTCAAGATAAGCAGAGTTGGCCAGCTGAGCTCAACATTATGCCCCCTCATCTTGAAATAACTTTATAAAAATACTATTCAGAGGGGAATTTACTTGTCTTAAAATCAGGAACTGTGAACATCTCCAATACTAGTCCCTAAAGACAAACTATTGAAGTCATGATGACAAATACCAACAGAGCTTGAACAAAACAAAACCGTATTACCTCATTTTACTACTACACAACTGACACACATAGAACATTTGTAATAATATATGTCACTACAATATTCATATTAAATACATTCTGTACATAACTTGTAATTTAAATTGATTGTGATTCCTGGTTCCCTTGTAGTTGAATCAGGACACATATTCATTCATGCTAGTAATGAATACATATTGTTATTTGAACCGTTATCAGTGACTCTTTTAAGATATCTTTGTAGAGTGTTATATGTATGTGAGTGTCACAGTGTTGTCAAGAGTAGTGGATTAAATTAAATTGTTTATCTGTCTGTTGTTGTGACTTACACTTCACCATACACATACCCTAGACACATAACGTAGCATCACACTATTCCAGAATAATTCTGACTGAGATATAGAGATATGTGGTAGCAAGTAAGGTTATCTATAATACACTACTCTTAATAGATATAGATACCTTCACAGCTGATCTCAGTCAGTACACTAAGTCCCCTATAAGTATTAAGCAGCTTTTGAAGTGTATAAACTACGATCATCATCATTGGTCACTTTGCGGTGACTTAAAAGTGGTCGCTCTTTTGATTGGACTACAGGGTACTGTTGCTTTCTCTGTGAGTGGGATAGCCGTGCACGAAGTGACCATTACATCAGAAGACATTGGCCAATCAGGCAGTCATTGCAGCCTGGCAGTAAGAACGTTGAGAACCCAGCACTTGTCGACACCAACAAGATTTTGTTGCCACCCTTGCACATTAAGCTGGTGTCCCAAAAATTCCAATTCTTTACATCCAACGTAATATATGTGGTAAAGTGGGATGTTATAAATATTTATAGGGGACTTAGTGTACTGACTGAGATCAGCTGTGAAGGTATCTATATCTAATAAGAGTAGTGTATTATAGATAACCTTACTTACTGCCACATATGTATACCTCAGTCAGAATTATTTTGGAATAGTGTGATGACTACGTTATATGTCTAGGGTATGTGTATGATGAAGTGTAAGTCATAACAACAACAGACAGATAAACAATTTAATTTATTCCACCACACTTGACAACACTGTGACACTCACATACATATAACACTCTAAGAGGATATCTTAAAGGAGTCACTGATAACTTTTCAAATAACAATATGTATTCAGTGCTGTCATAAATGTATATGTGTCCTGATTTAAATACAAAGGGAACCAGGAATCACAATCAATTTTAATTACAAGTTATATGTACAGAATTTATTAATATGATTCTTGTAGTGACATATATTATTAATGGTATCCTATGTGTGTCAGTTGTGTAGTGGTAATATGAGGTAATACTGGTTTTGTTTTGTTCAAGCTCTGTTGGTATTTGTCATCATGACTTCAATAGTTTGTTTCTATTTGAACCAGTATTGGAGATGTTCTCAGTTCCTGGTATTAAAACAATTAAATTCCCCTCTTAATTTTATTTTATAATGTCATTTTAAGATGGGGTACATAATGTTGAGCTCCATGGCCACACTCTCTTATCTTTCGTGATGACTGCAGTAAAAGACTCCTCTGCTCGATTACTTTAATGAGTTCTGGAGCCACCCCACTGGTTGCTATATGGACCAAGGAGTATGCTGTCCGCCTCTGACTTCAGCAAAGCTCTGACCAGGTGCTGCTCAATAACTTTAAGACCACGGTCCCACAATTCATGGAAATAATAATAAACAGTTTCGTTGAATGGCAATGAATATAGCACAACTCCGATCTGCCGATTTCCCAGGCTTTATTTTAGGGAAAAATATACACTGGTGCTCAACGCACTTTTTCTTAGTAGGTTTATTACAAGATGTGGCAATGAACAGACGCTGTGAATTGAGTATATTCGCAGCTCTACCCAATGAAACCAAGCCTACACATCTTTTCAAAAAAGTACCCCTTCTATTCGTTTCCCATAACAACACAAGATAGTATTTATAGTCCGACCAATCGTGTTTAGTCTTTCATTTGTTGCGCTCCAATCAAATAGGAGTTAACATGGTAGGCTATTTCCGTAACGTAATGTTTTTTTCAAACACGTTATAAAAAAATTTTATGAGCAGAAATGATTTCATGCTGTCAGGCACCCCACTATTTTATTTTGGCCATAACTTGGTAATTCCTAGACTATTTGCGTAACGTTTTACATATTCTTTGTCAGCAAACCCTAAGGAATCCAAATATCTCAATCTAAGGGAGCTAGGTGGCTGCGTTCAAAATGTGCATTTTCTACCACCTCCTGTTCACTTCAATCCCCATGTGGTGTCTGGGTACTGTCATGTTTTCAAACGTAAACCGGTATAATGTCATAATTCCCAATAAGCGTTTTTCAGGATTTTAAAACCTAACTCTGGTATGGGTAGTGAATTTTATCACTGTCGATTTGAAATAAAGTTAGTGCATGTGGCCTTACACGCGTGATGGCAGCAATTGTGTATTCATCACACGGTAGGCGGCTTAAAAAATCCGCTCCCAAATTTGTTTTTCCAGATATATACTCAATGCTAAAATTATATGGAGCCAACAGTAAGGACCATCGGAGTAACCTAGAGTTCTCATGCCTAGCCTGGGCTAGAAACGATAAAGGTTTGTGATCCGTTTGCAACTTAAATGCCTTCCCATACAGATAAAAATTGAATTTCTTTATTGCCCATATTACTGCAAGACATTCTTTTTCGCTAGTTGAGTAGTTGATTTCAGCTTTATTCAACTTTCTGCTAGCATATGCCACTGGGCTTAATTCCCCATCCAATGCATCTGATTTCTGTAGTAGAGTTGCACCCAACCCAATATTACTGGCATCCGTCCTTACTATGAATTCTTGACTTAAGTCAGGTAATTTCAAAATAGGTTTACTTGTGAGCTTTTCCTTCAATTCTTGGTAAGCCATTTCACATTGTGGTGTCCATGTAATGCGATCTGGATGTCCTTTACGTGTCAAATCAGTTAACGGTGCACATATGGAATTAAAGTTTTTGATATACTTCTGGTAGAAACCACATAATGAGACAAAGGATCTCACGTCCTTCTTGGTTTGTGGTCTCGGGGCTTTCTTTAGTTTCTCTAAATTCTTTGGGTCAGGGGTCATGTTTCCCTGATAAACTGTGTGTCCCAAAAATTCCAATTCTTTACATCCAACGCAACATTTGGTTGGTCGGGCTGTTAAATTTGCTTCCTTAAGTCGATTAAACTGCATCTTCAGAGAGTCAATGTGTTCCTCAAATGTTTCTGTTGCTATAAGGATATCATCCATGAAATTTGTTATACATGGATTATTCAGAGGGTCCAATAATTTTCTCATCATTCTAGAGAAGACACTAGGCGCATTCTTCAATCCAAAAGGCAATCTATTAAACTCATAGTGTCCTTCTGAGGTACTAAAAGCTAGGTATGGTCTAACCTCAGGCTTTACTGGAATCTGATAGTATCCTTTACTCAGATCCACTTTTGAGAAGTATTTAGCTTTATTTAGTCTGGCAAACAGCTGATTTGTATCCGGCAATGGATCCACCTGTCCTTCTGTAATAGCATTCAGTCTCCTGTAATCTATACAGAGTCTATGTTCTCCAGAGGGCTTCCTTAAGAGTACAACACCGGAACTATATGAGGATTCACTGTGTGAAATAATTCCTTCTTTCAACAGATAGTCTATCTCTTCCTTCAATGCTTTCTCCTTAGCAAACGGAATCGAATATGGTTTCATAGAGACAGGTGTGGGATCTATCAGTTTCATATCATATTCCAATAGGTTTGTATGCCCTGGTCGGTCTGTTAACACCTCTGCATGATTATTTAGAACCTGTTGCACTCTCTCTTTCTGAGTTTTTGTTAAATGTGTACTGATTTTCACCTGTGCTGCTGTCTCACAGGGGTGTAATGGATATTCAAATGATGAAAGTGGTTCCTTTTTCATCTCCATGGCGATGGACAAGGTCAACAAGTGTGTCTCTTCCTGATGTTCTCTTTCCAAATATTTCTTCAGGAGATTCACATGATAGATTTTTTCTTTCCCCTTCTTATCTATCTTATAATTTGTTCTAGACACCTTCTCTAAAACTGTATATGGACCTTGCCATCCAATCTGTAACTTATTCTGACTCCCGGGGAGAAGAAGCAGTACCTTCTCTCCCACAGCCAAATCTCTGTCTTTTGCCTTCCTGTTATAATAGGCAGCATGTTTCTTCCTGGCTTGTTTCAAATTTTCATTGGCAAGTTTCCAGCCAGTTTTTAAACGAGTGGTGAGCTCATTCACATATTGGTATGAAGATGTAATGTTTTCCTCTGCCTTTTCATCAGTCCACGTTCTTAATAAAGCTACATATGGACCTTTAATTTTGTGGACCTATTTGTCCATGCACCGGTATGGTCTCTTCCACTCGAAGCTCTATAGTGATGATTTTTCTTCCCAGAATTATCATGCATAAAACGACCGCTACCAATTTTTTCTTTTGGGGCTTTCTCCCCACTTAAAATTCTTGATGAGAGATTTCCTCTCTACATCCTCTTCCTCCAGTTTGTTTAAGTCCGATTGAGGGATTTTCGGCTTAACCTGGGGTAAGACATCTTTTTGCACTCTCTGCATAGTGGCCATTGTAAAACAGTTAAGTGAAGCTTGTCCGTGAAAAGGGGCTTCCCATTCCATTTGGTCCACTTTATCAAATCTATTTTTCTTTTTATTATCAGGCCTAATTTTGCCCCGTGGCGTGTCCAGGTCCTGATCAATGTTCCCACTTGTGGGTGTTCCCTCATGTGCTATGCTACACCTTTCTACAAAATTCTTAATGTCCCATCTTGCTTTGGGCCAATAATAATTGTGAGCCACCTTTTGAATGATGGTACCTATCTTCTCATGGTCCCCATCTGGTTTCACATGTAGGCTCCTTATTAAGTCTGCCCTATATCTTTTAGGAAGTACCAGCTGTCCCTGACCTTTGGATCTAGCTCCAGTCTTCCTATACATCAACTTGTTTTTCATGTAAAAATCTCCCTTGCCTGGAGTTGTACGACAAGTTACAATTTCCTGAAACAAGGCTTGAGTGTTTTATCCCCAGCCTGTGCCTTCCTCATCTCTTCTGGAGTGGTATCCAACATAATATCCTCCTCCTGTCTTGAGGTCGACCTGACCTGAAGGGTGGCCATATACACAGGTTTCCTTCTGCAATGGTCAGTGTCATGATTGTTCATCTTACAATTTTTACACCACCTTTTTCCTTGGTTGAAAGATTTTCTTTCATCATATTTCCTTTCATCGAATTGTGGGGTTTTATTTTTATTTTCATACCGTGGCCTATCAAACTGGTGCTTACCTTTGTTTTGATCCCTAGGATCAAATTTATTAAAGTTCTGTGGTGCCCTAAAGTTATCCACTTGTTTCTTTTTATTACCTGTTACCTCTGCTTGAGCTGCTTGATACCTTTCAGCAACATTTAGCAACTCACCCAGCCTCTCTGCACCTTGTTCCATGAGAAACTTTCTCAGGTCTGGAGCCATGGACTCTCTTAATTGCTCTATAAGGACCATTTCCTTAAGATCTTGGGTTTTCCCCAGAGAAGTCCATTTCTCCAAGTATGTCTCTGTTCGTGCAGAGAACTGGTGATAGGTTTCACCTGACAGTAGTTTAGCATTCCTAAATTTTTTCCTATAAAATTCTGCATTCTTTTCATATCTTAACAAAAGAGCCTGCTTTAGCATGTCATAATTTTCCTGATCACTTCTGCTCATTTTTGCAAAAACTTCATAAGCTGCCCCACGAAGTCCCTGAGATAACTTTAAGCTCCACCTTTCTCTCTCTAACCCATATGTGGTAGCTAATAGTTCATACCTATTTAGATAGCTCTCTATATCATCGTCTTTCTCAACAAACTGATCTAAATGAAAATTCATAGCTGAGGTTGAGGCTCCTTGGCTAGCAGTGGCATCAGAGGCAAAGGGACTGGCACCATTTTCAGGAGCATGGCCTTGAAACTCAAACTCCCTTAGTCGTAACTCGTGTTCCCTTTGTAATCTCTTCTCCTCCTTTTCTGCTTCCCTCTCTGCAGTCAATCTTCTTTCTTCTGCAGCTAATTTTCTTTCTTCTGCTTCCAATGCTTTAGCCTCTTTGTCAGCCTCAATCTGCAACCTCTTAGCATCAGCCTCAATCTGCAACCTCTTAGCCTCAGCCTCAATCTGCAACCTCTTAATCTCTTTTTCAGCTTCTATTCTCTTATCTTTCAGATTCTAATTTTCTTTCGGCCTCTTTTTCTAATCTTCTTTCTTCCCGTTCAATATATTTGTCACATTCAGCAGTGACATAAGAAATCATAATTTGCCCGTCCATTCCTAACTCTTTCGCAGTCTGTACAGCAGCAGATCGAAATTTTGCCAGGTCGGCCATTGTCTAACAGATACCTCAGTCAGAATTATTCTGGAATAGTGTGATGACTACGTTATATGTCTAGGGTATGTGTATGATGAAGTGTAAGTCATAACAACAACAGACAGATAAACAATTTAATTTATTCCACCACACTTGACAACACTGTGACACTCACATACATATAACACTCTAAGAGGATATCTTAAAGGAGTCACTGATAACTTTTCAAATAACAATATGTATTCAGTGCTGTCATGAATGTATATGTGTCCTGATTCAAATACAAAGGGAACCAGGAATCACAATCAATTTTAATTACAAGTTATATGTACAGAATTTATTAATATGATTCTTGTAGTGACATATATTATTAATGGTATCCTATGTGTGTCAGTTGTGTAGTGGTAATATGAGGTAATACTGGTTTTGTTTTGTTCAAGCTCTGTTGGTATTTGTCATCATGACTTCAATAGTTTGTTTCTATTGAACTAGTATTGGAGATGTTCTCAGTTCCTGGTATTAAAACAATTAAATTCCCCTCTTAATTTTAGTTTATAATGTCATTTAAAGATGGGGGGTACATAATGTTGAGCTCCATGGCCACACTCTCTTATCTTGCGTGATGACTGCAGTAAAAGACTCCTCTGCTCGATTATTTAATGAGTTTTTTCTGGAGACCCCACCCCACTGGTTGCTATATGGACCAAGGAGTATGCTGTCCACCTCTGACTTAGCAAAGCTCTGACCAGGTGCTGCTCAATAACTTTAAGACCCACGGTTCAGTCTCCACAATTCATGGAAAATAATAATAAACATTTTTTCCGTTAGACTGGCAATTGAATTATAGCACAACTCCGATCTGCCGATGTCCCAGGCTTTATTTTATAAAAAAAATATACACTGGTGCTTCAACGCATAACTGCCTTTTCTTAGTAGGTTTATACAAGTATGTGGGCCAATGAACAGACGCTCTGAATTGAGTATATTCGCAGCTCTACCCAATCAAACCATGTCTACACATCTTTTCACAAAAAAATACTCCTTTTCACGTCTCCCCTGACAACACAAGATAGTATTGATAGCCCAACCCATCGTGTTTAGTCTTACACTTGTTGCGCTCCAATCAAATAGGACTTAACATGGTAGGCTCTTTCCGTAACGTAATGATTTTTCAGAAACACGTTATATAAAAAAAATTTCAATGAGCAGAAATGATTTCATGCTGTCAGGCACAGCCCACTATTTTATTTTGGCCATAACTTGGTAATTCCTAGACTAATTTGCGTAACGTTTTAACATATTCTTTGTCAGCAAACCCTAAGGGAATCCAAGATATACATCAATCTTAAGGAGGAGCTAGGTGCTGCGTTCAAAATGGTGCATTTTCTACACGCATGTGTTTTCAGCGATGATCAATCCCCCATGTTGTGGGTCCAGGGTAACTGCCATGTTTTTCAAAACGAAACCGGTATAATGTCATAATTTCCCAATAAGCGGTTTTCAGGATATTAAAAACCCTAAACTCTGGAAGGGTAAGTGAATTTTTATCACTGTCCGAATATGAAATAAAGTTATAGTGCATGTTTGGCCCTTACTACGCGTGATGGCAGCAATTTGTATCGCGCGACGCGTGTTTTAGTGAGTTTGCACGTGTCCCTACTGCTCTTCTGACCTCTCGCCTTACTTCTATCCTATGTAGTTTCCGTCTGTCCCTTATAGTCTAATTGGCCGTGTGAAAAAATGGAATGAATGAAATATTAAATTTAGGTCAATTGATTCAGCTTTCGTAATTTCTCAAGGATTTGACTTCCAAGACATATACAGTGCACGTTTCATTGAAGAAAGCTTTGTAATAATATTTCCAGTAGGCATTATCTCTATCAACGTGAAAGCGTCCTTACAATTTTGCAGACGAAAGTAGACAAACAAGGGGGATTTTCGAGTACAGCTCATTGTGACAGCACTGTTCTTTACCATTCTTCTTTCCTTTTATTAAATTTATTTGTTAGGCTTTGCATTTACGTTTTAATTTATATATGGGGATTAGAAAAATAAATCACGACAGCTGGGTCCTCATGTAAAACGTTGTCAAGGTAATGGAGAAAACAAGATTGAGGCTTTCAAATACCACATCAGAAAAAATTTTCCAAGACTGAGTGAAGCTAGATATAAGAGAGGTAGTATTTTTTGGTCCGCAAAATGACGAAACTGATACCTTCATGATGACTAGTTTCACTTTGCGATTTTGCACTCATGGCAAGGGAAAAAGCAGCCATGGCCTACATTTATGTAGTGCAGTGGTGGATCAATTTTCTTGGAGAAACAATTCCAGATTCTAGATAAAGTACAATGGAACCGCTAAGTAGAAAATCTCCTATCTAATTATAAGAGTCCTTTGGCTGCAAGTATACGTCTTTTGAAAATTCACTTTCTTGATTCTACAATCTGAATTTCTTTTACGTTCCGAAACTGTGGAGCCGTTCAGTGATGGACATGGTGAACGAATTTCACCAGCGACATAGCTGCTATGTGAGACAATGTGTATCAAGGCAATACGGGAAGCCCTATCAAAATGCTTGCAGATTACTGTTGGCACTGTGACAAGAGAACACCTCATCGATGTTGACTCCAAATAGCTAAGCAAAGAGAGCTCAAACAGCGACTGAATAAATGACATAATGGGTTCACATGGTGCCGATTTAAAACTTGATAATGTGAACTTAAATGTATTTATTTTTTCTATTATTTTATGTTGAAATAACAAATCAATAGAAGTACTAATTAACCCCAATTTTTATAATGCAAAAAATAGAAAGACTTGAGCTGTTACGACGCCCAGAGAATGTTGAAATCAAGCATACAAATTATTTGTATTACTTGTAATGTAAAATTCATCACGCTTTTTTAAAAACCATAGCCCAATTGGTGAATTTTCAATATGTATCTTTGAAATCAAGCAAGTGCAAAAAATCAATATGAAAATGAATATTTAAATTTCCTAGGTACAAATAGACTTTTGAAAATTTGTTTTTGACTAGTGTAATCTACACATTTGATGTAAAAGTTGTGGAACGTCAATTCACACAGCATGGCAAAGCCGTTATATAAATATTTAGCTAATTATTTTTTTTTATATTTATTATTTATAATGTGGGGGGGTATTTTTAATAGCAAGGCATGTGGTTGGAAGGAGAATCTGCCTTGGTCAAATTACCCGTTATGTTCTTCCTCTCAGTTTCTCTATGACCCCTTTTTAAAATCTTCTCAATGATGGACTCTTTTTATTAATTTTCCCTGTTTTTGATAGCGAGGACATCGTTGGTCAATGAGTGCACTTTCTTGCTGATCCTCCCTTTTGTAACTTGACCGCATATCTAATTCTTTCCCAAGCTGGCAAATTGTTTTTTTTTCTCTTCACATCCAGATTTTACCAAGTAATTTTAAGATAATAATAATAATAGTTTTTAAAAAAATAATGTATGATATTTATAAATATAGGCACTCCCAATACTCGCTTCGCGGGCGTCGTAAAGAAATGTCGTCAGAAAAATGTTTAATATTAATGTTTTAATTGCTGAACAAAATTAACTTCCGTTATCAGTATTTTTTGGAACAAGAAGAGAATCCATTGTACACACCTCTGGATGAATTATTTAAACCTCAAGAACCTGGAGGTCTTTTTATATTATGGAACCTGCTCCCTAATATAAACCGACTTAAGTTGAACGGATTGCGCCCCGCCAAAAGAGAGGCCAAAATTTTTTTTTTTTTTTTTTTATAAATGAGAAATGACTGGTGGGCAAAGCTGGCATATTGTGGTATGATATTTTTTTTCCCGGTCATTGTGTTTCCAACCGCCCAGATAAGACAAAGCTGCTATAAAAAAATGACAATAGTGCTCACGGACTTACATAGACAAAACGAAATTGCATTAAAACTAAAAATATAAAGCCCATCAGCTCTGGCTCGGAAAGAGCGGATGGAACGTAACTTGCTCTAAAAAGTTTCCCATTTGGTAAAGTTTTAAAACGAGCAATGAATCGCACGGTCCCTCATACAGGAACATCTTGCACACACTTGGTTTGAAAACATTGAATCAGTAACTTCCCAATCCGTTGTCTACAGCAAAATTTGGGCTGAGTTTAGAGATCCCGTTTGTGAATTCCAACTGTTCATATCTGACCTTTATATGAGGAGGAGGGAAATTACCTGTATTTCGAGTAATCGCACCTTGAAAAATTGAAACAAATACTAGAGTTAGGCCACTGAACTTCCTTTATGGATATACAAACCGGAAATAGTATCGCACGCAGTCTCTTCAAGAGGCAGTATCCCACTCTTCCTACAGTTTCCTGCCACGACATAATTGTTGTGATCAGGGATATTCAGCTCTGACAAAATATCAAAGACCAGAAAGAGAGAAAGGTTTTCCTTTGTGTTGAATTGAGGAGATGAGAGTTTTTTTTTTGGTGGGGTATTTGTCTTTGACGATACTTACTACCCAAAACCCCCACCCACCCAACCAAAACGAAC